>OX451740.1:1002080145-1002507393 GCA_948472305.1 Vicia faba
GGAAAAGTGGGCCCTTTTGTCAAAAAATGAAGTTTCAAGGATAGTTGACTTTTGCCATTTCACAAAAATTTCCCAACTTCTCCAATGCATATCTTGCTCAATTTTGATCATATGAACATGTTCTTGGACATTTTGGAAAGGTCTTGAAGTCCTATAAACAATGCCTTTGGTCCCATGTCATTTGAATTTACCAATCTCAAGTTATGGTCTTTGACTTAAAGTGCCTTTTTGTTGACTTTTGAAAATGACCTATAATGTTGAAATTGATAACTTTTTGTGAGAGCATTTCTTGGACTTGGAATGTGAAGATGAGTTGTAGGAAATGTCATCCCCTTCAAAATGAGCATTGGATGGGATTTTTTTCATGAACCATGAAAAAGTTATGCCTTGGTCAAGTTACAGTTGACTTTTCAGCTGTCCAAAAATGGAAACTTTTGCATCTTGATGATTTTTGAGCCATGCTTGTGGAATCATGATCAAGACTTGATCAAATGATGATTTTGGCTTCAAAATAAGATGTTGACCAAATTTTTTGACTTTTGACTGCCAAATGACCATTTTGCCCCTGCAGTTGATTGTGAAGCAATTAGGGTTTTTGACTGTGCAACTTAACCTTGTGAACCTTGAAACTTGACATGTAGATACTTGACAATATATATGGGCACATGTGACTTGATTGAGCCCTTGAAAACCTCAACTTTCTTGCAAGAACCAAAACCCTAATTTGACTGGCTTAGGAGGATGGTTTGACTGTGCAACCCTTGAGTAGACTTGAGCAAATTGAGATGATGCTTGTCAAAACTTTGAAGAATATGGGAGGGAAAATTTTGGGGTACAACACTTGCCCCTGTTCAATCTTCTTAGACCTGAGGATGTGGATTGGCGTGCGTGCCTTTCGTGATCCGAAGGTGGAAGATGATTGAACACTAAAGTGCCCAGAAATTCCCACTCACATAGTAGAGCATCAGTAGTGTGATGTCGGGAATGGGATTACAGATGCCATTTGGAGAGATGGTGGATAGGAGGATGGGCTTATAGATGCCATCTGGAGAGGTGACAGAACTTTGTCGGGAATGGGCTTATAGATGCCATTTGGAGAGATGGTATGGGAGGATGGCCTTATAGATGCCATCTATGTGTCGATCACGTAAGAGATTCCTTAGCGAGAACTTGCGTACCTGAGAAAGATAATTTCCTGGCCTATTATAGGTGTTGATATTCACTCATTCGTTCACAGACATGCCCTGGCTAGATACAGGTATCGAATATGGAGCTTCAAAAGGTTGCTTACAGACGTTCCCTGGCTGGATACAGGAGCCGAATCTCTAAACTCTTCATGCAGACATGCCCTGGATGGATACATGCGTCGAATTTACAATCAGTTACTCATAGATATGCCCTGGCTGGATACAGGAATCGAATTTTGAAACTCTTCAGACGTGCCCTGGATGGATACAGGAATCGAATCTGGAATTAGTCGTCAACAGATATGCCCTGGCTAGATACAGGAATCGAATCTTCAAACTCTTCAGATGTGCCCTGGCTGGATACAGGAATCGAATCTAGAATTAGTCGTCAACAGATATGCCCTGGCTGGATACAGGAATCGAATCTTCAAACTCTTCAGACGTGCCCTGGCTGGATACAGGAATCGAATCTAGAATTAGTCGTCAACAGATATGCCCTGGCTGGATACAGGAATCGAATCTTCAAACTCTTCAGACGTGCTCTGGCTGGATACAGGAATCGAATCTGGAATTAGTCATCAACAGATATGCCCTGGCTGGATACAGGAATCGAATCTTCAAACTCTTCAGACGTGCCCTGGCTAGATACAGGAATTGAATCCGGAATTAGTCGTCAACAGATATGCCCTGGCTGGATACAGGAATCGAATCTTCAAACTCTTCAGACGTGCCCTGGCTGGATACAGGAATCGAATCTGGAATTAGTCGTCAACAGATATGCCCTGGCTGGATACAGGAATCGAATCTTCAAACTCTTCAGACGTGCCCTGGCTGGATACAGGAATCGAATCTGGAATTAGCCGTCAACAGATATGCCCTGGCTGGATACAGGAATCGAATCTTCAAACTCTTCGGACGTGCCCTGGCTGGATACAGGAATCGAATCTGGAATTGCGACAGTTGATAGTAATTATCTTTGGATTGACCTTTTTCCTGAAAAGGCGAAACATCAGTTGTATGCAATGTCATGATGTATGAAATGCATGATGATGTTCTCAAAATTGTGTGATATGATGCGTATGCACTTTATCATGTATGTAAGCACGATGTATGAAATGTGGTATGTTTATGAATGTGTTTTCGTCTAGGAAAATAAATCCTTGACGAATGCCGGGAAGTTGAATCCTGGGCTGATGTTGAAGATTAGAGTTCTTCATTTCGCTGGGGATGGTGGTTGCAAGAATAAACCGGTAGGAGAAGATGACTCCGTTGGGGGAATAAACTTGATGGAGAGATTACTCTGCGGGGAATACTCTGTGGGAAGAGATACTTCGCTGAGGTTTTGATGAGAACTCCGTTGGGGATTCCGTTGATAAGTTTGTTGGGGAATTTGATGAACTCCGCTGGGGGGTAGGAAGAACTTCGCCGAGGACGATCTTTCTGTGGTAATTAGCTGAGGATAACCCAGTTATACCCTGGTGGGGAATAACCTTTGAATAAAGCCGGGGAGACGCGCTCGTGCTCTGCAGGGGATAAGCTTCCAGAATCTACTGGGGATAAGCTTCCTACTGGGGATATTGATTCAACTCTCCTGGGGAGACTTTTTGGACTGTACTGGGGAATGGCTCCACTGGGGTGTCTGTATTCCGCCGGGGAACAATCTTATATTTCTGTCGAGGAATATTAAGGCTGCCGGGGATGCTTGCTGAGGAATATCTGTATACTCCACTGGGGCATGTTGAGATCTTCTGGGGATATCCAACTTCCTTAAGGCTGACTGTAGACTAACTTTGCTTGGGGAGAGTGTTGCTGACTTGCTGGAGATACTGTGCCTTGTTAAGGCTGACGGGGGACGAACTCTGCTCGGGGGAGAGTATTGTTGATTCTTGTCTTACTCTACGGGGAGTGAAGGTATCTTGGTTACGTTCCTCAGTCGAACTTACCTTGGTACCTTGGTGGACAGAGCAACTAGATCGCTTAGACAACTCATTATTGCCCCTGTTTCTAATGTAACATGTAATTAATCCTTTGTTTCGTATGAAAATATTTATGAGTTAGCAATTAGTGTCAAATGCATATATCACAATTGAACATTGGACGTTCTTTGCAAAACAAAACAGAAAGAGGAAAAACAATTGGCAATTTGTCTGGAAAAGTGAATTTGTATTGATTCTTGAATTTGCCTGTAAATAGGCGTTTATGAACAAGAGGCTGACGTCCTAGTAAGAGAACGCCGCCGAACAACATAGAGTTTATACAATTTTGAAAAGGAAAACAAAACAGTTATGTGAAAAATAATCCCACTGGGTTCCAACTCTACTATCGCCTCTATGTCTTCCAGCGTCTCATCACTTTGCTGCTCAGTTGAAGATGAAGTTGATTGATCGATGCCGTTTGAAACTGATAGTTGATACCGGATTCCGGATGCAAAGTGATCCACTGAGACATAGTATTACGCTTTATCCCTAACTTTTCCTGGACCGCCCTTTCGGGTTTTCAGTCCACCGGGATACCCATTTTTGCCCAAGCCCCCTTTTCAGGTTTTCGACTTGCCGGGTGTACAGATTTTTTCATTTCATCCCTTATTTTTGCCCGAACCCTTTTGGTTCGCCGGGAAGCCCCTATTTTTTCCTAGGCCAGTCGACCTAGCGGGTCTTTTATTCATGCGTAGTGTCTTTTTACTATGTCTGCATTGGTGGGGTGAGGAAGGTCGTCACCATCCATGGTGGTTAGAATCATGGCTCCTCCTGAGAAGACATGTTTAACCACAAATGACCCTTTGTACGTAGGGGTCCATTTGCCCCTGGGATCACTTTGAGGAAGGATGATGCGCTTGATTACCAAGTCTCCGACTTGATACTCTTGTTGTCTGACTTTCTTGTTAAATGCCCTGATCATCCGTTTTTGGTACGTTTGACCATGACAAATAGCGGTGAGTCTCTTTTCGTCGATCAGGTTTAATTGATCAAGTCGAGTCTGGATCCAGTCATCTTCGCTCAAACCTGCATCCTTCATTATCCGAAGATAGGGTATCTGGACTTCGATAGGCAAGACTGCCTCCATGCCATAAACCAAGGAGAAGGGTGTTGCCCCTGTTGACGTCGTGCTGAGGTACGGTACCCATGAAGAGCAAACGGTAACATCTCGTGCCAATCTTTGTACGTCACTGTCATCTTCTGCACAATCTTCTTGATATTCTTATTAGCCGCTTCGACAACCCCATTTATCTTCGGCCGGTAGGGAGAAGAGTTGTGGTGTTGTATCTTGAATTGCTCGTAGAGCTCAGTGATCATCTTGTTGTTGAGATTGGTACCATTATCTGTAATGATCCTTTCCGGGATGCCGTATCGACAGATCAGGTTATGCCGAATGAACCGTGCTACGACGTTCTTGGTTATCGTAGCATAGGAAGCTGCTTCGACCCACTTCGTGAAGTAATCAATCGCTACCAGGATGAAGCGATGCCCGTTGGATGCCGTAGGTCTGATCTCGCTGATCATATCAATGCCCCACATTGCAAAAGGCCAAGGTGCTGTCAAAACATTCAGAGGAACTAGAGGGACGTGCACCTTATCAGCATAGATCTGGCATTTGTGACATGTCCGAGAGTGTTGGTAACAGTCGGCTTCCATTGTGGACCAGAAGTATCCTGCCCGAAGGATTTTCTTTGCCATGGTATGTCCACTGGAATGTGTTCTGAAGGTACCTTCATGCAGCTCTGCCATGATTCTTTCTGCTTCAGTCTTATCCACACAACGTAGTAAGGTTGAATCATGGTTTCGCTTGTACAGAATGCCGTTGCTGAGGAAGAACTTTGCAGAAAACCTTCTTAGGAACTTCTTGTCGTTGACAGATGCACCTTTGGGGTATTCTTGAGTTTACAAGTACCTTTTCACTTCATGATACCAAGGTTTTTCAGTTACCTCTTCAGCCTCGAGATCACAGCAATGTGCAGGTTCATCCCATTTCCAAATGATGATCCGGGGAGCCTCGTTGTCCCATTTGACTTTGAACATGGAAGACATCGTAGCTAACGCGTCCGCCAACTGATTCTCTTCTCTTGGAAAGTGTTCAAAAGTTATCTCCGTGAAATGGGGGATCAACGTCAACACATACTCTTTGTAAGGAATAAGATTTGGGTGTTTCGTATCCCACTCGCCTTTGATCTGATTGATCACGAGAGTGGAATCTCCGAAGACACTCAGAAACTTGATCCTTAAGTCAATTGCAGCTTGAAGACCCATGATGCATGCCTCATACTCCACCATGTTGTTGGTGCAGTTGAAACATAGCCGGACAGTGAGTGGAGTATGAGTGCCTTTCGGGGATATGATCACAGCGCCGATGCCATTACCCAAAGCGTTTGAGGCTCCGTCAAAGTGCATAGACCATCGGGATCCTTCCTCAGGTCCTTCATCCGGTCCAGGTACTTCACAATCAGTTACCACCATGATATCCTCGTCTAGAAATTCAAAGTTCATGGATTGGTAGTCATCCACTGCCTGGTGTGCCAAATGGTCTGCCAACACACTTCCCTTGATTGCTTTTTGAGTCGTGTACTGGATGTCATATTCCGTCAAGATCATTTGCCATCTTGCTATTCTTCCGGACAGAGCAGGCTTTTCGAATATGTACTTGATTGGATCCATTTTTGAAATCAAGAGAGTAGTGTGAGTCAACATATACTGTCTCATCCGGCGAGCATCCCATACCAAAGCGCAACAAGTTTTCTCGAGCAGTGAGTATCAGGTCTCAGAGTCGGTAAACTTTTTGCTAAGGTAATAAATAGCGTGCTCTTTTCGGCCAGACTCGTCATGCTTCCCCAGCACACACCCCATTGAGTTGTCCAATACTGTCAAGTATAGTATTAGAGGTCTCCCTTCAACCGGTGGCATAAGAATGGGTTGTTCTTGGAGATACTCTTTGATTCTTTTGAAAGCGGCCTGACATTCATCGTTCCAACGTACTACTTGATCTTTCTTCAGTAGCTTGAAGATTGGTTCACAGGTAGCAGTTAGGTGCGAGATGAATCGGGCAATGTAGTTTAGTCGTCCTAGAAAGCCTCTGACTTCTTTCTCTGTCCTGGGAACCGGAATCTCTTGTATGGCTTTCACTTTTGCAGGGTCCACTTGAATACCTTTGTCGCTCACGACGAAGCCTAGCAGTTTTCCAGATCTCACCCCGAAGGTGCACTTGTTTGGGTTCAACCTCAGCTTGTACAACTTCAGACGGTCAAACAGTTTTTGTAGATGGTCAAGGTGTTCCTCCTTAGTTTGGGACCTTGCAATCATATCGTCGACATATACTTCTATCTCATGATGGATCATGTCATGAAATAAAGCAACCATGGCACGTTGGTAGGTTGCCCCAGCATTTTTCAACCCAAAAGGCATGACCTTGTAGCAAAAGGTGCCCCACTGAGTAACAAAAGTTGTCTTCTCCATGTCTTCAGGAGCCATCTTGATCTGATTATAACCGGAGAACCCGTCCATGAAGGAGAGTACCTTATGCTGAGCAGTGTTGTCTACCAGAACGTCGATGTGAGGCAAAGGGAAGTCATCTTTAGGGCTGGCCCTATTCGAATCCTTGTAGTCAACACACATTCGGACTTTACCATATTTCTTCGGCACTGGAACCACGTTGGCAACCCACTGAGGGTAAGAAGTCACTGCTAGAAAACCAGTGTCAAATTGTTTCATAACCTCAGCTTTGATTTTCTCGGACATCTCTGGACGCATACGGCGGACCTTCTATTTTACCTGAGGGCAGTCTTCCTTGGTAGGCAGGTGATGAACCACAATGTCGGTATCCAACCCAGGCATGTCTTCGTAGGACCAGGAAAAGATTTCCACATAGTCATGCAGCATCTGAATCAACCGTTGTTTCACACTGAGCTCTAGATTGGCACCAATCTTGACTTCCTTTCTGTCTGTCTCAGTACCCAGGTTTACCATTTCCACTGGCTCTTCATGTGGCTGAATGGCCCTCTCTTCCTGGAGTAACAATCTTGCAAGCTCGCCAGGCACCTCGCAATCATCTTCACCTTCGTCTTCGGCTAAGTTGATCGGATTTTCGAAGTCATAACTGGCAGTAGCAGAGTCGTTACCAGTGAGATCCAGAGTGGATTGGAACCTGTATAAGTGAGTGTGTGTAAATATAGGTGTTTTGCAATATATAAAGAAAGAAAGGGAGCGCAAGATTTGAAATGTAAAAAACGTCCAATGCTTTTATTCATGATATATGAAAGTGACAAATAATAAGCCCTTACAAATGAAACCACGGTGCCCCGGGTAAGACACCGGGCCATAAAGTTTAGTAATATTGTTCGTTACAACTTTAAAACAAAGGAATTCATTAATGGGTGACAAAAGTAATAGGTGTAAAGTCTTTCGCCGTCCAGTTGCTTGGTCCACCGTTGGTCGTTGGGTAGATCGAGCTGTCAAATTCGGATTCCTCCACTTCGTCTTCAATGGAATTTACTCCCGGGTTGGTGATGAACACAGGAGGTCTTCCAATCCTTGCCTTACGCATAGCCCTCTGAGCTTTTGCAGTGAAACCCAAGCCAAATTTGTCAGTCTTTGGAGTGAAATCAGGAAGTCTGCCCCAGTTTGTACACTCACCCTTCTCGATCACAGCCCGGGCATCTTTTAAGGAGGCCATCTTCAAAGGAGAACTCTCTTCAGTCACTGTCTCTGCTGCTGCCAATGTCTGAGGCACCTCTTCAAAGTGTTGGAAGGGGGTCTCAATGAACTCCCCATCCATTTCTACGTATCGGAACGAGTTGAGGTGGCTGACCATGTATTCCTCTTCCCCTTGAACTGTTACGATCTTCCCTCTGACCGGGTATTTAAGCTTCTGATGCAATGTAGAGGTCATAGCTCCGGCCTTGTGGATCCATGGACGACCCAGCAAACAAGAATAGGATGGACGAATGTCCATCACATAGAATTTTGAATCAAAGACTTGTAAACCAACCCTGATTGGGATGTCAACCTCACCATGTACCATCCTTTTGGACCCGTCAAAGGCCCGGACAACAATGTTACTTGGTTTGAGCTCTAAATCCTCACAGTCCAGCCTGTCTAGAGCTTTCTTGGGTAGTACGTTTAATGAAGAACCAGTGTCAACCAGCACATGGGCAAGAGTAGTGCCCCTGCATTCAATGGAGACATGCAGGGCATCATTATGGTTCTTCCCTATGGCCGTCAGATCAGCGTCAGAGAAACCCAGACCATTATCAGTAGTTAAGTTGGCCACACAGTCGGTGAATTGATCAGCAGACGTTTCTTGTGGCACGTGAGCCGTCTTCAGGAAAGCAATCAGGGCCTTGGCATGGGCCTCTGAACACAGCAACAGTGATAGCATAGAGATTTTAGAGGAGGTGTGCCCCAGCTGCTCAACGACGTTGAAATCACTTTTCTTGATAATTTTGAGGATCTCTTCCATCTCTTGCTTGGAAGCTTCAGCATTGGTTGTCTTCGGTGCCTCCGTACGGGCAGGCACATCAGTAGCAATCCCTTTACCCCGAGTGTCAGATGACTCGATAGCAGGGGTAGAAGCAGGAACTTGGTCAGGAGGTGAAGTGGGCACACTTGCAGGTGTGATGACAAGAAGTCTCTGAATTGCTGGAGGTGCAATGTCTGGTGAGAACAGTCTTCCACTACGAGTGACTTTAGCAGGCCCGGTGATGTTGGTGACACCGGTACTAGTATCGAACTCTTGTTTCACTCCCAGAACATAAACATCTGCCCCATAGTGCTATGGGACAGTTTTGTCAGACTTATAGGGGATGGGCCCCAGAACAGTGATGGTTATAGGAGCAACCTTGTGAACAGGCATGATTTTGACAGGCTTCCTCGGGGAAGCCTTGGTAGGATTGTTGAAAATGGTGACAATGGACACTTCTTCGGTAGGGACAGCAGGAACAACAATCTTTTTGAACAAAATCTCTTTGCTATCCATCAGGTTTTGGACGCCTGACTTCAGCAAAGGACAACCAGCAGGTGAAACAACACTTAAACGGCAACCTTTACTACATCCCAGAAATAAACTGGCTAGCAACAGGTTCCTCTTGACGGTCAACAGCGGAGTAGCAATATCATCCACAGAAGCTACATACAGATCCTCTTCCACAACATTCACTCCATGCTGGGGCATGGGAGCAGTCACAACATTGGGCCTTTCGGGCGCCTTGAACTGTATTTCCTTAGCATCAATAAGGTCCTAAAACTTATTCCTCAGAGCCCAACAATCATCAGTAGAATGCCCCGGGCTATAAGAGTGATAAGCGTAACGGGCGTTGGGATTATAATTCGGAGATGCTGTGTTTACCACCTTCGGAGCTTCCTTGGCAGTTACCAGGCTGGTTGACAGCAGTTGCGGTAATATCTGAGAGAGGGTCATGCTGAGCCGAGTATACTGTCTTTTGGGTATCTCAACTCTTGGCTGGTTATACTGCTGAGGGGAAGCAGCAGGCTTTGATATTACCACCGCGTTGACAGCTTGGCGGCGCTCTAGTTTATTCTGTCTTCTGGGACCATACACAACACTAGCTTCTTTCTTGAAGGGCTTCTTTTCAGTATTTGAGGAGGCACCCTTTTGTATCTTCCCCGATTTGATACCAGCTTCAATCCTCTCACCAGTTAGGATCAGGTTTGTAAACCCATCAGAGGAATTACCAATGAGGTGGTTGAAAAATGGACCAGACAGGGTCCCCAAGAACATGTCCACGAGTTCACGATCAGTCAACGGTGGCTGCACCCTGCCAGCCAGGTCTCTCCATTTCTGCGCGTACTCCTTAAAACCTTCACCCGTTCCCAGTGACATACCCTAGAGTTGGGTACGCATGGGAGCGAGGTCGGAAATGTACTGATACTGCTTATAAAAAGCAGTACCCAAGTCCTCCCAGTTACGAATGTTGGTTCCATCCAGCTGATAGAACAATTCGAGATGAGTCCCTGAAAGACTCTCCTGGAAGAAATGGATCCATAAGTTCTTGTCAGCCGTGTAAGGCTGGATCTTCCTTACATAAGAGCGGAGGTGCAGCTTAGGACAAGAAGCCCCGCCGTACTTCACAAAGGTAGGCGCCTTGAACTTGTGTGGGATTACCACCCCATAAGATAGCCCTAAGTCTCCAAAATCCAATCCAGGCACACGTTGAATCTCCATAGCATTCAGTCGGTCCTCCAACTGTTTGTACATGTCCTCAGCAGGAGGGTACTGTTCATCGTTGAAGTCTGTCTCGGTGTCAGAGACCACAGGACTAGGAACCTCTCTCCCTTGGTGACTGCCTTCCCCAACAAATGGAGTAGTCCTCTCAGCTTCATTCTGCAGTGTATTCCCGAGTCTGCGTCTAGTGTTGAACAGCACAGTCCTCTTCTTCTTCTTCTTCTTCAGGAGCAAAGCCTTCAACTCCTGTTGTCCCTGGGCCAAGTTCATGACCATCTCTTGAAACTGAGCGTTTTGGGCCTGGAGGGCCTTGATAGCTTGTTCAGTAGTTGGTTCAGGATTCATGATGATTGAGTGCTGAAATAAACAGCAAAGAAGATTAAGTAACCTGTAGAAAAAGGGTACGTGTTATGCACATGATGCGTGATATGCTATTTATGCAATGCATTCAAGGGTTCGAAAGTTCAAATTCGTTGTAGCCAAAAAAAGAACACACTTTTTATTAGGAAATAGTTTGTTCAGTACATCAGGGCCTCATGGGCAAAACATTACAAAATAATTAATCCCAAAAGACATTGCGCATCCTCTTTGGAGCGATGTAAGTGTTGAGGGTCTTTTCCTCATGGAGTAGATGGGTGAGCTCCAAGACCTTCTTCTCACTGGCATGTAGACTGGCTTCAAGAGAATTCCGTTCTTCCTTGAGTTGGATCCAGCTTTTCTGCATTTCTTCCCAGGATGTAGGCATGTCAGGATGTTGAATGGTGTAGGGCACCTCTCCTTCCAAAACTGGCTCTTTGATCACGGGGAGAACATGAGGATATGGCATCACCAGCTTCTGGGAGCGGGCTCGTACCCACTTGAGATAAGGCTCCACGGGGATGGAGTTCTTGTGCCCCAGTGTCTTGCTATCTACCCTGTTGGGCATCCTCCAAGCTCTGATGAATCTCTGGCGAAGTCCTTGTGCATCATTGTCGAAGTCAAAAACTATGTCAGGAATCAACATATCATGAGGGCCATCCCTCCGAGCATATCCAAACTTCCTCAAAGCCAGACAAGGGTTGTAAGTAATACCTCCTCTGATTCCAAGTAAAGAACATTAGGAAACTCCCCGCAACGATCAATGATAGTGACATTCTCTCTGGACCGAGAACACCAATGTATATCAGCATGTGTAAGGGTCATTAATCATTGCGACCATCTCAAACCCCGCTCATTCTTCAACACTGATTGTGGAAGGTGCGAAATAAACCACCTTGCCAAGAGAGGAGTGCAGCACATGAGAGCACCTCTTTTTCTCATGGTTCGAGTGTAACATGAGTGAAGGATGTCCCCAAGCAACGTAGGTATAGGATTCCTGGACATGAAGATCTTGACAGCATTGATATCTATAAGTTGATATGGATTAGGGAACAACACCAACCCATAGACGAGGAGTGCCATAACTTATTCAAAAGCTTGTAGGTCAAGGGAGTTCCAACATTCTTGTGCTTTCTCAAACAGGAACTTGGCCAAGAACCCTTTGATACCACTTCTAACTTCCCAATGTCCCTTGATGTCAGATGGTTGTAGGCATAATTCTTTAGCAACCTCTTCAAGTTTTGGTTCCTTTTCCGTACCGTTGTAGGGTAGTTGACTAAGGATAGGAATATTCAGAAGTTGGGAAAACTCTTCCAAAGTAGGCACCAACTGATAATCCGGGAAAGTAAAACAGTGGTGCAGAGGGTCAAAGAACTGGAACAACACTTTCACCATATCCTCTTCAATGTTGGTATTGACCAAGCTGATGAGTCTACCATGCCTTTCACTGAAGGAAGAGCTCTCGGGAATCCTGGATGTAAGCTCCTTAAGCTGAGGAGGGATCCTCACAAGATTGACCTGAATTGTCTTTCTGCGGATAGTTTCCATGTCCTACAAAACAAGAACAAAGATGAAGATTTGAACCCTTGAAGTGGTTAGTAAATGCATATGATGTTGTATGATGTTATGATGCTATGATAAGAGCACACCACAAGTATTCACAAAAAAGCAAACATGATAAGGCACACAAGTCACGCCACAACCCTTAGAGTTTAGGCCAACATGAAGTTTGGGGTACTACCCTCTTGAGGTTGGTGGGCTCAAAAACCTGTCCTATCAAAAGTAACCGGGTTCTAAGGAGCTCAATATCATTGGGTTGTTTTCTGTGTTCATTGTTTTGATTTAGCCACTGAACTGGCGATCAAAATATTCCAAGAAAACAACCCTCAATGAGTGTAGTATCGAGTATCAACCAACTTCGGACTGCACCAAAGTCAGTCATCTCACTACCCCTAAAGAGGCCAGGATGGTTCAATTAAGGTTCCTAAGGTTAGTTGATGCTTCATGACACCACGCGGCGGCCCCGTACTCTCCTTGACTTGACTCAAGGGTTATCGGTACTCACCAAAGTGCCACATCAACGTAGCGAACTGCTTCAACCATGTCGGTATACCCCTCACAGTTCCCTCACAGTTTGTTGCTACTTTCTACAAGGTATCCCCCAGATCCGGGTTAGGATCTATGAGACTCCCAAAACAGGCCCACAATATTAAATCAAGCAAAGCAAACAATTGAAAACATGATGATGAACTATTCCTAAGGTACACCCTACTTTTAAAATTATCCCCAGTAGAGTTGCCAGTTCTGTGATCGGTGGAAATAGAACTGACTGTTTTTTAGCTGGTTTCGCGAAATGTCGCGGTAAGCAAGAGTCGCCACCGTCTTTTATGTTCTCCAACATGGAAAGGACAAAAGCACGGAAAAATTCCTTCTTTGAGAATGTTTCTCGGTTCGGGAGGTAGATTTATAGAAAGGGAAGGTGTTAGCACCCTTTCTATCCATGGTTATCCATGGGCTCTTAGGTACTTGCTCTTATGTTTTCAAAGATTGTTTGCTTTTCAAGTGTTTGTGGATTTTGAAAAAGTTTCTTTTGAAAAATTTCTAAGTAACTCTTGTATCTGTCCTCAAGAGTGTATGAAAAATTTGTTTGAAAACCTTTTGAAAGTGCAAGTGTGAAAAGTTGTTTTGTTTGTTTGAAAGAGCAAGTACCCGTGAGAAATCCACCTACTCTAAGGAATTAGGCTGTGTAGGAGTCCTTTAGATAGTGCAATCCCACCATTGAGAGGTAGGTAGCACCGTCGTTGCAGGTGTTCGGGTCAATTCGATTATCGGGACAGTGTGGTCACCGAAGCAATGGTATGACACCTTAGAAGTAACCCTAATGTCCTAGATCCTTTTTTTTTATCTGAGGCAACCGTTTCGAGGCAACTGGATCTTTAGACAAAGGGCGACCTCTAAGACACCCTATACTTGATGACCACGTTCGAGGCAACCAGTGAGGCGTACCCTAGGAGTGGCATGTGCTTTGTGTGTTGTTTTTCAGTTAATTGTCTTTGTACATGTTATTTGTGAGCTACGGATTAATTTTATTTACATACATTCTTTCATGCATTTAACAGTTAGGGGTGCGGAAAGTAAATTGTAGAAATGTAAATTCTAACTATTACAAGGCGCGGGTCTATACATCGCCAAAAACAAAAACCCGTTTTGGTAAAATAAATGCAGAAAATTAAATAAAACGGTAAAATTCTTATTTAACTATTACATATCTGGAGACAGTTACATAAATAATCAAAATAAAATACGCGCGAATAGAAATTAAATCGGGAAGTCTTTAGGGTGTTGACCCCTTTTTTTTAAGAAAAGAATTGAATTTTTTTTGTCCTTTTTGAATTAAATTAAAATTAAGTCTAGTACTAATTAATTAAATTAAAAGAAAAATATTTTTTTGTGTTTTTATGTTTTTTATGAAATAAAAGGAATTAAAATTAAAAGTTAACCTAGTTGTAAATTGTTTTTATTTATTATAGAAAAGGTGAAAATTAAACTAATTAAACTAATTAATTTGATTTAATGCTTATTTACAAAAAAAGTTAGTAGTGAAATTAATAAATAAGAATAATAAAAATATTAGTTTTTTTGGATTTTTTTAATGAAAATATTAATTATGTTAATAATACTAATAATTAATAAAAAAAAAGAGTTATAAAAGAAAAGAAAAAATAAAAAGATAAAGAGAAATAACAAAACCAAGGGGGGGGGGGGGGGGGGGTATGGGCCAGAATTGGGTGTTTGATTTAGAAATGCTGGCCCAAGAACACTCCAATCACGTTGACTATGGGAATTGAGTGGGGCGCTGGTTGACCAGGAATATGGTGTGCTCCCTCTCTTGGCCTTCAGATCTGTCCTTGGAGACACTTGGCGCGTTGGATATGTGGGATGCATGGTGGTATGCTTTGGACTGCCTGTACATGAACATGTTAAGAAAAAAATGAAACAATTATTTGGGGGACCTGGGAATCGAACCCAGGTCCCAGCGCTCAAATCTCCTTCGCCCTGCCACTACACCAAATGTCTCAATTGTAATAATAATAAGAAAATAGTGTTATATGGAATAAACGAGTCACATGCTGGAAAACAAAAAAAGAGCGCGCATATGTTCAAACCCACCAACCACATGGCAACACGCAGTCGTCTTCTTCATATTTTCCTGTAAAATGAAAGTTAGATAGCGGGGGTTTTAAACCCCCACAAAACACAAACGCCAAAAATAGCGATTAGATCTGTAGCACATATAAAAAGGGTGCGAGGGTGTCAACGTGTTCGTCTCATCGAGCCGGTTTCAACCATGGGTCTTAGATGTTCTGATTTTACAGTATGTGAAAAGCCCCAAATCAAAAGCTCTGAAACCCTAGGATTCGTTAATGGTGGTTTCAATTCCAAGGCATTATAAAGCAATTGAATTGTACCAAAAGCTTCGCCTGAGCTCTATAAACACAAAACAAACAATGAAAGATGTCAAAAATGCATGAATTGATGGTTATGATTTTGAAAAAAGAAGGTAAATCGTATGACTATGTAGCACTAGTTCTTGAGTGTTAGGACTTGTTTATGATTGCAATAGGTTCCTGGCAATGCTGGCAACGTGTTAGAAGCAAGAAAAGTGCTTGAATTATGCTGGAATATGGATTTCAGTTTGTGAATTTCTTTGGAATTTTTGGAATTGGTTATGGCCTCTTGAGAGAGTTCTAGGTCGTGCTTGAGGTCTGCAAGGCTTGCATATATGTGTATGAATGAGAATCAGTCAATATTATGAGCCTTTAACCATTGCAATGATGTTTAGGATTTCCTCTTTACCACCATTAAAGGAACTTGCCATGTTTGTTCAAATTTGAATTTGCATGCTTAAAATGGACTTTACACGAATTTGGTAGGTGTATTATGATGCATCAAGGTCATTCAAACCACAAGATATCATTGAATTAATTTTTTTTTATTTGAATTTTATGGATTTAAAATGAATTAAATCACATAAAATTAAATAAAAATAGAAAAATTAATGTTTAATCTTGAACTTGATCATGGGACACGTGGGTGGCATGACAAGGCTGAACCAAGTGGAAAAAAGTGGGCCCTTTTGTCAAAAAATGAAGTTTCAATGATAGTTGACTTTTGCCATTTCACAAAAAATTTCCAACTTCTCCAATGCATATCTTGCTCAATTTTGATCATATGAACATGTTCTTGGACATTTTGGAAAGGTATTTAAGTCCTCTAACCAATGCTTTTGGTCCCATGTCATTTGAATTTACCAATATCAAGTTATGGTCTTTGACTTAAAGTGCCTTTTTGTTGACTTTTGAAAATGACCTATAATGTTGAAATTGATAACTTTTTGTGAGAGCATTTCTTGGAGTTGGAATGTGAAGATGAGTTGTAGGAAATGTCATCCCCTTCAAAATGAGCATTGGATGGGATTTTTCTGATGAACCATGAAAAAGTTATGCCTTGGTCAAGTTACAGTTGACTTTTTAACTGTCCAAAAATGGAAACTTTTGCATCTTGATGATTTTTGAGCCATGCTTGTGGAATCATGATCAAGACTTGATCAAATGATTATTGTGGCTTCAAAATAAGATGTTGACCAAAAATTTTGACTTTTGACTGCCAAATGACCATTTTGCCCCTGCAGTTGATTGTGAAGCAATTAGGGTTTTTGACTGTGCAACTTGACCTTGTGAACCTTGAAACTTGACATGTAGATACTTGACAATGTATATGGGCACATGTGACTTGATTGAGCCCTTGAAAACCTCAACTTTTTTGCAAGAACCAAAACCCTAATTTGACTGGCTTAGGAGGATGGTTTGACTGTGTAACCCTTGAGTAGACTTGAGCAAATTGAGATGATGCTTGTCAAAACTTTGAAGAATATGGGAGGGCAAATTTTGGGTACAACACCTGACTACTGCTGAGGAGTTCTGGGAAGCTGAATCCAAGATTGCTGTTGGGGATGAAGAATATACATATCTTCAAATTTTGTTAAAAGAATGCTTACGTCGGGGATTATCTCTTGAATGTTAGCTGTTATATGGTCGGATTCCAAGTTTCACACCAACTTGTTGAGGATGAGGAAGTTAACTGCTATCTGGTTGGATTCCGGGTTTTACAGTAACTTATTGGGGAAGAATAAATTAACTGTTATCTGGTCGAATTCCAGGCTTTGCAGAAAATTTATTGAAGTTGAATTGTTATCTGGTTGGATCCAGGCTTCATAGTAACTTGCTTGAAATTAGTTGCTATCTGGTCGGATTCCAGGCTTCACAATGAATTTCTGAGGGAATAAAGTTAATTTCTATACGGTCGGATCCAGGCTTCACAATAACTTACTTGAAAAGATAAAGTTGAACTGATATCTGGTCGGATCTAGGCTTCACAGTAACTTGCTTGAAACTAGTTGTTATCTGGTCGGATTCCAGTCTTCACAACGAATTTCTAAGGGAATAAAGTTAATTGCTATTTGGTCGGATCCAGGCTTCACAGTAACTTGCTAGGATAGAGGCAAACTCTACTGGGGAAAAGAAGTTAAACCCTTATTTGGTAGGGTCCAGGTTCTTCAATATCTCGAAGAGTTAAACTATTATCTGGTCGGGTCCAGGCTTCATAGTGTCTTGAGAAGTTAACTATTATCTGGTCAGGTCCAGGCTTCATAGTATCTGAAAGTTATATTATTATCTGATCAGGGCCAGGCTTCAAAGTATTTAAAAGTTGTACTATTATCTGGTCGGTTCCGGGCTTCATAGTAACTGAAAATTGTACTATTATCTGGTCAGGGCCAGGCTTCATTATATTTGAAAAGTTGTACTATTATCTGGTCGGGTCCAGGCTTCATAGTGACGGAAAGTTGTACTATTATCTGGTCGGGTCAAGGCTTTATAGTATTTGAAAAGTTACATTATTATTTTGTCGGATCCAGGCTTCATAGTATTTGAACGAATGAAGTTGACTGTTATTTGGTCGGATCCAGGCTTCACAACAACTTATTGAAGTTAAAACTGTTATCTGGTCGGATTCCAGGCTTCACGATAACTTTTGGAGAAAGCAATGACTTTGTTGGAAAATTCACTGGGGATTAGGGGTTATGGACCTCTGATTTGTAATAGTTTGAGAAGTAAACTCAAGCTGGAGAGGAAAGACTCAGCCGGGCCAGGCAGATTTAGCTGGGGAAATAAACCCTGTTGGAGAAATAAACCCTGTTGAAGAAAAAAACCCTGTTAAGGAATACTTGATGAACTGCTGACGAAGTGAGTTCTTTTAGGAAGAGATCCACAAGGCTTCTTCTTTTAGGACCAACTTAGTTGGGGAGAGAGCTATCAAGAGATTGAGACTCTAGATGGGAATCAACCTATGCAAAGAGACTTTGTGGGAAACTCTGTTCGGGAAAGGTTCGTTGTAGCCGGTCTTGTGGGGATAATGCTAATGAGATAACTTTGCAGGGATATCTCAACTGCATTAAACATATGCTTGTTATTGCTTGGCACGACACATGTGCTAAATAGTTTTAATTATGTTCACATGCATATGTTCATTAATTTTAGTCATTGGACATCTTTGCATTCAAAACAAAAATAGAAAGTTTGCACTTTAAAGTATATTTGTATTGATATTTTGCCCATAAATAGGCGTTTTGTACAAAGAGACGGAGATACTAGTAAGAGGAAATCGTTGAAAGGAAAACAAAATTAAAAACAAAGATAATAGCCATGTGGAAGTGATCTCATTGCATTCCAACTCTATTGTTGCCCCCAATGTCTTCGAACGTCCCTTGCTGTTGACAGAAGTTGATTGCATTGATCTTGGACCGTTTGAACTCGAACCTTGGTAATAAATTCGATGATGGTGATCCCGTGGGACATAGTCATACGCTTTTAATCCTTAACTTTTGCCTGGACCTCCCTTTCGGGTTTTCAGCCCACCAGGATACCCATTTTTACCCAAGTCTCCCTTTCAGGTTTTCAACTTGCCGGGTGTACAATATTTTGCATATATCCCTAATTTTTGCCCAAACCTTTTGGTTTGTCAGGATGCCCTTATCTTGTCTAGGTGTGTCAACCTAGCGGGTCTCTTATGCATAGTATTTTTTAACTATGTTCGCGTTCACAGGATGTGGAAAGTCTTCACCGTCCATGGTAGTCAGCATCATGGCACCACCACAGAACACTCTCATGACAACAAATGGCCCTTCGTAGGTGGGAGTCCATTTTTCCCTGGGGTCTCCTTATGGAAGAATGGTGCGTTTTATTACCAAGTCACCAGCTTGATATATTCGAGGCCTGATCTTTTTGTTGAAAGCCTTGATCATACGTTTTTGGTACATCTGACCATGATAAACAGCAGCCAATCGCTTTTCATCGATCAAGTTCAACTGATCCAATCTTGTATGAATCCACTCGTCTTCTCCTAGGCCTTCTTCATTCATAATCCTTAGTGAGGGAATCTGAACTTCCACTGGCAGAACAACTTTCATGCCATAGACCAAAGAAAAGGGAGTTTCCCCAGTTGATGTCTGAGCTGAAGTACGGTAGCCATGAAGAGAAAACGGTATCATCTCATGCCGGTGTTTATATGTTACTACTATGTTCGGCATAATCTTCTTAATGTTATTGTTGGCCACTTCCACTACGTCATTCATTTTAGGTCTATAAGGAGAAGAATTATGATGCTTAATTTTTAACTGAGTGCAAAGTCCTGTAAGCATAAAATTGTTGAGGTTAGTCCCATTGTTGGTGATGATCCTTTCGGGGATACCCTAGCGGAAGATGAGGTTATGTTTGATGAACCTGGCTACCACGCACTTTGTGACTGAGGCAAATGAGGCGGCTTCGACCCATTTGGGGAAATAATCGATAGCGACAAGAATGAAGTGATGTCCATTGGAAGCAGTGGTTTTGATGTCTCCAATCATGTCAATGCCCCACAAATGGCCACGGATCGGTCATCACCTTCGGAGGGATAGGAGGCACATGGACCTTGTCAGCATAGATTTGGCATTTGTGGCAAGTTCTTCAGTGGTGATGGAAGTCAATCTCCATTGTTGACCAACAGTAACCAGCTCTTAGGATTTTCTTGGCCATAGTATGTCCGCTAGAGTGAGTCCCAAAGAGACCATCATGCATGTCTTCCATAATTTCCTCTTCCTCCTTCTTGTCCACACATCGGAGTAGAGTAGATTCATGGTTGCGTTTGTAAAAGATTCCAATACTTAGGAAAATTTTGGCTGAAAATCTTCGTAAGAATTTCTGTCATTAATGGATGCTTCTTCAAGGTACTCTTGTGCTTCAAGCTTCACCTCATGGTACCATGGCTTTTCTGTGTCAGTGTTGAGCTCATAGTAGTGTGAAGGTTCGTCGAATCTCTCAATTGTAATCACAAAAGCTTCATTGGCCCATTTGACCTTGAACATAGAAGACATTATGGCCAAAGCATCGACTAACTGATTTTCTTCCCTAGGGAAGTGTTCAAAGGTGATCTCTACGAAATAAGGAATTAGAGACAACACAAGTTCCTTGTAAGGAATGATATTAGGGTGTTTATTGTCTCAATCTCCTTTTACTTGGCTAATCACTAGAGAGGAATCCCCGAACACATTCAAATGCTTGATCCTCAAATCAATGGCAGCCTTCAGACACAAAATGCATGCTTCGTACTCAGCCATGTTGTTCATACAATCGAAGCATAGTTTGGAAGTGAGAGGAGTGTGGAAACCTTCAGGGGATATGATCACAACGCCAATTCTGTTACCCAAAGAGTTGGAAGCCCCATTGAAGACCATAGTCCATCGTGATCCTTGTTCAGGTCCGTCATACAGTCCAGGTTTCGCGCAGTCGGTCACTAGCATGATATTCTCATCTGGGAAGTCAAAGTTCATAGACTGATAATTATCAACAGCTTGATGTGCCAAATGATCTACTAATACACTTCCTTTGATGGCTTTTTCATTGTGTATTGAATATCGTACTCAATCAAGACCATTTGCCACCTAGCTATCCGTCTGGAAAGAGCGGGTTTCTCGAAGATGTACTTGATAGGGTCCATCTTAGAAATCATTAGAGTGGTATGAGTCAACATATATTGTCTTAGCCGGCGAGCAGCCCATGCAAGAGCACAGTATGTTTTCTCGAGCAGTGAATATCTGGTTTCACAGTCGGTAAACTTTTTGCTCATGTAGTAAATAGCATGCTCTTTTTGGCCAGACTCGTCATGTTGGTCCAACACACACCCCATAGAATTCTCTAGCACTGTCAAGTACATGATCAAGGGCCTTTATTCAACTGGAGGCATGAGAATAGGAGGTTCTTGCAGATATTCTTTGATTTTGTCGAAGGCAGCCTGGAATTCATCATTCCATCTGACTACTTGATCTTTCTTCAAGAGTTTGAAGATTGGCTCACAAGTAGTAGTTAAGTGAGATATGAAGCGGGAGATATAGTTAAGATGACCCAAGAATCCTCTAACCTCCTTTTCAGAGTGGGGGACTGGGATTTGTTGGATGGCCTTTACCTTGGCAAGATCGACTTCGATGCCTTTACCACTGAAAACAAAACCTAGAAGCCTTCTAGATCGTACTCCAAATGTGCACTTATTAGGGTTCAACCTCAACTTGACTTTTTCAGCCTCTCGAATAGCTTGTATAGGTGATTGAGATGCTCTTTTTTGGTTTGTGACCTTGAAATCATATCATCCACATAAACCTCTATTTCATGATGGATCATATCATGAAACAAAGCTACCATAGCCCTTTGATATGATGCCCCTGCATTCTTTAATCCAAACGGCATGGCCTTGTAGCAAAAGGTGCCCCATTCCATAACAAAAGTGGTCTTCTCCATGTCTTCGGGAGCCATCCTAATCTGATTATAGCCGGAGAAACCATCCATGAAAGAGATGACTTTATGCTGAGCAGTGTTATTGACCAAGACATCAATATGAGGTAGAGGGAAATCATCCTTTGGATTTTCCCTATTCAGATCCCTATAATCTACGCACATACGAACTTTTCCATCTTTCTTAGGTACTGGCACCACATTTGCAACCCATTGAGGATAAGATGTCACAGCTAGGAATCCTGCATCAAATTGTTTCATCACCTCAACTTTTATCTTTTTAGACATGTCAGGCCTCATGCGACGAACTTTTTGTTTGACAGAAGGATAATCTTCCTTTGTCAGTATACGATGAACTATAATATCGGAATCCAACCCTGGCATATCTTCATACGACCAAGCAAACACTTTCACATAGGCATGCAACATTTTAACCAATCTTCTCTTGACACTGCTTTCCAGGTTAACGTTGATCTTGACCTCTTTCTTGTTTGTCTCGGTACCTAGATTTATGACTTCAACTGACTCTTCATGTGGTTGAATAGCTTTTTCCTCTTGTAGTAGAAGTATGGCTAGTTCTCCCGGTATTTCATAATCTCCCTCGCCTTCGTCTTTGGCTTGGTTAATTGGGTGTTCGAAATCATAGTCGACAATAGTAGAGTCATTGTCAATGAGATCCAGAGTCGATGAGGAGTTCAAGAGTGTGTGTGTGTGTGTGTGTGCATGTAAGATACATGGCTATTTTGAAAAATGCATTGAAGAAAAATAGAGACAATGAGCACAAAAGTTCGAATGCAAAAAAGTCCAATGGTTTGTATTGAATGATCATATGATAAAATGAACATAAATAAAACCCTTAACAAAATGTTCTTGAATTAATAGAAAGCAATAAACAAGTAATTACTCCTCAACAAAGGAGACAGGAATGAAGTCCTTTACGTGCCAATTGTTGAGCTCTGTTGTAGTAGGGTATACACATTCTTCAAATGCACATTCATCATCAGAATCACCTACAGCTTTAACTTCATGACTTCCAATACAGAGAGGGGGCTTTCCTGCACGAGTGCGTCTCACTTCTTTCTGAGCCTTGATAGTGAAACCCAAACCACATTTGTCTGCTTTGAATGGGATCTTGGGGAGTTTTCCTCAAGTATCACAACTTCCTTCTTCGACTGCGGTACGAGCATCTCTAAATGAAACCATCTTTGGCACGACCTTACCAGCTTTGGACACATCAGAGGAACATTTGGCAGTAGCAACCATTGTTGGCACAACTTCAAAAGCCTGACACGGGGTTTCTATAAATTCTCCATCTATCTCCACATATTTGAAAGATTTGAGGTGGCTTACCATGAACTCCTCCTCACCACAGACAGTGACAATCCTTCCTTTGACTGGATACTTGAGCTTTTGTTGAAGGGTTGATGTTAGTACCCCTGCTCTGTGGATCCAAGGGCGACCCAGCAAACAGGAGTAAGCAGGACGGATATCCAGGATGTAGAAAGTAGAGTTGAAAATCTGTGAGCCCACCTTGATCGGGAAATCCACCTCACCATGAACTGTCCTTTTGGACCCATCGAAGGCCCTCAAAATAATATCACTTGGCTTCAAAACTAGTCCTTCACAGTCTAAACGGTCCAAAGCCCCCTTGGGTAGCATGTTTAAAGAAGATCCAATATCAATTAAAACATGTGCTAGGGTAGTCCCCTTACATTCAACAGAAACATGCAGAGCTTTGTTATGGTTCTTTCTAAGTGGTGTCAGATCAGCATTCGAGAACCCCAAACCATTGTTGGATGTCAAGCTTGCCACACAATTTTCAAACTGGCCTGTCGTGGTCTCATGAGGGACATGAGCCTTCTTCAGGATTTTGATTAACGCCCGACCATGAGTATCGGAACAAAGTAGCAAAGATAACATAGAAATCTTGGAAGGGGTTTGCCCCAGCTGCTCCACTATCTTGAAATCACTCCTTTTTATAATTTTCAAGATCTCATCCATTTCCCGAGCGGAAGGCTCCTCAGTAGCAATGTCTTTTATAGGTATTTATGTCTCAGCAGGCTCAACTACTTTCTCTTTTCCCCTTGTGTCAGTATTAGGTTTAATAGTGGTAATGCATACATGTGCCTTTATAGCAGTTGGTGGTGAGATGTTAGGTGAAAAGATTCTCCCAGTTCTGGTCACCTTACTAGAGCCAGTAATGTTACCAATGTCATCAGCTTTGCTTTCTTCAATCCAAGCATCTTTCTTTATTCCATGGTAAAACACCTCAGCACCATAGTTCCATGGCACTTCTTTCTTACAAGAGTATGACATTGACCCGGGGGTGGTAATTATCAGAGGAGCAACAATTGGTTCATTGAAATCCTGATAGGACCCTTAGAGGAGATCCAAAGAGGCTCGTTTGAGATCTTTATGATGGAGAAGTCTTCAATATTATTGGTCAAACTTTTGGCGAACAGAGTCTTCTCAAATAGGATCTCGTGGCTATTCATCAGGCATTGGACACCTTCCTTTAGCCCTTTGCATCCATTAAGTTGCATGGCGCAGCAATCGCAATCCTTCAAACATCCAGGGAAAATTCCGGCTTTCAACAGATTCTTTTTGATAATGGTTAACGGAGTAGTCAATTCTTCGACGAAGGAAACAAAAATGGTGTCTTCAACAGCATTGACACCCTTGCCATGATTTGGGATAGGCGCGGTGATTACATTTGCAGTTGGAGGAGGATCAAATTCAATGCTCTTGTTGTCTATTAAGTCTTGAATTTTATTCTTTAGTGCCCAACATTGGCCAGTCTCATGCCCGGGACTATTCGAGTGATATGCACACTTGGTATTCAGATTGTATTTAGGTGAAGAGGTATCTGGATTGGACGGAGGATCACACAGTGTCACCAAATTAGCCTTTAACAAGTGTTGTAAGGCTTGGGATAGAGACATCCATATCCTTATGTATTGTCTTCGCGGAGCCTCAAACTGTTGATGATTGGAATATTGTCTTTGAACAGGAGTTGTATTGGAAATTCGGACAACATTAACATACAGACGGTCATGATTCTTGGTATGTGCCCTTGCCCCATACACATCATTTGTTTCTTTCTTCCCGGTAAAAGGTTTCTTTACAGGATTGGAGGTGGAAGCAGATGCTATGGGAATCTTCCCGCTTTTGATACCGCTTTCAACTCTTTCACCGGTTAAGATCAGCTCGATGAGACGGGAAGAAGAACAACCAACCAATAAGTTGAAAATGGACCAGATAAAGTGCTTGTAAACATGTCAATGTGTTCCCTATTAGTTAATGGTGGTTGGACCCTACTGGCAAGATCCCTCCACTTTTGGGCGTACTCTTTGAACTCTTCATTCTTCCCCGTTGTCATGTCTTGTAGTTGAACTCTTGTCGGTTCTAGGTCGGCATTATACTGGTATTGGTGGTAGAATGCGGTAGCCAAGTCTTCCCATGTATGGATATGGGAACCATCTAACTGGTAAAACCACTCTAGTTGTGTCCCAGTCAAGCTTTCTTGAAAGAAGTGAACCCAAAGTTTCTTATCGGCGGCGTGCGGTTGAATTTTGCGCACATAAGACTTCAGGTGAAGTTTTGGGCAGGAAACCCCATCGTATTTATTGAAGACTGGTATCTTGAATTTTTGGGGAATGACAACCCCAAATATTCAACCCAAATCATCAAAATCTAAACCGAGGATGACTTGAATTTTAACGGCCTTCAGTCTGTCCTTTAGCTGCTTGTACTTAACATCGGCAGGAGGATACTGCTCATCTAAATAATCTTCATCATTAGACGCTTGATCATTGATACACCCAGCCTGGGTACTCCTTGCCTCTCCAATTTGATTTTCGTCTTCCTCAGACGAGTCTTCCACTACCGGTATCTGACGATTCGGCTCTTTGAATCTCTTACCCATATTGATTGGGGTTTTCCTCCTTGGTTTCTTTTTGGATGCCAGCAACGTCATCAACTCTTGTTTCCCCTTGGATAGGGTTAGTAGAGTCCCTTGAAACTGGGAGTTTTGTGCTTGTAGGTCTTTCATTGTTTTCTCGATATCCATCTTGCTGAAATAAACAACAGAAAGATAAGGAAACCTGCCATGGAAAACCTGTTATGTTATAATGCATGGAAGATGTGTATGCAAATGATTTCAAGGATTTATGAAATTTAAATTTGTATAGACAAAGAATTAACAAACGTCAAATTTCATTAATTAGTTCAAAATGACTACATCGTGCCTCTTTGGCTTACAAAATAAATATCTAAGATATAAAAGGTCGAACGCATCCTCTTCGGTACAAGGTAGGCGTTCAAGCTTTTTTCTTCATGTAGTTGCTTTGTAAGCTCCAAAACCCTTTTCTCACTTGCGTAGAACTGAGCTTCGAAGGTATCTCGTTCTTCCTTTAGCTGAATCCAACCTTTTTGCAAATCTTCAAGAGAAGTAGGCATGTCGGGATGGAGGATAGTGTATGGGACATCTTCTTCAACCATGTGTTCCATGATAACTGGTAGCATGGAGGGGTAAGGCATCACGAGCTTCTGAGCACGAGCTCGTACCCATCTAAGGTAAGGCTCAAGGGGAATGGAATTCTTGTGTCCCAGTGTTTTATTGTCCACTTTTTTTACCATCCACCAAGCTCGTATAAACCTCTGACGGCAGCCTTGATCGTTGCTCTCGTAGTCGAAGACCACTCCTTGGATGAGCATCTCATGTGGACCATCTCTTCGGGCATAACCAAATTGTCACAAGGCTAAACAAGGGTTGAAAGTGATACCTCCCTTAATGCCAAGTAAATGGACATTAGGTAATTCCTCACAACGGTCGATGATAGTAACATTCTCCAAGGATCGAGAACACCAGTGAATATCCGAATGTTTGAGTGACATCAACCTATGGGACCACCTCAAACCTTGCTCGTTCTTCAACACAAATCAGGGAAGATGCGAAACAAACCACCTAGATAATAGAGGAGTACAACACATGAGGATCCCTCTTTTCCTCATAGTGCGAGAGTGGAGAGAATGTAGGATATTTCCCAATAAAGTAGGCACCGGGTTGCGAGACATGAAGATTTTGATAGCATTTACATCTATGAGTTGGTCATGGTTTGGAAATAAAACCATCCCATAGATGAGAAGGGCCAAGATTTCTTCAAAAACTTGTAAATCAAAAGAGTTCCAACAATATTGAGCTTTTTCAAACAAGAACTTGGCTAAGAACCCTCTGACACCACTCATTGTTTCCCAATTAGTTGTGACATCAGATTGTTGCAAGTGTAGCGCTTGGGCAATTTCTTTAGGGCTTAGATCTCTTTACGTATCGTTGGAGGGTAGTTGATTGAGAATGGGAATCCTCAAGAGTTGACTGAGTTCTTCCATAGTAGGTACGAGCTGGTAATTGGGAAAGGTGAAGCAATGGTGCAAAGGGTCGAAGAACTGGAAAAGCACCTTCATCATATATTCATCAGTGCTCAAGGTAACCAAGTTTAGGAGGCGACCATGTATTTTAGTGAATGAAGAATTCTCAGGGACCCTTGATGCTAAATCTTTGAGTTGAGAAGGAATCCTTACGAGATTGACTTGGATAGTATTCCTGCGGATGGAAGCCATGTCCTACAAAGAAGAACAAAGATAAATCCCAATGATCCTTGAAATGGTTAGTGAGAATGCTGATGATGTAATGATGTTTATGATGTTATGTACGAGTAAGCATATACACACAAGGCAAACAAGTCCTTAGGTTTAGGCTTGCATGGAGTCTTATAGGTAAGTACCCTCTTGAAGTTTAGTTGGCTCAACCTGTCCTAGTAATAGTAATCGGGTTCTAAGGGATCTCAATATCATTGATCTTTCTTATCAGGCATTGTTTCAGCACAAGCCTCTTTAATGGCGACCAAAATATCCCGATAAGTTCGATCTTAATGAGCGTAGTTTCGAGTATCAACCAACTTCAGAATGCACCAAAGTCAGCTATCTCACTACTTCCTAATGTCCAAGTTGGTCAAGTAAAGGTTCTAAAGTCAGTTAGTGCTTCATGACACCACACAGCGGTCCCGTATTCTCCTTGACTACTCAAGGGCTACTGGTACCAATAAATGTGTTACACTAATGTAGTTATTTCTTAGACCATATCGGTATACCCCGCACAATTTCCATAATGTATTGCTACTTACCTATAAGGTATCCTAGATCTGGGTAGAGGATTAAAACAAGCCCAAACAAGGAACCAAAATGTAAAGCAAGCAAGTCAAACAATGAAAGCAAATAAAGGTGATCTAGCCCTAAGATAACCCTACTTTAAGTATTCCCCAGCATAGTCTCCAGTTCTGTGATACAGTGGGAGAACTGACTTGGTTGTTTTGCATTTTATCGCAACCGTTGCGGTTAGAAAGAGTCGCCACTGACTTTTCTTTTATCGAAAAGGAAAGGTAGAAAAGAACAGGAAAGACCTTTGCGATTATTTTCTTCAGTTCGGGGGGCAGATTATGAAAAGGGAAGGTGTTAGAACCCTTTTCATCCATAGTTATCTATGAGCTCTTAGTTGCTTTCTAGATCACTTGCTTTTGTTTGAAAGTGTGCTTTGTGGTTGTTTTTGAAAGTATTTTTGAAAAGGCGCCTTCGTTTAGGCGAACTTTGTAAGGATTCTCGTTTCGGCGAGAATGTATACAAAGTGTTGGACTTTTGAAAATATTTCATGGAAAGTGTTGGTGTATTTGAAAAGATGTTTGTTTTTGAAAATGTTTGGTGTGTTTTTAGTTTTGAAAATGAGCAAGCAACTAAGAACGTTTCTACCATCTCAAAAGTCTTTTGTTCATTTCTTCCTTCCTTTGATATTGTTATCTTACCATTGATTGATAAGAAGCCTTAGCTTTGGATGTAAAGGGACGGGCATGGGTTATTGTATAGTCATGATAGCAATGTTGTGAAATATCTTAGTATTTCTCTTGAGGGACTAAGATCATTTGTAAGGAAACATCCGTAGCATCATCGAGGGACTATGATCTTGTATTTTTTATTGTTTTTGCTAAGACATTCCACATGCATAACATGACTATTTTTTAGACAACAAGTGGAGTTAACCTTAGGGGTGCAAGTGTGCAAGTGTTTATTTTTTTCATGCTTGATTTATCTTGAATTAGGATTCTCTAAGCATTGATTTTTATCTTTCCATACAAGCCCTAATTTACTAGTATTGATATGAAAGCGATAAATTGCGGAAAGTAAATTTACTACGCTATTACATCATTTGGGGATGGGGTATACAAATTTACAAATGGGGATTCCAAGAAATTAAACCTAATTATCTATTACAACCATATTGAAACTTGAATAATGTACAAGATTTGAAAGGAATATAATGTACAAGGATAAGAAATGGTAAAAAGAAATGGAATTTGTTTGGTTTTTGAGGAAAGGGTTTGGCTTTGACCTTATTAACTAAAGGAAATAATTAATTAAATTAAGAAAATTAAATCTAAATTAAAAGAAATAACATTAATCAAGAAAGCATTTTTAGGGTTTTTTACAAAAGGTTTTAAGTTTAATCAAAATAGTATGGAAATTAATTAATTAAAAGAAAACCTAAATTCTAGGTTAATTTTAATTTAAAAAGAAAATAATTAAACCTAAATCTAGTTATTAATTTATTAAGAAAAAAGAAATTAAGTTTTTTTAAGAAAATATTTTTTGTCTTTTTATATAAATAAATAAACTATTTTTTTTTATTTTTATTATTAATAATAATAATAATAATAATAATAATAAAAATAATAAATTAAAGAAAATAAAAATAAAATATGAAAACTAAAGTCAGGAGGTAAAAATGGTATTTAGGGTATTTGTTAAGAAAAACAGTTTTTGTTTGAAGCCTGACCCATTAATGTTGTTTTTGTTAGTCAGCAAAAGAAAATAAAAAAAACATTGGGCCTGTTGTAAAACTTGCAAAGAGGGGGGTTAGGAGTAATAAAAATGAAAAGGCCCAGTTGTGGAGGCCCAAGGCGCGCTGGCTTGTTAAAATAAAGAAAAGATGGAAAATGTGGAAAAAAAGTGGCAGCCTTGGGGCTTGAACCCATGCCCTTGACCATAAATGCGCGTTGCCTTACCACTGGGGCGAATATACATATGTTAACTTAATCAAAACCATAGATATATATTACAAATCCATTCCTAGAAATGAACTTCATCTTCAACCTCCAGCCAGGGTCCCTGTATCTCATTCATTTCTCATCCATTCTCAAAACTTCCAACATCAAACTTGTTAGAAATTTTACCAGGATTTCAGACATGTAAACAATTTGGACTAACAATCAAAGATGAGCATGTATTTCTAAAAGTACCAAATCCTAACCTAACTTTTTTCAGAGATTCAAACTTAAAATTCTCTAAGCTCAGGAAAAATAAAGGAAAACTATGGATATGTACAGCTTCAGGGCAATGATATCTACATTTTTTCTTTGAAAATGAAAGCCTAACAATACCTAAATGAAGATATGAAAGTTCAGAAAAATACCTAAAAAACTGGAAATCGTGAAATGAGTTTGAGCTTGTTTCAAGTGATGGTGATGATCATGTTATCTTCCTCAAGTTCCCAGGAAGCTAATGCAATGCTTAGCTTGAGCTATGGAAGGCTGGAATGATCTGGAGAAGTCAAGTTGCAGTCCTCTGTTTTTGGTTATGGAGGTTGGCGATGGAGATGTTACAGTTCCAAAACAAGGACATGGATGGACTATATTTGAGGTACAGAAGCTTTGCAAATGATTTTGAGGGAAAACGCACGAGGGAAATGAAAGATACAAGTTCAAGGGCAGAACTGTGTATCAATGGTGTTTTTTTGAGTAATTTCTGGTTTGTGAGTGTTTGAGGGAGTTTCAGGGCCTTAGCCTTCATGTACTAGCAGATAAATAATGCCTCTATTTATAAGCAAAAGGTTTTGGAATGCTCTAGTTGATCAAAATTCAAATTTCCATGCCTTGTACTTGGTTCATAGAGTTGTTAACCACTTTAAACACAATACCTATGACTTTATAGATGGAGTGTAATCAAGGAAAACAAGTTAGGAGCTCAAGAAGCTGACTTTGTGCATAAAGCTTGCTTTACAAGAATGGATATGTTACTTTCTCCCCAAAATGAAAAATTGATTTGGACAAAGCTTGAAACACCTGGATAAGGGCATAATCAGTTGTGTAAAACATTAATTATGGAGTTAAAAACAAGTTTTAGGCATGCAAAGTGAGGATTATGCAGCATGGCTATGGATTTGTTTCATGTTCATCACAAAATATGTCTTGCAAAATAAGTTTGAAACCCTAACTTCTTGTCTTCGATTCTCTTAGCTCAAGTATGATCTCAATGAGTTCTTTGACATTTTGGAAAGCTTGTATCATCCTTTACAACCTTCATGTTGGGCATTTTTTAAGATTCAATTTGGAACTAGGTGAAAAGGTTCCATGAAGTTAGGTCAAAAATCTGCCTAACTAGGACAAAATTTCACTAAGTCTTTTAGTTTCATGGACATGTCTTCATAAACTCATAACTTGAAATCCAAACATTTCTAGAAAAAATTTTGCCTTACAATGTTTTATATCTCATTGAGATCTTCAACTTTCATGTTTGAAGTTTTCCTTTAATCATCTTGCATCATGGTGGAAATTTGGCACAAAGTATGAAAAAATGTTAACTTTGACTTTTTCATGGTGGAAATTTTCAAAGATAATTTTGACTTTTTAATTTCTTTATGAAAAAGTTCATATTTTGACATGTCTTGATGGAATATTATTTTTTAAACTTGATTTTGATCAAAAAGTCAAAGTTTGACTTTTTAGTATACAGTTGACTTTTCATTAGTTGACTAAAATTCATCTGTCAATCCAATGATCTTGAGAGGTGATTTGAACCATGCAATTAGGTCAAGATGGTGCATTTTAATCCTTGAGATCATGTCTTAAACCAATAATTCATTTCCTTGGTCAAAAGTCAAGAACTGAGCCTTCTCAATCAAAACCCTAATTTTGACCATTTTGCCCTTTTGGTATTCTGATCAAATTTCTTTGAGGAATTATGATCCAAACTTGATAAATTTACATATATGAGTTCACAATGTTGATATGGATAAAAAATTACGAAGTTTTACTGTAGGTTGACTACAGTTGACTTTTTATCAAATATAGTTGATTTTAGGTCATCTGATCAAATGACTGAGCAATTTTGTGATCCAAAACTTGAAACTTGACATGAGAAATCTTGAGGGTTCCTAATGATTTATGAAATTTATTTGAGGCCTAGAAATTCCAATTTTCCTTGTGAAAACACAAACCCTAATTTTGAGTTGTCAGTGCTTAAGGAGGTGTCTTGATCTGATCAAACCTTGTGTAGTCTTGAATCAATGGAGATCTTATGAGAGTTTTCTTGAGAAATGAGAGGGAAAATATTGGGGTACAACACATTTAATACTGACAATGGTTTATATTTTCATTCTAACTTCATCTATTATAATTTTTCATGTTTTGACATTGTGTAGAAAGTTTCCATCTTAATTTTATTAATCTTACAGTAGGCATTGGTTGTTGGTTGAAATTAAACCTATAACAGAAATTGTATATTATCTGGATTCATTAGAAGGTGACTGGAAAAAATATCCAAATATGAAGAAGATGGTTGATACGTAAGTTAGTTTTTCTAAATATCTATTTATATATTTATTTATTTATGTGTGATTGTTCTAAATATTCGTTTATATTTTGTTAGAGTTATACAAATTTTTGGATCACAAAGAGATACTCAAGTACCAAAGAGTAAAGCAAACAACATTACATAGATTAAAGTGCAGGTATATTTTCACAATTTTGATTATATTAGTGACGTTACTTGATAAAACAAGTTAAACTATATATCCTGATATATATTTGTATTTTTTCTACGTGTAGTGTCCTCGTCAGTGTCATAGTATAGATTGCGGTTATTTCATGTTGAGCTTTATGAAAGAAATTATTCTTTTGAATCAAATAGAGATTCCAACCATGGTATGGGTTTCTAAATTATGATTTATTTTAATATTTAACACATTTCATCTAATTAATTAGTTTTAACTAAATCATATTATGTTATATTATGTAGTAATTTGATGAATTCAAGTCTTCTACTTACTCGAGAGATTAATTTGATGAAATTAAGGAGGATTGGTGTCAATACATTATTGAGATGAGATTTTTATGAGGTATTGTCACACTTTCATTGATGAGAATTTTGAGTATATATAACTTTGAGTTTTGATGAGATACTATGTCGTCATTAGTGTGGTAAATTGTGTTGCAATGTTGTTGTTGTTAGGTAGAAGGTTAGTTATGATGGTATTGGAGTTAAATTCAAATAAAGTTTTGTTTGTATCATGGTAGGAGTTTTGGAATTTTTAATGGTGGGTTATAACGGATTCTTGATTTTTTTTGTTACATTGGTTTGTGTTAAATTATAATAGTTATAAGATTTAAGTGTTATATACCTTGGTTTTGTTTTAGGTGGGTGCATATGTAGAAGATATAGAGATAACAAGTTCATTTATGATTCTTCATTATTGTTGTTTGTAGAGAAGATAACATCTCTAGAAGATAGTAATATGTACATTTACATATATGTATACCAAAAACTAACAGATTTAACTATATATATATATATATATATATATATATATATATATATATATATATATATATATATATATATATATATATATATATATATATATATATATATATATATATATATATATATATTTTCAAGTAATATCAAATTTATGTATATATTAATTAATGGATTAAAATTGAAGCTGCAAATTTATTTAATCTAGTACAAATTTTAAAGACACCGCTTATTTTAAGTGATTATTTGTAGAGAGCGCTTAAAATGTAAGTTGTATATATTAAAAAAATTTGTGAACATTAGATAGCGCTTTAAAAAAAATGTGTTGCCTACAGCGGAGAATAGAAAGCGCTTTTATAGAAAGTGCTGCATGAAGTGGTGCATTAGAAAGCGCTTCTAAAGTATAAAGTGCTGCCTAAAAGGGACTTTAGAGATCGCTTTTAAAGAAAGCGTTGTCTAAAATAGAAAAAGTGAACTAAAATATACATTACACAGCACTTTAAAAACCATTGTCTAAAGTGAAAGTGTTGTCTAAAGGGGTACATTAGAAAGCGCTTCTGATGTAAAAAGTGTTGCCTATAGTGGCCTTTAGAGAGCGTTTATGGAATAAAGTGTTGCCTAAAGGCTACATTAACCAGCACTTTTACATTGACAAAAAGCGCTATCTTTACTTACATCAGTGCCGAAATCGGCAGCGACTTAAAGCGCTGTGTATTCCCTTCTATGGTGTAGTGTTTGTGTTATTTATCCTCTAGGTCGTGATAAACACACAAGCCTATACTCGTGTTTTCTACCCCATAGGTTTTAGTAAGTATGCAGAAATTTATAGTTTATTGTTTCAGTCTCTAAGCGATAATAAATTATCAAGTTTATGTTATTTATCCTCTAGGTCATGATAAATACACAAGCATATACTCGTGTTATATATCCCCTAGGTTGGGGTAGCTATGCAAAAATCTGTGATATAGTTCATTGTGTTAGTCTCTAAGCGGCAATGAATTATTAAGTATGTGTTATTTATCCTCTAGGTTGTGATAAATACACAAACATATGTTTGTATTATTTATCCCCTAGGTTGAGATAGGTATTAAACATGCGATGTTGTTTATTATGTTAGTCTCAAAGCATCAGTGAATTATTTGTTGTGTTATTTTCCCCCTAGGTTACGGTGAATATGCAATAACTGCGATGTAATCAGTTTTGTTAGTCTCTATGCGTTAGTAAGATATTTTCAACCCGTATTGTTTACTCCCTAGGTTGTAGTAGATGTACAAAATCTGCGATATAACTCATTGTGTTAGTCTCGAAGCAACAATAAGTTATTTGTCCCTCTGCGATATAATTCATTGTGTTAGTCTCCATGCGGCAATGGATTATCAAAATTTGTTTTATTCATCCCCTGGATTGTGATGAGTATACGAAATTTGCGTTATAGTTTACTATGTTAGTCTCGAAGCATTAGTAAGTCAATTTTCAAACATGGAATTACCTCTTAGGTTATGGTAAATACGCAAAAAATCTACTACTACTTTTCTAGATATTGGCGAGTTATCCGCGTCATCGTATCTACGTCAATCATACTCTTTACTCTAGTCTTGGTGGGATGACAGCATCATCCCTGCCTATTTTTCTATACATTTGGATATACTTTACAGTTTATCTATATCTTTTCTCTTGGGTATGCTTTATAGTGTATCCTTATAATCCTTTGGTCAAATTTTGGCGTTTACCATTATTTAATAACCCTTCAATCCTATAACACCCCAGTCATATATTTCCTAGGATATATGCATATGGCATTAGAATGATACATAAACATCCATACATAAGCAGTGGAAATAGAAAATATGTATTAGTACGAATTACAACATTATGAAATCGTCATGGCCAAAACAATACAATTCCAAAAGTACTAATTCATATCCATAATACATAGGATAAAGATCCAAAAAGAAATGGAACAATGCCATGAAGCACCATTGACAAGCTAAGTCATCTTACCCTTGCCACGATCCTTCCTCGAAGAACCTAAAAAATATTAACTGGAAAGGGGTGATATTACTAAATCACAGTGGCTCCCCCTATCTTAAGGGTTCATTCAGTTCTACAGGGTGCATGCATCAAAAATAGATCCACCATGAATCCGGGTTTTTCTCTCACGACCGGGTACAAGTACAAATCAATGGTACACCAACATTAGAAGTCCCATAACTTTCCAATGAGGTAATAACAAACACATAATCAAATAAAAACAAGTATGTGAACTCGTATCCATGTATGAGGAATCCAGGAGTCCACCATTACCCCTACTCAGGTTACACTATCACACCTTTAGTGAGTTACACCCGTGCATCGCATCAAGAGACTTGCCTCGGTCACAACTCGATGATTTAGATCATTCCTATATGGAATTCCATCTGTGACAAGTCCAGGAGTGACATTCACCAACTTTGCGTCACAACCCGTCCATCATCCCAACACATGTGATTAATTGACGGTGCAAAACACCGTTTTGACAACACGAGTCCACCAGGAAAAAGCCTAATAGTCTTGCCTACATGGCATCATTAGAGGTGAGTTAGAAATCCACGAAGTGATATTACTTATGTGGCATCACAACCCCACCATACCAAGCACACTATGCAATTAACTACTAGTGGTATGTCGCACAAGGACCAACACAAGCACATCACAATGGTAGCTAAAGTGCTTATGACATACCAAGCACGCAGATGTGATCACATTAAGTGTGAAAACACTATGCCATTTTGGCCCAAAACTGCACATTGCAAGGATATAAATTACACACATGGTCTAACTTGTAAGTTATTTACGTCCTAGTTGTAAGGCCTATTCCAATTCAAGCATACATCAAAACATAATGTGTATCAAGCCATAAGGAACACATCAATCCATAAAATTACAGCACCGAACATTCAACCGTAACGACAAGAAATCACAATTATTCTGTACAATACCATATATCACATAATACATACATCAATCCATCCGAACATTCAATCCAGAACAAACGGGAACATGCACTAAATCATGTCATAGCATTTATCATATAATGTGATTTCAACATAATCATATATATTCATGTCATAATGAATAAACAATCACATAAAGTTTACATGTATTACACCACATGTTTCCAAACAATCACTAAGATCAAGGAGGTGTATGTTACTCACCATGGTACGGGACTGCACTCAAGGGATTTCAATAATATAGTTATGTTCAGGGGGACGCGCTAAGCTGAACCTCCCGTACTAAGTGCGCTTTGCAAAATAACTAATTTCCAAGTCCTAGGAGGGCATGCTAAGCACGATGATCACACTAAGTGCGGTCTGTGAATTCTTAAAATACATCTTGCAGGAGGGTGCACTAAGCGCGACCCCGCGCGCTAAGCGCGATCTGCAAAATGCAGAAAACCAGCGCAAAAACAGTTCTGCCATAGGGTTCCAAAACCCCATTTTTCCTTCAATATCAGTTACCCACAACAATACAATATGAGTTTTAGGTTAAAGACATGCTATTAATCAATAAAAATAACATGCAACATCAATTTCTCAACCTAACCCTTAAACCCCAAATTCATGTCATTCCCAAAAACCCATTTTCTATCTAATGGGACCCACCTTGAGATAGGAATGATAAGGAGCTGTGAAAATCAATAGGAATGGTAGGAACATGAGCTTTAATGGGTTGCATGCAAGGTTGGATGAGAGTTTGGAAGTTGGACCTCTTCTTCTTCTCTTCCTCTCTTTCACGTTCTCAATCTCTCTTTCTCTCAATACTTCTGATTTGTTGTTTTGGAATAATGAGAATAGAATAACCAAACAAACCCTTACTATATTAATTTAAGTGGAAAGACTATTATTCCCCTCACTTGTATTAGTATCATCTCTAATTCCATTCATACTACTAATAACAAGTGTTTGGTGCAATTATCTTTTACTAATCTTTCACATATTAATTAGTAGAAATAATTTTATTAGAAGTATAATTACACCGAGTATTACATCTCCCCCCTTAAATTAGAATTCGTCATTGAATTCGAAAACTTACTAGAAAAGATGAGGATAATTCTCTCGCATCTCAAACTTGAGTTCCCAAGTAGCTTCCTCGAGATGAGATTCTTCCCACAACACTTTCCCAAGAGGTATCTGAAGAATGGAAAAACACAAAAAGGGGGTTTGAATTGGGGTTTTTAAAACTTTAAATAAAAAGACATGTTTATTATCCTAGTTCCTTTGAACTCAAACTACTCCAGTCCACCAGCCAAGGTGATTTCACCTCTCTCAAATGAAGTCTTAATCAACTAATCAAACTTGATTACACAGATACAATGACAACTGTCAAAGTCTTCTTGAGTTTAAACCATAATCCAGTTTTCTTAAGGTATTACACAGTAATATAATTGAAAGTGTGTATAAATATGTTTTCTAACAAAAACAATATCACAACGGTGATGTATTACACAATTGAAAAGCACAAGATAGAAAGGTAATAATATTTTTGTTTTTCATTGCGTAGCAAAATCGTGTTCAATTTATTCTTCACGTCTTCTTTATATAGGAAATTCATGAGAAGGTGCTTTCGGAAGGTTGATAAATAGTAGTTAATATACTTTCCAAACATAGAGATTCTTGTCTACTTTTAGCCGTTATTATTGATTAGCCATGAATAAAATGTAACGCTTCAGAACATGCTTTATCAAGATCCCATCAGAAGATGAATGTTACCGTTGAGACTCCTTTACTTCTTTCCATAACTTTACATATCAGAGTTCTTGTTCACAACATTAGTGCAATCAGAAGTTATAACATCAGAACTTCTTTATTTAAGCGTGTTACACAGATTTGCTTCTTCGTAAGATGTGTTATAACAGAGTTTTAACAATGATTTATCTCATCTTCTGTGCTTCTTACATCAGAACTTCCCTGCAAAACAAAATACTTATTGAGGGAGCATAATTATTCTTTGTGTTTGTTATCATCAAAACTCTTACAAGAATGTAGAACCAAACTATGTTCTAATAATCTTCCCCTTTTTGATGATGATAAAAACTTGTATATTTTGATAGAATACTTAAAGAACATAAAGCATTAAAGTCTCCCCCTGAGTTAGATACCCAGATAAAGAAAAATACTTCCCTAAAGATGTTTTGATCAGAGTTTTGAGAAGGAGATTTTTTATGCGTCCACAATTGTCCTCAACAGAGGTTTTTCCTGTTTTGCTTTCAGATGATAAAATATAGAATTTATGATATTCAAAATGTTTGAGACTGAGTCTCGATACTGTTATATTCGAAATATCTTACATTCTCCCCCTTTTTTGTCAAGAATCAAAAAGCAATAAAAACACTGAGACAATAAAATGCATTTTGTATTCGAAAAGGATCAAGGAAATAAGAAACAAAATGAAGCCAAAAATTTCAGAACTAAGTTTGAGGAGGTGGAAGTCATGTGAACAGGGCTTCCAATAAACACTTGATCTGATTGATCGATTCCTCTTGTTTCCAAAGCATCCCCTTAATTTCCTTTTATGTTTCATCCTGCTTGTTTAACCTTTCCTTAAACAAAATTTCGTCAACTCCTCCAAAGTTTACATCACAATAGAAGATGACATTATTTCAGCAGAAGAGACCTCTTTTTCAGAGAAAACTGCAGCTGATTCTGATGCAGGAGTATCTTCGACTTCCTTGCCTTTGTCTTGAAACATGACAAGAGGAAGAGGATCGGAGGGTGGTTCATTACACTCTGATGTTTGATGAGCTCCCTAAGGGGTATTGTCCAGCAGAAGGAGTGGCTTCTTTACCCAGTGTCGCAGAACTTGATCCTTGAAGATTTTCAGGCGATCATAGAAGTTTTGTTGAGCGATTTCATAGCTGAGATCCTTTAGTTTCAGAGATTCGGAGTTAAACCATTTTATGAACTTGTTCCAATGAGAATCAAAAGCGGTTGGATTGAGACTCTCTACGCAAGTTAGCTTTATAGAGTTAACCCATTTCTGTTTCAAAAATCAGCAAGGATTTACCAGCATCTGCTTTGGAGATTTTTGGTTTTGGTTTTGGAACGAAAATTTTCTGAGAGCATGTGGCGATATTGTCCCAAGCTTCTAAATATATGATTGTTCTAAGGGGATCTTCTGGGTAGTTATTTGGAGAGGGAGAGTCAGAAAGGATTATTATGGGCGAATTTCATGGAGTGGACTGATAAGGACATGGAAGATCTGGAATGGAGAGGGTCTGTGAAGAATTTTAGGGAATAATTGGTGGTTGAGAGACCATAAGAGGGCAAGTGATGCCAGGGATTGATGTTGTGGTATCAGAATCAAGGTTTGGATTTTCGGTTTGGGGAGCTTCAAACAGCGGATCAAATTTATTAATATCATAGAGAACTTGTGCAAGTTCAAGATGAGTTTGGTCAAGATGGGTAGAAGGTGGATTGCTCATATGGTTATTTAGAGGAAATGAGGTGTCAAAGTCTAGGTCAAAATTATCAAAGATTTGAGGAGATGGATATTTTGTGGGCTTTGGGGATGAAAGGTTTTGATAACACGAAAAGATATAGCATTTTCCACCAGAATTACATAGATTAAATTTCCGATTCTTCATTTATTATGTCACATTTTATCCATTTTTGTAGTTTTTGAAACATATTTCAGGTACATAGCTTTTTCAAGGCATAAATGAGAAAAGGAAGAAAAAATGCAAAAATGAAGAAGAAATGGCTATTTAGCAGCAAAACGCAGCATTCTATCATCAAAAACGTGCCACCCGCCACAACACCTGCCGACTGTCACAAGTTGGAAAAGTGTGCCCCTCGACACACTTCATGTCCCGAACGGAACATACTCAATATGCGTGCCCCACGTCACAACACATATCACACTCACCACGATCCATAACAGTTACGAACATCTCTCTGTATGACGCATTAAACGCATGTTCACCTGGATTTTCTCCACGCATCAAGAACGAGAATTATGGGACGTTTCCTATTTTCTCTCATAATTTGGAATGTATAAAAGGGAATCAGTTACCAACTTGAAAGCTCTCACAACCTGTTACTGTTTTTTACGTTTCTACACTGCTACTTTGTTTTAGTTTTTATTATTCCAATTTCATAACTTTCAGTATTTTACTTTTCTACTTTTCATAGTATTCCATAAGCATTAGAAAAATCTCACCATCAAAGCAGTATTTTTCCACATCGGAGGAATACTGCAACTCTAGTTTTGTTTCCAAGCATCCAGAATTCGTTTTAGGATATTTTAATTTTCTGCAACGTAATTTTAATATTTCAAAGTTAATTCTGCGGCTTGTAGGGGATACGCGCACTGCTTAAATTTATTACTTCAGTATTTAATTTCAGGTTCTTATTTTATAGTATAATTTATTTATTCTTACCATGCATGTTGTTGTACCCCAAAATTTTCCCTCTCATTTTACTCAATGCATGCCCATTGGAGTCCTCAATTTGCTCATGTTTGCCCAAGAGTTGACCAGACAAACTCTCTCCTAAGGCAGGGTGTTTCAAATTATAGTTTCCATTTTCATCAATATGGGTGAACCACAAAGGCCTCATATGCTCTCCATGGTATTAATATGTTCCCAAGACTCTACATGTCAAGTTTCATGTCTTGCACAAGAATTTTGCTCAGTTAACTGCTTAGATGCTTGAGAATCGACTATATTAGGTCAAAAGTCAATTGTGACCCACATTGTGTCAAACTTCAAGATTTTTGGTCAACATTAACGTTTTGAAGTGACTTTCATAATTTGATCAAGGGTTGATCATTATTACTCAAGGAATGCTCCAAAATCATCAAAACCCAAAAGTTGCTAAATTAGGGTTTCTCAATAAAAGTCAACCAAACTTTGACCAAGCATAACTTCCACATGCTTTAGCAGAAATTTTCCATCCAAAGCTCATTTTGAAGAGGATGAATTCCCTACAACTCATATTCATCCCACAAGTTCAAATTATGCACCCACAAAAAGATATGAATTTCTACATTATGGGTCCTTTTGAAAAGTCAACACAAACACCTTTTGGGTCAAAGCTTCTTATATGAACATGGAAGACTCAATTGAGATGAGACCAAACGTGTTGCTTAGGGGACATACTAAACTTTCAAAAAAGTCCAAGAATACCTCTATAGGGTTAAAATTGGAGGAGATATGTCTTGTCAAAGTTGACCTTTTTTGCAAAATTGCCAAAAGTCAAATATGCTCAAAAATGCATTTTTTGCTAAATAGACCTAACTTTTTATGCTTGCACCTCACATCCACGACTCAAATATTCACCCACACATTATTTACTTTATTTTTAAATTTATTTTGATTTTTTATTAATTAAAAACTAAATTAAATCAAATAATTGATGAATAATATCAAAGATATGATTTGATTTGGTTTTTGAACAGGTTGGCAATCAAAATATGCTGAATTATCAAGGCCAAAACGAATCAAACATAATTGGTACAAGAAAGGGATGATTTGGCTCAAAATAGAAAGTTTGAATATGGCTAAAAAATCAAATCAAATCTCATAAAAACTTCAAGATTCTATCCAAGTTTGTAACCCTAATTCATCCCTAGATATATATATTGGACAAGAACAAAGCAAAACTGGGGGTTAACAATCATGAAGGAGGCAGAGCAAATTCAAAAAAATTCAAAGAAAAGTGTGAATTGATTTTCACTCCACAGGCCAATTCAAGCCATTCCAACGCTTCCAATCGTTTCTTGGACCTTCCCAGGAGCTAATACGATCAGTTGCACGCATTCTCACACCCAGAATCTTCCCCTAGCATTCATACGGTTTGCCCATATTTTCAAAATCGATTATTGTATTTCTTGCATCATTAGCATGTTTAAGTTATATATTTGTGATCCTCATCGTGTTTGCAAGCTAACTGGATAATTTAATTGCATTTTTTAAGCCTATATGTGCCTTTTCCATTGTTAGGGTTTGTATGTGCAGTTTAGGGGTTTATTCTAAAGGTCAAATTAGCCTGAATAAAGGGTACTATGATGTTCACAAGATCAAAAAGAGTTGATCTATATAGTTGGAGTTCATTTATCTTGTGTTTTGTGGATTGTTGAGTTTTACAGGTTTTTAGTTACAAACCTTTGTCCGTAGGTAAAGGTACAAGCACCTAAGGCGACAGAGAAAGGTAGAAGAAGGTTAGGTGTCAGCCATCTATTCGCCCATTCAAACCAGCGCGCGCATTTTTTCTTTTATTCATTAATCCATTTGATTTTTATATAATATTATTTGTTTTTATTATACTAACAAACAAGCAAAACAACTCAGATGGTGAAGCGCGTTAGTGGAAAGTACAAGGACCTGGGTTCGATCCCAGGTCCAAACATTTCTCTTTATTTCATTTTCTTGCAACATATCTAGTGCATTGCCATCCTAAACGCCCACTATATTCCACCAATCTCCATCCAATGGATCCATCATCCATTCAATCCAACGCACGAGCAGAGAGGGATCATGATGCACCCTCAGGTCAACACTACAAGGAATCCAAGGCTGACTGAGCTTGGAGCTTTTTGGGCCTAAAAAAATTCAGAAGGGCACCCCCTCCTTTGCTAGCATACAAGCCCATGTTTGCATCTCTTTCTATTTTTATTTCTTTAATTTCTTTAATTAATTTCTTTTATTTGTTTTAATTAATTAACCCAAAAATCATTTTCTTTTTTTTTTTATCAAAAAATCACAACAAACTACAAAAATCTTGTTTTTTTAATAAAAAATATTTTATTCTTAATTAATTTAGTTTAATTAATTCAAGGCAATTTAACCTCTTTTTATAATTAAAAATAACTAGACCTAGGATTTGAATTGTACATAATTTAATTAATTTTCTTTAAAAATACACCAAAATCTTTTTTTTATTATTAAAATATTTATTTTAATTAATTAGGCTAATTAGGTTAACTTAAATACTTTTTTTCATAATTAACATAATTAGAATTAGGGTTTTAGTCGTACATAACTCAATTAATTCTTTTCTGGAAAATAACTTAATTATTTTTCAATTAGATTTTATGGTTTTCAATTCATCCCTCGTATTTAATTGGCCACGCATTTAATTATTTCTTTTCCATTATTTTTGTAACTTCCAATGGTTTGCAATAGTTAAACTAGGGTTTTATTTACTGCTTTAATCCCCGATTCTTTAGTTATGTAATTAATCCCCATCCCCCGAAACTTTGTAATAGCTAGGTTTACTTTTTCGCACTTTAAATTCCTTCAAATATTTAACTGTCTTGATGTATGCTAATAGGATTGTATGGCAAGATTACTTGAAATTTAAACGGTAGATCACCAAATGTGCAAAGATTAAATAACTGAAACAATTCATATGCACATATTCACTCCTAGGGTTTACCTCACTTCGGTAGCCTTCAGTAAAACAATCATTAAGCATAGGAGATTTTAGTTGTTGCCCTCCAGTCTAAAAGATCAAAATGTCCCATTTGAATGTTGCCTCGGAAATGTTGCCTCGAAAAGATCTTAAGACTCTAGGGTTACTACTAAAGTTTTCCAACTGTTGCTTTAGTGATTGTACTTGTCCCTTTCGAATGTCCCTTACAACTCCAACGATGGTGCTACCTACTCCTTAATAGTAAGATAGCGCTGTCTAAAGGAAACGAGACCGAACAATCTTTTTTCGAGTAGGTAGAATCTTAAGTACTTTCTCAATAAAAACTTTTCACACAAACAACTTTCAAAAAAAATTTCAAAACAACTTCGTCACATCCTTGAGGACTGATACAAGGGTTATCACGAAGTAAAACATTTTCAAGACAAACACACACAAGCAATTTAAAAAATGAGCAAGTACCTAAGAGCCCGTAGATAACTACGGATAGAAAGGGTGCTAACACCTTCCATTTCTATAATCTACCCCCCCCCCCACCGTACTCAGAAATATCTCGAAAAAAGGTTTTTCTGTTCTTTTTCCTTTTCCTTTGTTGGACGAAATAAAAGTCGGTGGCGACTCTTGCTTACCGCGACATTTTGCAAACAAAAAAATGCAAAACGCAAACCAGTAAAAACAGTCGGTTCTGCCACCGTATCACACATGTGTTATTAAAATTATGTTTTAATTTTATGTTATCCTGGAATAAAATGATTTATGACTAACTTCCCTGATACCGGTATGTAAATATTAACGGGAGGGATTCGGTAATTAATTGGCATTAATATTTTTTACAAAAACACTTTCTGGTTTTAATTTACAATTTGGATATTTAATTGTTTTTGTACGAGAGTAAAAGACAGTCTAAGGTTAAAATCAACAGAGCGAGAGTTTGAGGTTTTAACCAGATAGTGGTTATTAAACATTAATTTAAAAAACAACGAGAGAGCTTTAAAATTAATTGGACTCTAATTGTTTTCAAAAAATACTTTTGAATTTTAAAATGAAACAACGAGAGCGCACATTTTGAGTTTAATAATATGACCTGACTTGATAGAACGAAAGTGTGAGACGAGGGTTTTTAAATAAAAAGTTTCAACTGAAATAGTGTTTTAATACTGATAACAAATGACAATGACTTATTGAATCCCTGAAGTTGCAAAGTACATACCGGTGTCCCATTATGAATTACTAGATTTTAGTTAATTCGTGATTAAACCCAAACACCTAAGTTTATTATTTAGCCTTAGCTTTACACAGTAACCCTAAGATACCAGTAGTTTGACTACGAGTCCTTGTGGGTTCGATATCTTTTAAAACTACGCGATAAGACTGTGCACTTGTAGTCACTACACCCGATAGACTCATAGAGTCGCGATCAAGTTTTTGGCACCGTTTGTCGGCGACTGATTTAGTCAATATTGTGAATCCCTTGTTACGTAGTATAGACTAAGGAAACCAATTCTATTTTTTAATTATTTTATTTTAAACGTTGATTGTATGTCAAACACTCGCTCTCAAGGAGAAGAATTAGAGCAAACAATCGACAAGGTCGAGCGTTTTGTTAGTATAAGATGCCGAATTAGAGAATACCAAATCAAGTACAACCTTCCCGAATTCAATCTTCCTAACTTTTCTCTTCCTGACCCGAGAATGGCTGGAGTACCCAAAAATTTCCCTCTGAAGGATTATGCTGCCCCATCGTAAGAGGAACCCAATAAAAGTATGCTTCTCCCGCTATCGCACGAAATGCTTTCGAGTTAAAGCATTCCCTTTTGCAAGTTGTCCAACAAAACCAATTTTCAGGATGTCCTACGGACGATCCAAATCTTCATTTATCCGTGTTTGTGCAGTACGCAGACACAATGAAAGAAAATGGTGTCAGCCCTATGCAATAAGACTTCGTCTTTTTCCTTTCTCATTAAGAGATAGAGCTAGAGCATGGCTCCAGTCTCTACCATCCATCTCTATTACAACATGGAAAGAATTGAAGAAAGTTTTCCTAGCGCGATATTTTCAGCCGAGTATGACAGTTATGCTAAGAGGCAATATCAAAGATTTTAAACAAAAGGAAAGTGAATCTCTTTTTGAAGCATGGGAAAGATACAAAGACATGTTACAACTCTGTCTGCATCACAGTCTAGAAGAATGGCCGATCTGCCACACCTTTAATAATGGTCTCTTATATAACATAAGACTAATGATTGACGCAGCAGTTGGTGGTGCACTGATGGATAAACCATACCATGGTGCCTATCAACTTATCGAAAGTATGGCTCAAAATCATTATCAATGGGGAAGTGATAAAACCATGATGGAGAAATATCAAATGAAAGGAGGTATGCATGAAGTTAGTAGCTTAGATCAAGTTAATGCTAAGGTAGAATCCCTTACCCAAAAGATAGAAAGCTTGACCATAACTCCCGTAGCCACCGTGCCTGCAGTAACTCTAACTTGTGATTTATGCGGACTTTGAGCGCATAATGCACCCAGATAACTATAACCCCTATGGGAATAACTATGACCCTGCTTGGAAGAACCATCCAAACTTCTCATATAAGAGCAACAATGCTTTGTATGCACCAGGGAAAGCTCCTAATACACCCTCATGATTTCAAAAAGCCACCCAAAATGTATCAACTATTCTGAATATCCCTAGGAAGTACAACATCGAAATAATGATAGAAAATTTTGTGGCCGCCCAAGCTCAAACTAACAAACATTTCATGAATCAAAATATTCACACCAACGAGCAGATTAAGCAACTGTTGAATAAGATTGACGCTCTTGCCACACACAACAAAATGGTAGAAACACAAATTTCCCAAGTGGCTCAACAGCAAGAAGCTACAACTGGTCCAGCTGGAACTTTTCCTGGACAACCCCAATAAAATCCAAAGGGACATGCTAATTCTATAACACTTCGGAGTGGGATAGAACTAGGCGAACCAACTAAACCTAAAATCGAGAACCCATCCATGTACCAAAAAATGTGGAAAAGAAACTGAGAAAGAAGATGAACTAAAGGAAGTAGAAAAAGAAGGTGATGAAGAGGCCATAGAAAAAAAAGAACCTTATATGCCTCTGCCACCCTATAGGCCACCCATTCCATATCCTCAAAGACTTTCTAAGTCTAAAAGCGTAGGGCAATTCAAGAAATTCGTTGAACTTCTGAAGCAACTTAACATTACCATACCTTTTACAGAAGTTATCACACAAATGCCCTCATATGCCAAATTTATTAACGAAATCTTATCCAATAAGAAAAAGCTTAAGGGTAATGAAACCGTATTGCTCACTGCTGAGCACAGTGCTATAATCCAAAACATCATGCCTCCTAAAATTAAAGACCTGGGTAGTTTTTCCATACCTTGCGTAATTGGAAAATTTGTCATAGACAAAGCACTATGCGATTTAGGATCCAGTATTAGTCTAATTCCCTTATCAATTTGCAAGAAACACAACATGGGAGAACTAAGACCAACGAGAATGTCCGTATAATTAGCAGATCGATCAGTGAAATTTCCTTTAGGTATGTTAGAAAATGTTCCTGTACGTATAGGACAATTCTATATCCCCACTGATTTTATAATCATGGACATTAAAGAAGACTTCAATATTCCTATTATATTAGGTAGACCATTCCTAACCACTGCAGGAGCCATAAAAAATGTTAAAAATGGAAAACTGACTTTCAAAGTCGGAGAAGAAAAAGTTGAATCGATCTTGTCTAAATTTTTTAAGGCACCAGCCATCGGCGATTCATGCTGTTTCCTATATGAAATCGATAAATGCGTAAAAGAATTAGAGAAATAACAAACCATCTATTCGAAGGTATTGAAGATTCCTATACCTTCGGTTCTCCAAGATGATAATTGGAGCCCAGAATATCAAGATGAAAATCTGAGTGAATGCCTAGATCTAACTCCTGACTCTATACCCTGTCCAAAGAAGCCAGCTATATAACTCAAAACGCTACCAAAAGACCTAAGATATGAATTCATAGATACATAACTTGAACGACCGTCCATAATCAATACAGACCTAGGACAAATAGAAACTGAAAAAATTATTACATGTCCTAAGAAAATACCTGACTGCTTTAGGATATAACATCTCAGATCTAAAAGGAATAAGCCCTTCTGTCTACATGCACCGTATTATGCTGGAGGAAGACTGTAAATCCTCTAGGGAACATCAAAGGAGAATAAATCCCATTCTGAGCGATGTAGTAAAAAAGAAAGTGGAAAAGCTACTAGTAGCCGGAATCATATACCCAATATCCGACAGTAAATGGGTTATCCCATTACATGTCGTAACTAAGAAAGGAGGTGTTATAGTTGTCAGCAACACTAAAGGAGAATCAGTAGCGCAACAAACTCACACCGGGTGGAGGATGTGCATCGACTATAGAAAGTTAAACAAAGCCACTCGTAAAGATCAATTTCCTTTGCCTTTCATTAATCAAATGCTTGAACGACTATCTAAGCACTCTCACTTCTTCTATTTAGACGGCTATTCCATATTTTTCCAAATTCCTATCCATCCTGACGACCAAGAAAATATGACTTTCACTTTACCCTATGGTACGTTCGCTTATCGACGAATGCCATTCGAATTATGTAATGCCCCTGCAACATTCCAGAGATATATGATATCCATCTTCTCTGATTTTCTAGATGGAATGATGGAAGTCTTTATGGATGACTTCTCCGTCTGTGGAGAAAGTTTTGAAGGATGTTTATTGAACCTTGAAATGGTACTAAAAAGATGCGTAAGTGTCAATCTTATGCTAAACTGGGGAAAATGCCACTTCATGGTCCGACAAGGAATTTTCTTAGGGCACATAGTATCTGATAGGGAAATTAAAATAGATAAAGCAAAGATTGGAGTAATAGAAAATCTTTAACCACCCAAAACTGTTAGATAAATAAGAATTTTTCTAGGACACACTGGTTTTTATCGACGTTTCATTAAAGACTTCTCTAATATAACCAAACCTTTAACCGAACTCCTAATGAAGGATGTTGAGTTCATCTTCACCGACAAATGCTTGGGCGCGTTTACAAACCAATTATCCAACCTCCTGATAGGAATGAACCACTCGAGATAATTTGCGATGCCAGTGACTATGTCGTAGTTGCAGTCCTAGGATAAAGAAAGGATAAAAAGCTTCATGCAATCTACTACATGAGTAGAAACTTAGATCCTTCGCATACAAATTACGCCACGAATGAAAAGGAATTGTTAGTTGTTGTGTTTGCCTTAGATAAATTTGGTTCTTACTTAGTAGAAGCAGGAATAATTATCTATACCCATCGCGCTGTAATCCGGTACCTCTTGAGTAAGAAATACGCTAAACCAAGACTACTAAAGTGGATCTTAATTCTACAAGAATTCAATTTGGAAATCAAAGACAAGAGAGGAACCGAGAATGTAGTAGCTGACCACCTATCCAAAATAGAAGGAATCAAACCAGATCATGTACCCATCAATGATGATTTTCCTTATGAACGCCTTGAAGCCCAATTCGAATTAGAAAGTATTACAACCGAGTACCCTGTGACTTGTGAAGACACAAAGACGGACGAAATCTTGGAAGCAGTCTGCACTAAAACCATATTGCCATGGTATGCTTATCTTGTCAACTACTTGGCTGCTGGAGTGCTTCCACCTGATATGTCTTATCAACAAAAGAAGAAATTCTTTCATGACCTTAAACACTATTAATGGGACGAGCCTTTGATTTTCAAAAGAGGCGGCGGTGGTATTTTCCATTGATGTGTTCCCGAAAAAAAAATCAAAAACATAATTTTCCACTGTCATGTCACTCCCTATGGGGGACATGCAAGTACATCAAAAACTTGCCCTAAGATATTACAAGTTGGCCTCTATTGGCCTAATATTTTGAAAGACATCCATACCGCGGTTAAAAATTGCGACCAATGCCAATGCACTAGAAACATCTCTAGATGCGATGAGATGCCTCAAAAGGGCATTCTAGAAGTTGATGTCTTTTACATATGGAGAATTGATTTCATGGGACCATTCCTGTCTTCCTTTGGAAATCACTACATACTAGTTATTGTCGACTATGTTTCAAAATGGACCGAGGTTGTAGCCTCTCCAACAAATGACGCACGAGTAGTAGTCAGGATTTTCAAGAATATAATCTTTCCAAGATTCGGTGCTCCGAGACTTATCATCAGTGAAGGTGGCTCCCATTTCATTTCTAAAATCTTAGAAAAGGTATTAGTGAAGTATGGAGTCCGACATCGAGTCGCAACACCGTATCATCCGCAAACAAGTGGGCAAGTAGAGGTCTCCAATAGAGAGATTAAGAAAATCTTAGAAAAAACGGTAGCAACCTCTAGGAAAGACCGGTCATCTAAGTTACACGAAGCTATATGGGCATATAGGATGGCATATAAAACTCCAATTGGTACTATGCCATTTAAATTAGTCTATGGGAAACACTCGGATGGCATATAAAACTCCAATTGGTACTATCCACAAACTAGAAGAACTTAGACTAGATGCTTATGAAAACACTCGGATTTATAAGGAGAGAACTAAAAAATGGAACGATAAACGAATATCTAGAAAAGAATTCAATGAAGGCAATATAGTTCTCCTATTTAATTCTCGACTTAAATTATTCTTAGGAAAACTTCTCTCTAGATGGTCTAGTCCATTCGAAATCACTAAGGTCTTTCAAAATGGAGCAATAGAAATCAAAGGAATGAGTAGTGAACCTTTCATCGTAAACAGACAGCGTCTAAAACATTATCATAGCATTGATAATAAATAATATTACAAAATCTTTAGGCTAGATGCGCTGCCACCCCATGCATTAGACTAATCACCATGTTATGTCAGGCTTATGACGTAAAACAAAGCCCTTATTGGGAGACAACCCACTTTTTAATTTTTTCTTTTTGCTTTGCTTAATTTTTGATTTATTTTCTTTTCTTACTTTTGTTAATGCTTATTTCTATTCTGATAAAATTATGCAATATTTCTTCTCTAATATTCTCTCTACTAACTTAATGCTAACTGTCAACCTACTTCAGGCTAACTTTCCTATTAGCTAATTACACTAACCACGATGAATCCGATTGATACTTTGGGAATTGTGTTTAGAGAAAGAAATCAGTAGAGGAGGTTTGAGTCTTTGTATTATAGGGAGATAGGATTGGGTACCTACCATGACGGACCAATTATGATAACATTGGGAATCCGAGACAATTTTTTGTTTTTATTAAACCAAATAGGTTGGGACACATCTGCTTTGAGAAGAATGTTTAGCTCCTACTGTAGATTAACCTTAGAGTTATTAATCTCCCTTGTCTACAAACTTAACCATGGTCTGGGGGTTCAATAGAGGTATAATTAGGTTTAGGCTATTTGGTATTGAGTACACCTACACCCATAGGGAGATGGCAGAACTGCTAGGATTCCCACACGGCCTAGATGCATTCACGGTAATCCAAGAAGAACTTCTTAATGTGGGTGATCTAGACTATTTATGGGGGGATATTATAGGTATAAGTAACTTTGAGCATGAGGACATACATTCGGAAAACATTCATAACCCGACCTTGAGATATTTTCATAAGATCCTGGCACACACCCTCTTTAGTAAGCTTGAAAATATAACCACGGTATCTAAAGCTGAGATTTTCATTATGTTCTGCGCTTCGCAAAACCGTCCCATAAATAGAGCTACATTTATGATAGCAAACTTTCACCGTCTTGCGAGAGTTATCCATGAACCCATCCTGATAGGCGGCTTAGTAACCATGATACCAAATGCTATCGGCTTAAGACAACCACTATTGAACCTTGTCCCTCTAGGTAGATTTCAACCTATGAATATCAATTTTTGTTTCAATAGGGGAATAATTGGAAACCTAGGCCCGGGTAACTTCGAACTGCTCATTAACAATCAATTAATTCCCATTTTTACCCTACCTGACCCTAAGACTAGCGTGCATGATAGGAAGAATTGGTTATATGATTAGGGTGCACCACACATTTCACCATCACCCACTCCTGAAACACCCATGATTTATGATCAGCTTGATTCTTTCTTGTCCGATGAGGATACTGGCCCTGAAACCCCTCCCTTTTACCATCAATTCCTATCTATCGATTAGGTTGGTTCAAACACCTCTGTCGCTCCAATTGCTTCTCTGCCTCCCGTATTTCATCAAGTTCCCGCTTTAAATGTCATCCAATCAGAGCTTGATTTGTTGAGGGATGAGATTATTATTCTGAGGATTAACTTCCATTATTTCATGGATACAGTAGTCGAACAACTGGACTATATTTATCAGCATCTCTACTCCGCTTCTCTTGATCGACGTGGCTGATATTTCAAACTTATTGTGTTTTTTTATTATCACATTTAAACATTGTGGACACTGTTTTGTTCAAGTGTGGAGAGAAATCTTATCAGATTAGACTTTTCAATTTTTGCTATTTTATTCTTAAGTACAATTTTTATTTATTTTAAGTTCAATTTTTAGAATTTAAATTACCCTTTTCATTTAATGCATTATTATCATGTATATATATATATATATATATATATATATATATATATATATATATATATATATATATATATATATATATATATATATATATATATATATATATATATATATATATATATATATATATATATATATATATATATATATACAATTATTAAAAATACATAATGCGATCAGAACTGCAATATTTTATATTATATTTTGTTTTCTAAAGGTGTGATGTTCGCCACACAAGCTTGACGTCCGTCACGCCTCACTAATCTTAGTTTGGGTAGGCACAAATGCGTGCTCCTCGACACGAAGTGAGAAACAGAAATGTTTCTGTATTATCACAAAACCTTTCTTCTTTCCATTTTCTTCGAATTGCTGCCTAAACTACATTGAAGTTGTGCCTATTTCACTTCCTCCATTAGTACTGTCATAAAAATCCACTAAACCCCACTTATTACCCTCATTATATTTCTCTACATAAACCATCTCCAAACCCACTTCCACTCCAAAAATCCCCAATTTCTCACAGAAACTTCTACCCATCTTCCATCCTTTCTTCAACAATGGCACGAAGAGGTTCACGACTAGAGCCAGACCTTTCCGGAATTACTTTTCGAAATGGAGAAGCCGGAGAGCACCAAAGAGCACAGTACCTTAAATTATATCAACGGTCCATAGTCCCTACACGGTATGTTGATACTGAGTGCTTGCGAAAATTAAGCTTGCTCGATAGCATGTAGTGGTTACTCCATAACTTGGACTTAGCGTTCATCTGCACACATAATATCCCAACATACGAGTCCCTGACCTTGGAATTTTTAAGCTCATTCTCATACAACCTCCCGTGTGACAAAAGCGAGCACCTATCCAGATCTATTACTTTTAGAATGTTAAACGATGAATATTTTGTAAGTTAATCCACTCTGAGTGCTTTCTTCCATTTCCCTCGCGAGGGAGTGGTACACCACTGTATTCCATAAGACCTAGATTGGGCGTGTACAGGTTACAAGCTTTGGAAAGTTCTTACCAATGAGGAACAAAATAGCTAGGAGGGACTTTATGCTTCATCCGTTCATAATCCCGCAATAAGGTATTTCTACCGTGTTATCTCCAACACCATTTTTGGGAGGATTAACAACAACAAGGTTAATTTTAAAGAATTGTTCCTCCTCCATTGTACCTTCACTCCCAACCAAAGGATCAATGCAAGCATGTTCCTTCTATCACATATCCAATCTTTGTGTGCAAGAGGGTCTACGCCTTTCTGCATTGGCGGGCTAGTTACCTCTATAGCACTTGGCCTTCGCCTTGAAGACAAGCTTGTAAAGTTTCCACCACTGCCGCCCACTTTCATTAACATCGACAACTGTCGGGCTGGATACTTAATTAAGGTCAGAAGAGATGGTAGGTACAACCTCATGGTGCACAACAAGGTAGTTCCTAGTGTCATTTTTCCAAACTTTGCACTTACTAATATTACAGACTTGCCTAAGTGGATTTATGACCTTGATGCTCCTGCACCTAGAGATAATGTGCAAAGAAACCAGGCGAATGTCCAAGCTGATGAAATGGAGCAATAAATGGAACAAGGAAACACTGAACGACATGTTCCTCTTGAAAATGTTGCAAGCACGTCCACAAGGCCCGGACGAAGACAAGAAAGGGTACCGGTCTCGAATGATGACATTATGGCTACCATAAGCAACAGGATGAGAGAGTGCATGCTATGCAAAACAACCAAAGTGAAATGATGAAACTTATGATGTCCATGCTAACTCAGCAGCAAGAATATAACAAAAGAAACGACCATCGAGCTGCAAGATTAACCAAGGAAATGGCGGCCTTAACTGTACACATGGATGGTTTTCAAGATTATATATACCTTATGGTTATGCCCTATCCTCCGGGTACACGTGTGCGAGCATGAGGACGAGGAAGAGGATGCAATAATGAACAAGAATAGATTGATTTTTGCTTCTCTTCCCGTTTCCTTTTTGCTCTTAAGCATTGGGACATTGCTTGTTTCAAGCTTAGGGGAGTTAGTTAGTTTAGAAACTCTTTGTTGCTTTCTAAGTAGATCTTTCATTTCCATTTGTATTTCTTGTAATCAAAAATATATTTTTATTTTCGAGTTCGTTTATGCAATTTTTCTGTTGTTATATAATTTCCCACTTTCTTGAGCCATAACAAAAATATTTTTGTTCGTTACTTGCATAATCTGATGCATTCGAAGAACATATAGGCTGCTCAAGTTTTAAAAGATATATCAGAAACCTTGAGTGAAACTGAAGTGCACTGGATACCGTCGTAACACTCTAAATCCTCGGATTGTGCTAGATAGATTTTAGTACCCTTTATACCGAAATCGTAAACTTTAGCTTTAGAGTATCCCCGAGTAGTTTATCTAGCAGACATCATCGTCTTAAACACAAACTACGTAGGGATTCGATGAATATAAGTGAATGATCCAGTATATTTGAAAGATACATGCCTTACTATAAGAAAATAGGGAATGCACCAATTAAGTTAGGCGACCCTACATGATATAACATAATAACCTGTTTTCGGTTGGTTCAGAGGTGTCTGGTACTGAACTTGGTAGGGCGGACTACGTTATGATCCCCTGCAACTTGCAATTGGGTGAATTAAAGGAGGTTACTGCATTTAAGTTCCAGAACCTCATGCTTAAAAGGATCATAGCCACTAACCGGCTACTCTATTATGCGCGTGTGAAGATAAAGGGTTTAATGTGATTGCTCTAGAGTGAAACCGGGTAAAATTTAGCAAAAAGAATTAGGTTGAGCTATAATGGCATGACTGTAATTGGTCTGCACAATGGGGAGTGTTTAGTGTTATTACCGTATTTTTTGTGTTATGTTGAGCTTATGTTTCCGCAAAAACATTGGCAACCTCTTATGAATTGAATCGCATCATGAAATTGCATTTAACTTTTGCCTTATTGGTTTTTATACTGACTTTATTGCTTGAGGACAAGAAAAGGTTCAAGCTTAGGGGAGTTTGATAACACGAAAATATATAGCATTTTCCGCTTGAATTACATAGACTAAATTTTGAATTCTTCGTTTATTATGTCACATTTTATCCCTTTTTGTAGTTTTTGAAACATATTTCAGGTACTTAAATTTTGCAAGGCGTAAATGAGAAAAGGAAGAAAAAGAATGGAAAAATGAAGAAGAAATGGCTATTTAGAAGCAAAATGCAGCATTCTATAATCAGAAGTGTGCCGCCCGCCACAGCACCTGCTGACCGTCACAAGTTGGAAAAGTGTGCCCCTTGGCACACTTCATGTCCCGACCAGCACATACTCAGTGTGCGTGCCCCATGTCACAACACATATCACGCTCACCATGATCCATAACAGTTATGAACATCTCTCTGTCAGACGCATTAAACGCTTGTTCACCTGGATTTCTCCATGCTTCAAGAACGAGAATTATGGGACGTTTCCAATTTTCTCTCACCATTTGGAATGTATAAAAGGGAATCAATTACCAACTTGAAATCTCTCACAACCTGCTACTATTTTTTACGTTTCTACACTGCTACTTTGTTTTAGTTTTTATTATTCCAATTTCATAACTTTCAGTGTTTTACTTTTCTACTTTTCATAGTATTCCCTAAGCATTAGAAAAACCTCACCATCAAAGCAGTATTTTTCCACATCGGAGGAATACGGCAACTCTAGTTTTGTTTCCAAACTTCCAAAATTCGTTTTAGGATATTTTCATTTTCTGCAATGCAATTCAAAGTTAATCCAGTCGGCTTGTGGAGGATACGCGCACTGCTCAAATTTATTGCTTCAGTATTTAATTTCAAGTTCTTATTTTATAGTTTAATTTATTTATTCTTACCATGCATGTGTTATTAGAATCACGTTTTAATTTTATGTTATCCTGGAATAAAATGATTTCTGGCTAAATTCCTTGATACCGGTATGTAAATATTAACCGAAGGGATTCAGTAATTAATTGGCATTAATATTTTTTACAAAAACACTTTCTGGTTTTAATTTCAAATTTGGATATTTAATTGTTTTTGTACGAGAGAAAAGGACAGTCTAAGGTTAAAATCAACAGAGCAAGAGTTTTAGGTTTTAACCAGATAGTGGTTATTAAACATTAATTTAAAAAACAACGAGAGCGCTTTAAAATTAATTGGACTCTAATTGTTTTCAAAAAATACTTTTTAATTTTAAATTGAAACAGAGAGAGTGCTCATTTTGAGTTTAATAATATGACCTGACTTGATAGAACGAAAGTGTGAGACGAGGGTTTTTAAATAAATAGTTTCCACTGAAATAGTGTTTTAATACTGAAAACAAATGCCAATGACTTATTGAATCCCTGAAGTTGCCAAGTACATACCGGTGTCCCGTTATTGATTACTAGATTTTAGTTAATTCCCGATTAAACCCAAACACCCAAGTTTATTATTTAGCCTTAGTTTTACACAGTAACTCTAAAATACCAGTAGTTTAACCACCAATCCTTGTGGGTTCAATATCTTTTAAAACTACGCGATAAGACTGTGCACTTGCAGTCACTACACCCGATAGACTCATAAAGTCGCGATCAAGTATTTCAGATGTTGATAAAATATTTATTCAATAATAGAAACAAAGAATGGTTACCTTTCAGTAGAGATGTTCTTGAACCTATCCAAGGTACAAGAAGAGGTGAAAGCACTCTTCACTAGGGGCATGACAATGGAGAATCCTGAGGATGACAGAGATGACCAGTTGGAACAGCTACAAACTGAGATAGCCATAATGAAAGTCCAGATGATGGGACAACTGCTAGGCCAAATGGCTCTTATCCAAAATGTAGCTCAGGGACAAGAAGAGCTAAGGACCCTCTTCAACAAGCTTCATCAAGACGGTTGTAACCGTATGAAACAAATGGTCAAGATTGGGGATCAAGTCTTTACTCAGGCCCCCATGAGGAAAGAACCCAGTTTGAGGGAGAACATACCTTTCCAAATTGCTTCCACATCACGAGCCCAACAACAACCTCGCCAATAACAACAGGAGAATCAGCGCAAGGAGGTCGCACCTAAGAGACAATTTACCAGGATCGGCATGTCGCTAGCTCAGGTGCTACAACACATGTTGAAGGTAGATCTAATTACATTAAAGGCTCCTCCCCAGAATCCTAACACTTCTGCTCCTAGTTACCGTCCCAATGAGAGGTGTGCATACCATTCTGATGGTCCTGGGCATGATACGAACAGTTGACGGGTTCTGAAGAATAGAATTCAAGACCTAATCAACGAAGGAGCGTTGGAATTTACACAAGAAGATCAACTGGAACTCTTTTATCACCCCTCAAGGGCATCCATATGAAGTGACGATCTAGGAGAGGAAATTTTCCGTTTATTCAAGTTTTTAGTTGTAATTTCTTTGCTTACCTAAACACTTATCTATATGTCAAACTTTGGTTACTTTCATTAATGCATTAAATATGTTTGTCTTGAATTAATTCATTAATTTTCGTTCTATTTAAACTATGCTTTTTACTCCCTTTATGATATTCAACTCTTGTTTTAAAAGTTGCAAACCTTTTGAGAAAGGATGAAGAAAACAATGCCATAATCTCATACAATATTCTTTTGGACAGACCTTGCTGACGATGTATAGGCATTTGTTTTAATTCCTAAACACTAGAGTTATAATGAAGATAATCCCTATTCAACCCCTTCGAGCCAAAGAAGCAGGAGTTTTTCTTTTTCACACAAATTGAAACCTTTAATCAAAACCTGGGGCAGGGTAGTTATTCAGTTAATTCAAACGCACATTCAGTCGCAAACTTTCACTTTGTATATAACGAATGACATCAAAACTTTCCTCTGGAATCGAAAGACGATGATGGTTCCCTATCACATAGGCAGTCATTATCTCTCAAAATAAAAGCCCGCTAAGTCAAAACCTACGAAGGAGACTTAAGGAAAATCGGGGCATCCCGTTGACTTTAATCCCAACACAAGAACAGTTAGGCAAAAATAAGGGATAATAAATCAAAAGGAGGTCACTACAAATCCTCGATAACATGAAAAAACTTTGCAAAAATGACTTCCTTCCAACAAATAAACTTTCAAATTTCTTAACCATCACCAAAACGTCATTCCATACTCAAGTGGAATTCAAACGCACAATTAACTGAGTTTATGACTGAAGAACATCACGAAGAATGGGCGGGTACAAATATACTTTGAGTCTTATCCTTTGTTTCTTAAACTATGAACCAAGCCACGATACAACCTTTTAAAGTCCTAAATGACGCATGGGTTAGTTTGAAAGCATACTGTTACAAAAGGTATCCTGACTCCTGTAAGTTTTATTTTAAATCATGGGTTGAATTCACATTCTTACAAAAAAAATTTATCTGCTAAAACGCATTTTCAAAACATCAAGACAAGCATAAACTTTGCATTATTTGAATATCGTTGTTTTCATATGGCTAATTGTTTGACAGCGGAGAAATTCACACGCCGAATATCCAGCGAACGAAAGCTCTCTCAGTGAACAAAATCACTTCAAATGGGATGGCACTTCCAATGACAAATCTCCTATAAACAGAGGGGCACGGCGTGATCACTATCTAACACATATGGGTTAGATTCCAAGAAATCTCTCAAGAAATGCTGAATAACCATGGACAGGTCTGTATCTGAATCACTTTGGGGATTGAACGTGAATTCCAACAAAGGGTTGCATACGGTCAGGCAAACATTTCCTGGAAATACTACAAACACTTTCTACTAGGGGAAGTGACAAATCTCCTACAAAGTCCTTTTCATAGGGTGATCCCTACCTAGAGTTTCAATCTCTGAAAACTTCTCCCCAGCTGAGTTGATCTCAAGAATCTTTGAGGATTTCTGCTAAAAGAAAGCACTTCTTCAGCAGATTGGCAACAGGGTTTATTTCCCCAACAAACGGAAGGATTCACCATCTTGAATTTGCCTCTCAGACTATCACAAATCAAGGGACCACAACTTCTCTTCCCCAGTAGACTGCTCTGCAATCCCCAGTGAGTTGCTACAAAACCTGGGAGACAACCAGATGAAAGTTAATTTTCTTATCCCCAACAAGTTGTTAACTCCCTTTCTCTTCCATCAAGAGATAGCTCCCCAATAGAGTAACGGGCAGTTAAAACTCCTGAACTCTTTTCCCCAGTGAAGTCGCCAAGATTTGTTCTGATTCTTTCTAGTTAAAGAATATTCAAGACCTCTACTGGTACAGTTTAAATCTATCAATGGTTTATCCTGATGCTTTCCCGTAGACATTTTCTCTAGTTCAGATAAATCGCTCCAAGATTTGTTCTTATTCTTTCCAATTAAAGAATATTCAAGACCTCTGCTGGTTCAGTTTAAATCTACCAATGGTTTATCCTGATTCCTTTCCGGTAGACATTTTCTCTGGTTCAGATAAATCTCTCCAAGATTTATTCTGATTCTTTCCAGTTAAAGAATATTCAAGACCTCTGCTAGTTCAGTTTAAATCTATCAATAGTTTATCCTGATTCCTTTCCAGTAGACATTTTCTCTGGTTTAGATAAATTGCTCCAAGATTTATTCTGATTCTTTCCAGTTAAAGAATATTCAAGACCTCTACTGGTTTAGTTTTGTAGTTGTTTAGTTATTGGCTTGCATTTTTGGTAAAACCCAAGTGTATGTGTGAATGTCATGACTGATGTCATAACATTCTAGTTTAGTTTGTACTGATTCATTAGGTACCTTTGCAGAAAAATATTGTCATTCAGGTACTGATGTTTATAACTGTGTATCTGAGCATTTTGCAAAATGATCACATTTTCCTAAATCAGTAGACAGGTTTTTCAGATGTCATAACAGATGTTAAGACATCCTGTTCTGAACTAACAGGTTTGTAGTTTGGTTAATTCTGAGTTTTTTCAGGAAAATGACTCAGTCTTTCCAGAACAGCATCCTGCGTTTTCTTTGGGTTAACCTAGCTCAACCCTAACCTGGTTGATAAAGTCCTATGACCTAGTCTTAAGGTCAAATGGAATTAACCCTAGCTTTTTATGGAAACCCTAACTGAAGATGCAGCTGCTATATATTCAACAGAGCTGCTGTTTTGGAAGCAATCCCTTTTTGGTCAGAAGATCATTTGTAAACTGTATAGGTTTAATTATTGTACTTCAAGCAATTATCATTGTGATAAGTGACTTGGAATAGGTTTTTAATTGTAAGGGTTGTGTAGCACTCAAAGCTTTGAAGCAAGAGTGTTTGAATGTTTCTTGACTAAAGCTGTGAAGCAGAGTCAAGTTAGGTGTGTGTATTACTCAAAGCTGTGAAGCAAGAGTGGTTGTGTTGCTTGATTAAAAAGCTGTGAAGCTTAATCAAGTGTATGTTTTTGAAGAGTGTCTTCATCAATTCATTAGTCAAATTGTTTTATGTATCACTGCTGTGATTGAGGGGGAGTGAGTAGGAACTCAGGTTTAAGTTGTACTTAGATTGAAATTGCATTGGGTAGGTCTTAAGTGAAGGAGATAAACTGGTTGGTTTATTCCTGAATTAACATCTCTTATAGTGGATTTCCTCCCTGGCTTGGTAGCCCCCAGAGTAGGTGTGGTTGCACACTGAACTGGGTAAACAATTGACTGTGTTCTTTACTGTTTTTGTATTTACTGTCTTATAGAAAGTCAGATACGGTGTCATAACATTAAACGTGACATTGAGTATCTGTTGCCAGAATTTCAATTGGTATCAGAGCAGGCACCCTGCCTGTATTACTGGGTGAGATCTAGGGATATCACTTTCTGGCACTATGGACAAAGAAGGAGTTTTTGGAAATAGACCACCCATTCTGGATGGAACTAATTATGACTACTGGAAACCTCGTATGATTGCCTTCTTAAAATCTCTGGACAAAAAGGCTTGGAGAGCTGCTGACAAAGGATGGATCCATCCCACCATAACTGAGAAAGATGGGACAATCAGTCTGAAACCTGAGGAAGATTGGAGTAAAGAAGAAGATGAGTTAGCCCTGGGAAATTCCAAAGCTTTAAATGCCTTGTTCAATGGAATTGATAGAAACATTTTCAGACTAGTTCATCAATATGAACTGGCCAAGGAAGTTTGGGACACTCTCAAAACTACTCATGAGGGCACTTCCAAAGTAAAAATGTCAAGGCTTCAGATGTTGACTACCAAGTTTGAGAATCTAAAAATGATGGAAGATGAAACCATTCATGAGTTTCACATGAACATCTTGGAGATTGCCAACACCTCAGGAGCACTGGGAGAAAAGATATCAGAAGAAAAACTGGTAAGGAAGATTCTCAGATCCTTGCCTAAAAGATTTGCAATGAAGGTAACTGCCATAGAGGAAGCCCAGGACATCACCAAGTTGAAAGTGGATGAACTTATTGGGTCTCTTCAGACTTTTGAGATGGGGATCATTGATAATGGTGACAAGAAGAACAAGAGCATAGCACTTGTGTCCAACACTGATGTTGAAGAAAATATTTCAGAAGCTATAGCCATGCTTGGAAGACAGTTCAACAAACTCATCAAAAGAATAGATCCAAAGTCAAGGTCTAATGTTCATAACATTCCCTCTGACATTGACAGTTCCAGCAGAAGACCAAGGTCAGAAGAGAAGGGAAATCAAGGCAGAGGAATTCAATGCCATGGTTGTGAAGGATATGGGCATATTCGAGCTGAATGTCCTACCTTTCTTAAGAAACAAAAGAAAGGAATGACCGTTACTTGGTCTGACTGTGATTCAGAAAATAATTCTGAAGAAGAATCTGCCAAACTAGTTACTGCTTTAACTGGTGTTTGTACCTCTGAAAGTGACATCAGTGATGAAGAGGTGACTTTTGAAGAACTGGTTGAGACTTACAAGAAATTGTGTATCAGAAGTACTGAAGTCTGTGTGCAGAATGAGAAACAATCAAAACTCATCATAAAGCTGGAGGCTGAAAAAAGGGCAAACCTTGAAACTATAAGTCATCTAGAAGGAGAAGTTCAATTGCTGAACTCACAATTGAATCAAATGACCAAATCTGTCAAGATGCTGACAAATGGAACAGACAAATTGGAAGAGATCCTTCAGGTTGGACAAAATGTGGGAAATAAATCTGGACTAGGATTTATGGAAGCAAAGAAATCTGGTACTAATAAGAAAATGTCAAAACAGATGTCTCAACACAACTCTCATCATCAGGAACAGAGACATATGAAGAAAAGGTACCAAAGATGGAGATGTCATCATTGTGGGAGATATGGCCACATAAAGCCCTTCTACTTCAGATTGTATGGATACCCTAATCAGAACTCAGGTGTCAAACCTAAGTCTAAAAAGGTACCACATGCTCCTAAATGGAAGAAAAAGGCTACTGCCCGGATAGCCCACACTTCCCTGAGGGTCTCTGCAAAGGAAGACTGGTACTTTGACAGTGGATGTTCCAGACACATGACTGGAATCAAGAACCTCCTCAATAATGTTAAGCCTCACACCACCAGTTTTGTGACCTTTGGAGATGGTGCTAAAGGTGAAATCAAAGGAGTTGGTGATTTGGACTGCCCTGGAGTTCCAAGTCTGAATGAAGTACTGCTGGTAAAAGGGATGACTGCTAATCTCATTAGTATCAGTCAATTGTGTGATCTAGGATTCAAGGTCAATTTCTCAAAATCTGAATGTCTTGTAATCAATGACAAACAAGAAATAGTAATGAAAGGAGTCAGATCTAAAGACAACTGTTACTTGTGGGAGCCTGAGAACACTAATTTCTCATCTGTGTGTTCCATTGCAAAAGAAGAAAAAGAGGTGAAACTGTGGCACCAAAAACTTGGCCATCTTCATCTAAGAGGTATGAAGAGGATTATCTCCTTGGAGGCAGTCAGAGGGATTCCAAGACTGCAAATTGATGAAGAAAGAGTTTGTGGTGAATGTCAGGTTGGTAAGCAGACTAGGATGTCACATCCAAAGTCAAGACATCTGACCACCTCTAAGGTTCTAGAACTTCTTCATATGGATCTGATGGGACCAATGCAAGTAGAGAGTCTTGGTGGAAAAAGATATGCCTATGTGGTTGTGGATGATTTTTCCAGATTCACCTGGATTAATTTCATTAGGGAAAAATCTGATGTATTTGAAGTTTTTAAAGAATTGTGCAAAAGAATTCAAAGAGAGAAGGAAGGGTGTATTGTCAGAATCAGAAGTGATCATGGCAAGGAATTTGAAAACAGCAAGATTGATGATTTCTGTTCTTCATAAGGAATTAGTCATGAATTTTCTTCTCCTATAACACCTCAGCAAAATGGAGTTGTGGAAAGAAAAAACAGGACCATACAGGAATCTGCCAGAGCAATGTTACATGCCAAAAGACTTCCTATGTATTTTTAGGCTGAAGCTATGAATACAGCCTGCTATGTTCATAACAGGGTCACCTTGAGAAAGGGAACCTCATCCACCATATATGAACTCTGGAAAGGAAGAAAACCAACTGTGAAGTACTTCCATGTGTTTGGCAGCAAATGCTATATTCTGGCTGATCGTGAACAAAGACGAAAACTGGACCCTAAAAGTGATGAAGGCATATTTCTAGGATACTCCTCAAACAGCAGAGCTTATAGAGTATTCAATTCCAGAACCAAAGCCATGATGGAATCAATAAATGATATAATTGATGATTATCATGAAGAAATAGATGTTCCTTGTACTGTTGAGACATTCTTTGAGACTTCAACCCAACAGAATGATCTACCCAACTCCACCACAACAGAATTTGAATCAAAGGAAGCTAGCAAGATCCCTTCCATCAGAATTCAGAAGGATCATCCAAAAGAACTCATCATAGGAGATCCCAACAGTGGAGTCATTACAAGATCTAGAGAAATCATCTCAAACTCTTGTTTTGTGTCCAAAATGGAACCAAGAAATGTCAAGGAAGCTTTAACTGATGAATATTGGATTGGTTCAATGCAAGATGAACTGAACCAATTCAAGCAACATGAAGTTTGGGAACTGGTTCCTAGACCTGAAGGAACTAACATCATTGGGACAAAATGGATTTTCAAGAACAAGTCAGATGCTGAAGGAGTTGTCACCAGAAATAAGGCAAGACTTGTTGCTCAAGGATACACCCAGGTTGAAGGGGTTGATTTTGATGAAACCTTTGCACCTGTAGCCAGACTGGAATCAATCAGACTCCTATTGTCAATTGCTTGTCTTCTGAAGTTCAAGTTATTTCAGATGGATGTGAAAAGTGCCTTTCTAAATGGGTACTTAAATGAGGAAGCTTATGTGGAACAACCTAAAGGCTTTGTGGATCCAACCCACCCTGATCATGTCTACAAATTGAGAAAAGCTCTATATGGCCTGAAACAAGCTCCTAGAGCTTGGTATGATAGGTTAACAAAGTTTCTCTCAGACAAAGGCTACAGAAAAGGAGGCTTGGACAAAACTCTCTTTGTCAAAACTGAAGGAGGGAAGTTGATGGTTGCCCAAATATATGTTGATGACATAGTGTTTGGAGGAATGTCAGAACATATGGTTAAACACTTTGCTGACCAGATGCAGGCTGAATTCGAAATGAGTCTCATGGGAGAACTAACTTATTTTCTTGGACTGCAAGTCTCACAGATGGAGGACTCAATCTTCTTAACTCAAAGCAAGTATGCTAAGAACATTGTAAAGAAGTTTGGTATGGAGAATGCAAGTCACAAAAGGACTCCTGCTCCTACTCATCTAAAGCTTTCCAAAGATTCAAGTGGGGTTAAGGTGGATCAAAGTCTGTACAGAAGCATGATAGGAAGCTTGTTGTACTTAACTGCCAGCAGACCTGATATTGCCTTTGTAGTTGGAGTTTGTGCAAGATACCAAGCTGATCCCAAAGTCAGTCATATCAATCAAGTGAAGAGAATTTTGAAGTATGTGAGTGGAACTTACAACTATGGGTTGATGTATTCTCATGGCTGTGAACCAGCTCTGACTGGCTACTGTGATGCTGATTGGGCTGGTAGTGCTGATGATAGAAAAAGCACCTCTGGAGGATGTTTCTTCTTGGGAAATAATCTGGTTTCCTGGTTCAGCAAGAAACAGAATTGTGTGTCTCTTTCTACTGCTAAAGTTAAATACATTGCAGCTGGTAGTAGCTGCTCTCAAATGATCTGGATGAAACAGATGCTTACTGAGTATAATGTCACACAAGATGTTATGACATTGTACTGTGACAATCTGAGTACAATCAACATTTCCAAGAATCCCATTCAGCATAGTAGGACCAAACATATTGACATACGACATCACTTTATCAGAGACCTTGTAGAAGAGAAGACAATCAAATTGGAACATGTTGCCACTGAGCTACAGCTGGCTGACATTTTTACCAAGGCTCTTGATGCAAATCAATTTGAAAACTTGAGGGGTAAGTTGGGTATTTGTCAACATGAGGAATTGTAGCAATTAATTTTGCTTAAAACAAGGATTAAAGGAGTTATGCTTGTTCTGATTGGGTTAAAATTATATTTTCCCATTTCCTTCAATTCTTTTAAGAAGTTGAATAGACACTCCTTTTCTCCCTTCCCCTCTCGTCTCCTCATCAAAACCCAGTCTCTCAATCAGAATTTTCTCTTCAGTTGTTGTTGGTCCTCTAAGACTGTCAAAATGTCTCAAACACCATCATCATCCAATACGACTATTTCAACCTCTTCCTCTGATCAAGACTCTAGGACAATCTCTTCTTGTCTGGACTCTGAAGTCCTGGAGATCTCTTCTCGTAGAAAAGTGGGAACTAACCCCACCAAGGTCAAAGAGTTGAGAACAAGACATGCAGGAAAGTCCCAAGCTTCTGCCTCTGGTAATCCATCTCATCCTTCTTCTTCAGTTCCCCCTGAAATTGCAAATAGGGAAGGGTCAGCCTATGTTAGTCAAGCAATAGCTAAAATTGTTTCAAGAATTCTAAACGAGAACCACTCAGTTCCTGGCATTTCTGTTCCTTTGAATCAAGAAAGTTCAAATGCTGAAACAAATCCAGATGTCTCTAAGGATGTTGAGACATCAGATAAAGAGAAGAATGCTGACATTGCTCACAAGAAAAGGAAGAAGCCCGAATCCTCTGAGTCTGATGACAGTGCTTAATGGTTGGTGGAGTTGCTGTTTGGTGAAGTTGGTGCTGGTACCTGGTGGAGTTTGGAAGTGTGTTCAGTTTTTTTTCTGCTGCTGCTCTTATTACTTTTTTCTGGATAACTGTATAATTTTTATGAACATGTATCTTTGGCCCATTTGTGGCTAAAGAGGGGGAGAATATTTTGGTACTTGCTTAATTAGAAATTCTATTTTTCTGCAGTCATTTCTTTCTGCTGCTATCTATCTCTGATTACTTAGGGTCTTTAGCCAAAAATCTGCCAAAGGGGGAGTTTGTAGTTGTTTAGTTATTGGCTTGCATTTTTGGTAAAACCCAAGTGTATGTGTGAATGTCATGACTGATGTCATAACATTCTAGTTTAGTTTGTACTGATTCATTAGGTACCTCTGCAGAAAAATATTGTCATTCAGGTACTGATGTTTATAAGTGTGTATCTGAGCATTTTGCAAAATGATCACATTTTCCTAAATCAGTAGACAGGTTTTTCAGATGTCATAACAGATGTTAAGACATCCTATTCTGAACTAACAGGTTTGCAGTTTGGTTAATTCTGAGTTTTTTCAGGAAAATGACTCAGTCTTTCCAGAACAGCATCCTGCGTTTTCTTTGGGTTAACCTAGCTCAACCCTAACCTGGTTGATAAAGTCCTGTGACCTAGTCTTAAGGTCAACTGGAATTAACCCTAGCTTTTTGTGGAAACCCTAACTGAAGATGCAGCTGCTATATATTCAACAGAGCTGCTGTTTTGGAAGCAATCCCTTTTTGGTCAGAAGATCATTTGTAAACTGTATAGGTTTAATTATTGTACTTCAAGCAATTATCATTGTGATAAGTGACTTGGAATAGGTTTTTAATTGTAAGGGTTGTGTAGCACTCAAAGCTTTGAAGCAAGAGTGTTTGAATGTTTCTTGACTAAAGCTGTGAAGCAGAGTCAAGTTAGGTGTGTGTATTACTCAAAGCTGTGAAGCAAGAGTGGTTGTGTTGCTTGATTAAAAAGCTGTGAAGCTTAATCAAGTGTATGTTTTTGAAGAGTGTCTTCATCAATTCATTAGTCAAATTGTTTTATGTATCACTGCTGTGATTGAGGGGGAGTGAGTAGGAACTCAGGCTTAAGTTGTACTTAGATTGAAATTGCATTGGGTAGGTCTTAAGTGAATGAGATAAACTGGTTGGTTTATTCCTGAATTAACATCTCTTATAGTGGATTTCCTCCCTGGCTTGGTAGCCCCCAGAGTAGGTGTTGTTGCACACTGAACTGGGTAAACAATTGACTGTGTTCTTTACTGTTTTTGTATTTACTGTCTTATAGAAAGTCAGATACGGTGTCATAACATTAAACGTGACATTGAGTATCTGCTGCCAGAATTTCAAGTTTAAATCGATCACTGGTTTATCCTGATTCCTTTCCAGTATACATTTTCTCTAGTTTAGATAAACCATTCCAAAGATTTATTATGAGTCTTTTCCAGTTGAAGTCAAGTTTAGATTTAGTCTAATTTTTGTCAATAATCAGTTTCTGGTGGCATCTATAAGCCCATGTTTGACAAGTATCCATTATTTATCCAAATGGCATATTTAAGCCCATTACCCACATAATCAACCACAACATCATCAAGTGCAAATTTCTGGGCAATCTAGTGTTCAATCATCTTCCACCTTCAAGTCATGACTGGCAGATTCGCCAATCTAACTCTCCAGGTTTAAGAAGATTGAACAGGGGCAGCTGTTGTACCCCAAAATTTTCCCTCTCATTTCTAAAGGCGTTTCTCACAATGATCCTCAAAATTCAAGTTTCCATAAGTACAAATTGTATTTTCCAGCATCAAGTTAAAGAGGAAACTCTTAAAAAGGGGAAAACAAATTAAAATAGTATTTTTGACAAAACTGGAGAAAAAAATAAGTCCTCTTCGATTTACTTCCTTCGATTGGCCTCTTGGTATCTTTCAATGCAAGCTTGGCTTGTGTTGTACCCCAAAATTTTCCCTCTCATTTATCAAATATTTTCTCACAAGATCTCCTCGGGTTCAAGACTGCACAAGGTTTGATCAGCTCACGACACCTCCTTAAGCACTAATGACTGAAATTAGGGTTTGAAGTTGCACAAGGATAATTGAACTTTCAATGCCTCATATGACTTTCATGGACCATTATGGACCCCCAATATTACTCATGTCAAGTTTTAAGCCTTGGATCACATTTTTGCTCAATCAATTGAGCAGTTTACTTAAAAATCAACTATATTGGGGAAAAAGTCAACTGTGGCTAATTTACAGTCAAACTTCATAATTTTTTTCATATCAACATTATAAACTCATATGTATCATTTTATCAAGTTTGGACCACAATTCCTAAAGAAATTTGATCAGATCATCAAAAGGGCAAAATGGTCAAAAATTAGGGTTTTAACTGAAAAAGGACAATTTCTGATTTTCGACCTAGCAAATGGTTAATTGGTTTGAAGCATGATCTCAAGAGTTAAATTTCATCATTTTGACCTAATGGAATGACTCAAAACATTGCTCAAGATCAATTGGATTGATAGTTGATTTTCAGTCAACTGATTAAAATTCAAATGTATACTGAAAAGTCAAACTTTGACTTTTTGGAAAAAATCAAGTGTCAAAGATAAAAATTCATCAAAACATGTCAAAATATGAAACTTGTTCATCAAGAAATCAAAAATTCAAGATTTCATTTTGAAAAGTCAAAGTTTTCAAACTTAGAAATTTTTCTAAGTGTTGAAATCTTCATATTTTTTCACAACTTTGAGCCAACTTTTCACCATGACGCAAGATGATTCAAAAGAAACTTTCAACATGAAAGTTGTAGATCTCCATGATATCTTTAAAATTTCTTTACACAAATCCTCCTAGAAATTCTTGGATCTCAAGTTATTAATCCATGAAGTCATGGTCATGAAACAAAACACTTAGTGAAATTTTGAGCATTTTAGGTCAGGATTTTGAACTAACTTCTGACCCAAGTTTCACATAGTTTAGTTTAGATTTTGCAAAAGTGATTCAAAGAGGGGTTGTAGAGAACATTACAAGCTTTCCAAAATGTCCAATAACTCCTTGAGATCACTTGTGAGCAAGGAGAATCGAAGGTCAGAAGTTGGGGTTTCAAGTTGTTTTACAAGGCAAATTTTGTGATGAACAAAATTCAAATCTCAAACCTATGTTGCACAATCTTGCTTTGCAAGCCTCTAAACCTCAAGATCTCTCCATAATCAGAAGATTACACTTGCTTTTGAGATATTATCCACTTGATTCAAGCTTTATCCAAGTTAATTTTCCATTAATAGCACAAAGGCATCATTGCCATTTACATAAAGCAAGCTTTATGCAAAGTCAACTTGCATTGAGCTTTGCACTTGTTCCTTCTGCACAAACTTCCTCTAAAAAGTCAGATAAGCATGTTTAAAGTTGGTAACCACTCTAGATAGCTTTATATTATACATTGAAACCATGTTTGTCAACCTTACTTCAAAAACAAGTCAAGAAGCCAAAACATGTGATCTTGTACTTCTGACCACCTCAAGGATCCAAACCTTTTCCATACATAAACACAAGTCATTTGCAAGAAAATACGGATGCTTAAGCCCAGAAACCCCCTAAAACACAGAACCACCAAAAATATCTCAAAACTTACGATTTTTAAGTTTTGAATCCAATCTACAAATTTTCTCGTGTGTTTCTTGGCCTTTTACTTTCAAAAGCTTCTAAATAACATATACAAACAATTCCAACATCTGCAACATGACTGTAACACCTCCATCACCATCCATCATTTTCAAAAACAACACCTTGCACCTTGACTTCTCCAGAACTCCTCATCCACTTTCAGCCCAAGCCAAGCATCACATTAGCTTCCTGGGAACTTGAGGAAGCTAACCCAATCACTAGAACCCATCAAAAGCTGCTCAAACTCAAAACATGATACCCTCTTGAAAGGTGAGTTTTATGACATTTGAACTCTTCATAGAAGCATCATTATTGGTTTATTTGTGAATAAGAAATGTAGATATCATTGTCCTGAAGCTAACCATGTCCTTAGATTTCATTATTATTGCCTGAGTAGTGAGAATTTTGAATCTGAACCTCTGAAAATAATTAGGTCAAAATTTGGTACTTTCAAAAATTCTCATTCATCTTTGATTTATAGTTCATGATATTTATATGGTTGGATTCGTATGGAAAAATGGAGCAACTTTCATGTTTGCATTTTCCCTTTTTGTTGAGAAATGGTGAAGATACAACTGGTCTTGATGGAGGTTAAAGATGAAGTGTATTCAGGACTTGTTTTGTTTCATATATTTATCATTTCAGTTATATTAACGGATGTATATCCACCCCAGTGGTAAGGCAGCACACTGGTAATCAAGAGGTTATGGGTTCGAACCTCAGCATGTTGCCTTTTGCATTTTTCACATTTTTTAGCATTTTTTTGTTACAGGAAGCGCTTGGGCCTTGCCCTCCTGGGCTTTGCATTTTTTGCTCAATATAACTCCCCTGTTTGCTCATGCCACGCAGCTCATATACCTTTTTATTTTTCTGATTTACAAACAAAAACTTCATTTGGGCCAGATTCAAAAAACTGTTTTGCTAACAAACCTCTAAATTCAATTTTAACCTCCCTGGCTTTATCATTTATATTTTATTTTTATTTCATATTTTATTATTATTATTAATATTATTTTTATTATTATTATTTTTATCAATAAAAATCCAAAAATATTTATATTTTTATTATTTATTTTTATTTAGTTTATTTTTTTCTTCATGAAATTAAAAGAACAAAAACATTTTCTATAATTAATTTCGTTTTTTTAAATACCTAGATAATAAATTTTAATTATTATATTATTTTTCTTGTAAATTAAAATCAGCTTAGAATTTAGGACTTTTATTTAATTATTTTTATTTACTAATTTAATTAAATTCACAAAAACCCTAAAAAACTTGTTTTCTTTAAATTAATTTGTTTTACTAACTTAATATTAATTTTCTTATTTTTAGTTTATTATTTTATTTTAATTAATTAGGTCAAAAAACTCTTTTCATGAAAAACCAAACAAAAATTATGTTTCGTTTTACATTTACATTCTTGCAATTTTACTTATTCAATTTTGTAAATTTATTCAAATTCAATATGGTTGTAATAATTATTTAGATTTAATTTCTTGCAATTCCTCATTTGTAATTTGCACACCCCCTCCCCTAAGTGTATAATAGCATAGTAATTTTAATTTCCGCAATTTATTGCTTTATATACAAATGCTAGTAATTAGGGTTTTGTATGGAAAGATTAAAACCAACAAGTAGCAAACCCTAATCAAGACAAATCAAGTATGTAAACCAATACACTTGCACACATACACCCTTAGGGTAAATCCACTTTGTTGCCTTACAAAAATGGCCATATTATGCATGTGAGGTATCTTAGCAAAAACAAGCAAAAAATTCAAGATCATAGTCCCTCGATGACGTTATCCATCTTGCCTTTCAAAATGATCTTAGTCCCTAAAGAAAATGAAAAGATATCTTACAACACTTCTAATCATGTCTATACGATGACCCTTTCCCGTCCCTTTTACATCCAAATATAGGGTTACTTACCAAATCAATGGTAAGATAACAATGTCAAAGGAAAGAAGAAATAAACATGAAAGACTTTTGAGTAGGTAGAATGTTCCTAGTTACTTGCTCAATTTCAAAACAAAAACATCTTTACTATTTTCAAAAAAAACATCAACACTTTAAAAACATCTTTCAAACTTGAAAACATTTTCAAAAGATCAACACTTTGTATACATTCTTACGAACGATAATCATTACAAAGTTTTTCTAAACGATGGCACCTTTTCAAAATACTTTCAAAAACCAAAAAAAGCATATTTTCAAACAAAATCAAGTGATCTAGCAAGTAACTAAGAGCCCATGGAAAACCATGGATGAAAAGGGTGCTAATACCTTCCCTTTTCATAATCTACCCCCCGAACTCAAGAAAATGTCTCAAAGGTCTTTCTTGTTCTTTTCATCTTTTCCCTTTGGATAAAAGAAAAGTCGAAGGCGACTCTTGCTAAACCGCAACATTTGCGATCAAACGCAAAACAACCAAGTTAATTCTCCAACCGCATTACAGAACTGGCGACTCTGCTGGGGAAAATTTTAAAAGTGGGGTTACCTTAGGGCTAGATCAAATTTACTCGCTTTCCTTGTTTGACTTGCATGCTTTACATTATGGTTCCTTGTTTGGGTTTGCTTTAATCCTACACCCGGATTAGGGGCACCTTTCTTAGGTAAGTAGTAATAAACTGTGAGGGAACTGTGCAGGGTATACCGACGCGGTTGAAATAGTAGCTACATTGATGTGATACTTTGGTGTGTATCGGTAGCCCTTGAGTAATCAAGGAGAAAATGGGGCCATTGCATGGTATCATAAAGCGTCAACTGACCTTAGCACCTTAATTGACCAACTTGGCTTTTAGGACGTAGTGAGATAGTTGTCTTTGGCGTAAGCCCAAAGTCGGTTGATACTCGATATTACACTCATTGAGGTTTGACCATTGAATTTTGTTTGGTGGCAAGTCAATTGTCTATCAGAACGAGAATTGAGGGAAAGACCGGTGATATTGAGATCCCTTAGTACCCGGTTACTTTATTTAGGACAAGTTGAACCAACCCAACTTCAAGAGGGTATCACCTTAAAATCCATGCAAGCCTTAAACCTAAGGTCTTTGTGTGATTTGTTTGTGCTTGTTATATCTGCTATATCTGAGCATAATCATGACATCATAACATAACATGTCATACTAACCATTTCAAGGATTCTTAGAGTTTATTTTTGTCTTGTTTTGTAGGACATGGCTCTCGCCCGCAGATTCACTATCCAAATCAGTCTCGTGAAAGTACCTCCTCGGCATAAGGGTTTGGCATCAAGGGTTACTGAAATCTCTCCATTCACAGAAAGACACGGTAGGCTTCTCAGCTTGGTCACTTCAAATCCTGATGAAGAAATGATAAAGGTGCTCTTTCAGTTCTTTGACCCTCTTCATCACTGCTTCACTTTCCCGGATTACCAGTTAGTGCCTACTATGGAGGAGTTTTCTCTGTTGTTGGGGGTGCCTATCCTTAATTAGGTACCTTTCAATGGTATATAAAGAGACCCTAAACTTGAAGATATTGCCAAAGCTCTATCCTTACAACGGTATGACATAGCAGCAAATTGGGAAACTAGGAGAGGTGTCAAAGGTTTTTTGGGTAAGTTCTTGTTCGAGAAAGCTCATAATTTCTGGGATACCTTGGACTTACAAGCTTTTGAAGATGTGTTATCCCTTCTCATCTATGGGTTGGTATTGTTTCTTAATTCGGACCATCTCATAGATGTGAATGCAGTTAAGATTTTCCTGTCGCGTAATCCAGTACCTACTCTGCTTAGAGATATCCTACATTCGTTACATACTCGCACTATAAAGAGAAGAGGAACTCTTCTGTGTTGCACACCCCTTTTGGCTAGGTGGTTTATTTCTTACCTACCCCGATCCGTCTTGAAGAAAGAACAGGGTTTGAAATGGTCTCAAAGGCTGATGACTCTTACACATTCAGGCATTCATTGGTATCCCCGATCCTCGAAGAATGTTATCATCATTGATTGATGCAGAGAATTCCCTAATGTTCCTCTCTTGGGAATTAGGGGAGGAATCACTTACAATCCTTGTTTGGCACTGTGAAAGTTTGGATATGCAATAAGGGATGGTCCTCATGATGCACTTATTCAAGGAATCGTCTTCGACTACGAGAATGGTGCTCAGGATTACCGTAAAAGGTTCATGAGAGCTTAGGGCATGGTACATAGAGTTGATAGCAAGACACTGGGGCATAAGAATTACATCCCTCTTGAGGCTTATCTCAAATGGGTACGAGCTCGTGCTCAAAGTCTTATGATGCCTTATCCATCTATTCCCCTAGTTATTATAGAGCCTGTTATGGAAGGAGATGTCCCGTACACTATCCTTCATCCTAACATGCCCACCTCTCTCGAAGACTTGCAAAGGGATTGGATACAGCTTAAGGGGGAGAGAGACACTTTTGAGGCTGAATTCTACGCCAGCGAGAAGAAGGTTCTGGAACTCACCAAGCAGCTTCATGAGGAGCGGAGTCTGAACGCCTACATCGCACCAAAGAGGATGCGCTCAACTTTTGTGTCTTAGATTTTTGTATTTTCATTTCTTTCATTGTAAGCCCAAAGAGGCATGATGTACTCAAACTTTGATTTATTAATATAACGTGTGTTATTTTTTGGGTCTAAAGCAAATTTAAATCTCTAATTTCCTTGAAATTATTACATATGCATCTTCATTCATCATAACATAAGCAGGTTTCTTACCACATGTCTCCTTATCTTTCTATTGTTTATTTCAGTAAGATGGATCTTGAGCGGTCAGTAAAAAACCTCCAGGCGCAGAATGCTCAGTTTCAACAAATGTTCTTGACTCTAGCCAAAGGGCAAGAGGATTTGAAAACTTTGTTGATTGAAGAAAAGAAGAAGAAAGCAAAGAAAGCAACCATAGTTCTGAATCTAGGGAGAAGGTTCCCAGGGCCAGCCAGACGGACCCTAGACTTCACAACATCATCTGGTGAAAAGGATAATCAAGAAGGGAAAGGAAAGGAAGTGACTGCCCAACCAGAATCTGAAGAGGAAGAAGAAGAAGAAGATTACTCTGAAGAGCAATATCCTCCGGCTGACGACAAATACAAACATCTGGAAGAGCGTCTAAGTGCAATGGAGATTCAGAAAGTACTTGGGCTGGACTTTGAGGAGCTGGGTTTGGTGTTTGGGATTGTTATTCCACCAAAGTTCAAGGCGCCAGTATTTGCTAAGTACGATGGAGTTTCGTGTCCCAAAATGCATCTCTGATCCTATGTGAGGAAGATACAGCCTCACACTGCTGAGAAAGATTTGTGGGTCCACTTCTTTCAATACCGTCTATCCAGGACTCAACTAGATTGGTTCTATCAACTGGAAAGGGCCAATATCCATATTGGGAAGACCTTTCCGCTTCTTTTTATAAACAGTATCATTACAACACAGACCTTGCTCCCACCCGCACTCAACTCCAAAGTATGCTATGGTTTCAAGTGAGGGTTTAAAAGACTACGCTCAGAAATGGAGGGACTTAGCAGGAAGAGTCCAGCCTCCCCTGTCAGACAGAGAGCTAGTGGATATGTTTTTGGGTACTTTATCCGGTCCTTTCTTTAATCATCTAATTGGAAGCTCTTCAGCAGGCTTCACTGAATTAATCTTGAGCGGGGAAAGAGTGGAAGCTAGGATTAAGAGTGGAAAGATCCAAAAAGACACATCCTCTAGTGCTGTGAGAAAACCATTTATCGGGAAGAAAGAAGTTGGTATTGTGTACCCTCAAAGGAATCAAGATAGAATGGAACGCCATCCAACGGTAGGGGTCGTCATGATCCCTAAGCCCGCACCTACTCAACAAAGGAGAAACCATCCTAGAACAGAAAGACCAGTAAGACAATTTACCTGGATAAATATGACATTGTCTCAAGTCCTGCCATATTTGTTGAGATCTAATCTGGTAACTTTGAAGGAAGCCCCGAAAAATCCCAACACAGCCTCTCCTCATTACCACCCTAATGCTCGTTGTGCTTACCATTCAGAAAGTCCAGGCCATGATACCAACAACTGTTGGGCTTTGAAAAACAAGGTGCAAGACCTTCTCGAAGAAAAATAAATTAAATTTGATGCTTCTGAGATCCCAAATATTATCATCGCTCCTATGCCCAAGCATGCCCGTGATGTTAACATTGTTGAAGATGATATGTTTGTTATTGTTGTTGATGAACTTGTTACTCCTCTCCTAACTGTTAAGAGGAACCTGTTGAAGGCTGATTTATTTCTAGGCTGTGGCGAAGGCTGCCACCTCTGTTTATCCCTACCAACTGGTTGTCAATTACTGAAAGTAGGTGTCCAACGCCTAATGGATGACAAAGATATTTTGTTTGAAAAGACTCTCGTCCCAACCATTTCTTACAATGATGTTTCAATAGTAACCATTTTCGCCAATCCTTTTAGGGTCTCCACCAAAATACCCGTTAGGATTACATCTGTTCCTAAAGTGGATCCACTGATAATTACAATGCCAGGGCCGGTCCCGTACTCATCAGATAAAATTGTCCCATGGAACTATGGGGGCGACGTCTACTATCACGGCGTCAAGCAATATTGGTTGGCTGATGAAGACTCGATTTTTGAGAAGGTTGACCCCGATATCAACAACATTGTAGGAACCAGCAAGATAACCCGAAGTGGCAGAGTATTCTCACCCGAGATTGCTCCTCCAAAAACTATTATCGGTCCCATGATCATCCCTGTTTCTGTTCCTATTGATACTACTACTACAGTTCTTATGGATACCCCTACTGACACCCCTACCATCGAGTCAACCGAGACTCGGGGAAAAGGCATTCTGGTTGAGCCTGTCCGGATGAAAGCGCAATCAGTATCTATCCCGAAGCCTCGAAAAAGGAGATGGAAGAAATTTTGAAAATTATAAAGAGAAGCGACTACAACGTGGTCGAACAACTAAGGCAGACGCTCATGCGAAGGCCTTGATAAGTTTTCTTAAAACTTCCCATGTGCCACAGGGAACCTCTGTTGATCAATTCCAAGACTATGTGGTCAGTTTAACAGTTGACAACGGCTTAGGCTTTTCTGATGTTGACCTGACACCTAGAGGGAGGAAACATAACTAGGTGTTGCATTTTTCTGTTGAATGCAGGGGCACGACTTTGGCCCATGTCCTAGTTGATACTGGTTCATCCTGGAATGATCTGCCTAATAAAGCTTTGGATAGATTCTACTGTGAAAGTTTGACTTTAAAACCCAACAACATAGTGGTAAGGGCCTTCGACAGTTCAAAAAGAATGGTGCATGGGGAGGTGGACATCCCCATAAAAGTTGGAACTAAAACCTTTGATTCAACTTTCTATGTAATGGACATTCTCCCTTCCTATTCCTGCTTATTGGGACGACCTTGGATTCATGAAGCTGGCGCCATCACCTCCACATTACATCAGATGCTGAAATACCCAACCAAAGGAAAAATCATTACTATACATGGAGAGGAGGAATATATGGTCAGTCACTTGAACTCCTTCAGATACATGGAAATGGATGGTGAATTCATCTAAACTCTGTTTCAACATTTCGAGGAAGTCTCACAAACAGTGGAAGCAACCAAGATTGTTTCCCAAGTCCTGGAGATTACAAGACCTCCGCTAAAGATGTCTTATTTGAAAGATGCCAGGGCAGTGGTCGAAGAAGGTTGGTGTACTATTTGGGGCCAACTCCCAGATATCCCTTACAAATCTGACAAATTTGATTTGGGTTTCACTTCAGGAGCCCAGAAAGTTGTTCGTCGCGCTCGTGCTGGGGGACCACCTTTGAGGATCAGCAACCATGGAGTCAACATAGTGGAGGATAGTGATGACAACTGTGACCTGGAAGAATGGATTTTCCCGACTATCAACGGAGGACTCACCAACTGGGAAGCTAAAGATTTTGTCCCAATTACTTTTATCCAACAGTAATCGTCTTTAAATTTCTATCGGACTTGTAATAATTAAACAATTCAGACTTTTTAAACCTTGTGTCTTACCCGAGGCACAACGGTCCATTTGTAAGGGTTGTTACCTCATTTTCATATGTCATCAATGAATCATGGATGTTTTTGCATGCAAACTTTGTGCTCTTTTTCTTTCTTTTTCTACATTTTTATTTCTTTCAAAGATAGATATACTCTTACACACACTCACATTCAAAATGCAGATCTACATCCACTCAGGATCCCATGGGTAACGATTCTGTTATGGCCTTTTGTGACTCTGAAAATCTAATCTACCAAGCCGAAGACGAAGGTTAGGAAGATTGTGAAGTGCCAGGAGAACTAGCCAGGTTACTACAACAAGAAGAAAGGACCATACAGCCCCACGAAGAACCAGTGGACACAGTTAACCTAGGTACCGAAGAGGACAAGAAAGAAGTCAAGGTGGGTGCCAATCTGGAACCCAGTGTCAAGAATTGTCTAACTCAGTTGCTACATGATTATGTTGTTGTCTTTGCCTAGTCATATGAAGACATGCCAGGACTTGATGCTGATATCGTGGTCCATCGTCTACCGACAAAAGAAGACTGCCCTCCGGTAAAACAGAAAGTCTGTCGCATGGGGCCAGACATGTCAGAGAAGATCAAGGCCGAAGTCATGAAACAATTCAACGCCAGATTCTTAGTCGTTACCTCCTATCCATAATGGGTTGCCAATGTTGTTCCAGTGCCTAAAAAGGACAGCAAATTACGAATGTGTGTGGATTACCGAGATTTGAATAGGACAAGCCCTAAGGTTGGTTTCCCACTTCCCCATATCAATATTTTGGTTAACAATACCGCACAACATAAAGTGTTCTCATTTATGGATGGTTTATCAGGCTACAATCAAATCAAAATGGTACCTGTTGTACCCCAAAATTTTCCCTCCCATATTCATCAACATTTTCTCATCACCAGACTCTTGGAACTGAAGATCAAGCTAGGGTTTGCTTTGCTCAAGACATCTCATCTTGCACTAATAACCTAAACTAGGGTTTGAGTTTGCACAGGGATGTTTTGATCCAGAATTCCCAAAGTGACTTTCATAATTCATGTTGGACTCACAAGTTTGTCCTTACCAAGTTTCAAGCCTTGATTCAAATCTTTGCCCAGTCAATTGGACAATTGACCTAGAAATCAACTATATCGGGGGAAAAAGTCAACTGTGGCAAATTGACAGTCAAACCTCATGATTTTTGACCCACATCAACATAATAAACTCATATATGTCATTTGGTCAAGTTTGGATCACAATCCCACAAGAAATTTGATCAGATCACCAAAAGGGCAAAATGGTCATTATTAGGGTTTTGACTGTACAAGGGCAATTTTTGACTGTTTGACCTAACCAATGGCAAATCAAGATCACCCATGGACTCAAGGACTCAATTACTTTGTCTTGACCCATTCAACAAGTTCAAAAGATCTCAAATGCATAGGATTGACAGATGAATTTTTCAGTCAACTGATCAAAATTTGACTGTACACTGAAAAGTCAAACTTTGACTTTTTGGTCAAAATCAAGTGCCAAGAGTTATTTTTCATCAAGACATGTCAAATTATGAAACTTGTTCATCAAGAAACCCAAAAATGCAAATTAGGGTTTAAAATGGAAAATTTTCATAACTTAGAAATTTTCTAAGTTATGAAATTTTCTTATTTTTTCCTAACTTTGTCCTTTTTTTTCACCAAGATGAAAATGGATTAAAACAAAACTTGCAACATGAAAGTTGTATTACATCATAAAGTCTACAACTTTTATTCACAAAGTTTTCTCAAAAGAAGCTTGTATCTCAAGTTATGATTTTTGGAACAAGGGTACCTAAAACTTTTAACTTAGAGAAAATTTGCCCTAATCTAGGCAAGATTTTAACCCATCTTCTTGGCCATTTTTCACATAGTTCCACTTGGAGTTTCAAGTTTCATTTCAAATATGGATTATAGTACATGTTCCAAGCTTTCCAAATTGTCCAAGAACTCGTCAAATACCCTTGTGGTTAGAGAGAATTGAATGCTTGAAGTTGGCAAAAACTCACTTTTGTCCATGGCCAATATATGTTCATACCAATTTGCAATTCTGATCTAGCTAGCTTGGTTCACCATTACAGGCCTCAAAACCAATTTGTACTCCTTAATTTAATGCATATCCATTGAGTTAAGGTATTGTCTTGGTCATTAGGGCATTATACACTAGTTTAAGCCTTGAAAGGAAAAAGCAACAATGTCATTTTTGCCTAAACTTCACTTTATGTCAAAACCAAATCCTTGAGGCATGGGGCCAGATCTTTGAGACAGGATCAAATCCACTAATTCCAGTATCCAAGAGCAAAGTGTGCAGCATGATATAGGGGTTGCACAGGCCTGCATTGGGAGGACACACACTCTTGCTTAAAAAAGAAGAAAAGTTGCAAAACATATACCATCTTACATATCTGTTAAGACAAGCTTACACAAACATTGTAGACAAGTTCTATACCTCCCAACAAGCCTAAAACACTACCCATTTTCCTCTCAAACTCCCTTGTACACAGAATCACAGTTTTTCTGCAAAACAGGGCAAGTTCTACATTTTGCAAGCCATAACCAAATTCCATCGTGTGTTTTGTCCAAAGATAGTTCAAACACCTTCCAATCAACTCACCTAAACTATCACAGGCCCCCATTGCAAGCTGTAATACCTCTAACACACTTTACCATTTTTGTTTCAAAGCTCTGCAGGTTGATTTCTACAGCATGATTCAAGCTGTTTCAAAATAAGCCAAGCATTGGAAAAGCTTCCTTGGACCTCAGGCAAGCTCAAAAGAAGCTCAAACACCATTGAAGGTTGCTACATTGTCCAGCTCGAAGTCAACTGAAACAGGTATTTCATGGACTTCTATCTCTCTATCTGGGAATGGTTAGGCTTAGGTTTGTGAATGAAATATGTTGTACTCATAACCCTGAAGCCATACATATGTTTAGTTTTCATTTACATTAATCGTGCTAAGAGAATTTCACTCATGAACTTTCTGAAAAAACTAGGTTAGAAATTAGGGCCAGAGAAATTCTCTTTGGTCTTTGAGAGTTAATCCAAGTTTTTTATATGGTTAGATTCGTTGTTTAATTCTCTACAATGTTCATGTTATGAGTTTTGTCAAAAAAATCAAAGAATCAGGAGATAGCCATTAATGTACAGAAGCGCGCGTTTTGTGAACAAGAGGAAGAAGATGAAGTCTGACTGGGCTGGGCCTGTTTGTTCTTTGCTTTTGACACCCCCCTTTTCTTTTTACACCCCCCTGGCCCATTTATTTAAATATTTATCATTTTATCATTTTTTATTTTTTATTCTGACTTTATTATTTTTTGTCTAAATATAAAAAATGTCAAAAAATTATTTTCTATATTTTTCATATTTATTAGATATTTATTTTTATTTTACTAGTATAAGTATGTAAATAAACTATTTCCTTTTATTAAAAAAACTCAAAAAATAATACAAAAAATATACTTATCTTCATTTATTATTTTTATTTACACTTGAAAATATTTTCTAGAATATACATATTTTTTGTAAATAATTAATTTCTATTTTTGTATATTTAATATATTTAATACATATATATATATATATATATATATATATATATATATATATATATATATATATATATATATATATATATATATATATATATATATATATATATATATATATATATATATATATATATATATATATATATATATATATATATATATATATATATATATATATATATATACTTGTATACTTTAGTTTATTAAATAGTTAGGTCAAAAATATAAAAATATTACATTTTTTACTTTTATTAATAGTTTACACTAAAAACATCTTTTTTGTAATATACTTTTATTTTGTGTATAAATTGATATATTATTGTATATAATTAATAAATAATATTGTTTTTTTAAGAATTAGGGTTTTGCCTTAAAATATCAAATAATTAAAATTGACTTTATTATTTTTACTTTACATCAAGAAATATACTTTTTACATACATAAAAAACCTTTTCTTTGCATAATACATTTTATTTGACTTTTATTTATTTGTATTTTATTCTAATTATTGTACATTTAAATATTGCCTATACATTTGATTTGGTTGTAATAACTTAGAATTTAATTTCTTGTCAAATACCCCCAATTCAAATTTGTACCCCCCCCCTCCCTATATTATATTGTAATAGTGTAGCATTTAAATTCTCGCACATTTAAAATCTTTCAATTATGCCATGCTTAGACCTAGGGTTTGTATGCAAAAATAAAATCATCAACTAGCTTGACCTAATCAAAGACAAAAAGCATGAAAAACAAACGCAATGCACACTTGCACCCCTAAGGTTTTATCCACTTGTTGCCTTCAAAAATGGGCCATGGTTACATGTCAAGTACTTTGGCAAAACAAAAACAAAACAAAAGATCATAGTCCCTCGATGACGCTATCTGAGTTGCCTAAACAAAATGATCAAAGTCCCTCAAGAAAATTGCCAAAGATACTTGACACCATTGTTATCATGGTCTATACGATGACTCGCGCTTGTCCCGTTTAACATCCTAACACAAGGTTGTTCACCAAATACAATGGTGAAACAACACTGTAAAAAGGGTTAAAAACATAAGAAAGATCTTTGAGTAAAATAGGGTAGATAGCTCCTAGTTACTTAATCAAGCTTGCAAAAACATCCTTGCTATTTTCAAAACACACCTCACAACGCAATTTTAAAACCCTACTTTCAAAACATTGAAAAACTTTTCAAAAGACAAAAACACCTTTGTATACATTCAAACAAGAATCATTATAAAGGTTGCCACAACAATGGCCTCTTTACAAAACATCTTTCAAAATCACACACAAAGCACCATTTCAAACAATTGAAAAGCAAAGCAAGTGATCTAAGCAAGTAGCTAAGAGCCCATGGATAACCATGGATAGAAAGGGTTCTAATACCTTCCCTTTCTATAATCTACTCCCCGAACTCAAGAAAACATCTCAAAGGTCTTTCCTGTGCTTTTTGACCTTTCCTTAGGATAAAATAAAAAGTCGGTGGCAACTCTTGCTAAACTGAAACATTTGCGAACATAAAACGCAAAAATCCCAAGTCAGTTCTCCCACCGTATCACAGTACCTAAGGACATTGAGAAAACAACCTTTGTCACACAGTGGGCCACTTTCTGTTACAAGGTTATGCAATTCGGGTTGAAGAATGCTAGGGCAACTTATCAGCGTGACATGGTAGCTCTATTTCACGACATGATCCATCACGAAATAGAGGTCTATATGGATGACATGATATCCAGATCTCAAACTGAAGAGGAACATCTTGACCATTTGCAGAAACTGTTTGAGAGACTAAAGAAATACAAGCTAAGGTTGAACCCGAATAAATGCACATTTGGGGTAAGGTCCGGTAAACTCCTAGGATTCATCGTCAGCGGTAAAGGTATCAAAGTGGACCCTGCCAAGGTGAAAGCAATACAAGAAATGCCTGCTCCTCGCACTGAGAAAGAGGTCAGAGGATTCTTAGGACGACTAAACTACATTTCCAGATTCATTTCTCACTTAACAGCTACTTGTGAACGAATCTTCAAATTACTGAAGAAAGATCAAGTAGTCAAATGGAATGATGAATTCCAAACTGCCTTCGACAAGATCAAAGAGTACCTACAAGAGCCTCCTATTTTGATGCCTCCATTCGAGGGAAGACCGTTGATCATGTATCTAACTGTTTTGGAGAATTCAATGGGGTATGTGCTTGGACAGCATGATGAGTCTGGCCGAAAAGGGCATGCTATTTACTACCTGAGCAAAAAGTTTACTGATTGTGAAACAAGATATTCACTGCTCGAGAAAACTTGTTGCGCTCTGGCATGGGCTGCTCGCCGGCTAAGACAGTATATGTTGACCCATACTACCTTATTGATATCCAAGATGGATCCAATAAAATTCATATTCGAGAAGTCTGTCCTCTCTAGGAGAATAGCAAGATGGCAGATGACCTTGATTGAATACGACATTCAGTACACTACCCAAAAAGAAATAAAGGGCAGTGTACTAGCTGACCATCTTGCTCATCAGGCTGTAGATGACTATCAGTCCATGAAATTAGAATTCTCAGATGAAGACATCATGATGGTAAACAATTGTGGAGAACTCAGACCATGTGGCAGACGTGAACAAGGATCCCGATGGACCTTGGTTTTTTATAGAGCCTCCAACACACTTGGCCATGGCATAGGTGCTGTAATCATATCCCCTGAAGGATGTCATACTCCCTTCACTGAAAGACTTTGTTTCAATTGTACCAATAACATAGAAGAATACGAAGCGTGTATTTTTAGTCTCAAAGTTGCCATAGATTTGGGAATCAAGTCTTTAAGTGTATTTGGAGATTCAACCTTGGTCGTCAGTCAGATCAAAGGAGAATGGGACACTAAACACCCTAACCTCATCCCCTACAAAGAACATGTGTTGAAATTAATCCCATATTTCGAGAAAATTACCTTTGAGCATTTTCCACGAGAGGAAAATCAACTAGCGGACGCGCTAGCCACCATGTCATCCATGTTTAAACCCAAGTGGGGTAACGAGGCTCCCCAGATCACCATTGAATGGATGGACAAACGAGCTTACTGTCACGAGATAGATACTAAAGAAGTAGTGGACCATCCTTGGTTCCATGAAGTTAAGAGGTATCTCGAGGCTCAAGAGTATCCGGAAGGAGCTTCAGTCAATGATAAGAATTTCTTGAGAAGATTCTCTGCTAAGTTCTTCATCAGTAATGGCATTCTCTACAAACGCAACCACGACCCTATTTTGCTCCGTTGTGTAGACAAGTTTGAAGCAGAAAAGATCATGGGATATCTACATGAGGGCACTTTTGGCACCCATTCCAGTGGGCATATGATGGAAAAAAAGATCCTGCTGGCAGGGTATTACTGGTCTACCATGGAAGCAGATTGCTATCAGCATTCACGAACCTATCACAAGTGTCAGATCTATGCTGACAAAGTACATGTTCCTTCAGTTCCTTTAAACGTCCTGACTGCTCCTTGGCCATTCGCGATATGGGCATTGATATGATTGGAGAAATCAAACCTATAGCTTCTAATGGACACTACTTCATCTCGGTGGCCATTGACTATTTCATGAAGTGGGTTGAGGCAACTTCTTTCGCTTCCGTTACCAAGAATGTTGTGGCCCGGTTCATCAAACAGTATCTCATATGTCGGTATGGTATCCCGGAGAGAATCATCACAGACAATGGTATGAATCTTAACAATACTATGATCACCGCATTGTGCGTGCAATTCAAGATCCAACACCATAATTCTTCCCCTTACCAGCCAAAGATGAATGGCGTTGCCGAAGTCACAAATAAGAACATAAAAAAGATCATACAAAAATGACAGTAACCTACAAGGACTGGCATGAGATGTTACCATTCACTCTCCAAGGTTACCGTACCATGGCACGCACATCAACGGGGGAAACTCCCTTCTCCTTGGTATACGGCATGGAAGTTGTTCTACCAATCGAAGTACAAATACCTTCTCTAAGAATCATAAAAGATGCAGGGCTGAATGAAGATGATTGGATCCAAACTCGACTTAACCATTTGAACCTAATTGATGAGAAGAGGCTTACGGTTGTCTGTCATGGCATGATGTACCAAAAACGTATGATCAAAGCTTTTATCAAAAAGGTCAGACGCCAGGTATATCTGGTTGGTGACTTAGTAATCAAGCGTATGATATTGCCACAAGGTGATCCCAGGGGCAAATGGACTCCTACGTACGAAGGACCGTTTGTGATCAAAATCATATTCTCTGGTGGAGCAATGATCTTAACCACTATGGATGACGACTACCTTCCACACCCTGTGAACGCAGACATAGTCAAAAGATACTACATATAAGAGACCCGCTAGGTTGACAAACCTAGGCAAAACAATGGCATCCTGGTGAACCACAGAGGTTCAGGCAAAAATTAGGGATAAAATGTAAAAAGATTTGTACACCCAGCAAGTTGAAAACCCGATAGGGCGTCTTGGGCAAAAAAGGGTATCCCGGTGGACTGAAAACCCGAAAGGGAGGTCAAGGCAAAAGTTAGAGAATTAAAGCGTATGACTATGTCCCGTTGGATCTCCTTACATACAACCTTTAGCATCGACTGACAAGCTTAAGTCCAATCACTTCGGACAAGGCAGCAAGTGGATAGGACGCTCAGAGACACGAAGGCTATAGCGGAATGGGAACCCCATGGGATTGTTTCACATAGCTATCTTTTCTTTATATCAAATTTTCATTTTTTTTATGACGACATTCTCTTACTAGAATGTTCGTCTCATTGTATAAAAAAAAGTATTCAAGTTAAATACAAAGATATCCCTTTGAAAGTGAAAAATTATCTGTTTTTCTTTATTTCTGTGTTTTGTTTACAAAAACATCCAATGATTTATTTTTGAACATATGCATTTGAATGTGACTATTATTTACAAATGAACAAAAAAAGGGAACAGAAAATAGAAAGACAATCACTAATGGCTTTAAGAAATAGGATAATGTCTTTAGACTATTCCATAAAATCCCCCCACAATGTGCAGCTTAATGATATCAAGCTCTCTCACGTCCCCGACGGAACAAAACTCCCAGTTACCGCTCTAAAGATTCTCTAGTGAAAGTCGCCCAGCTTCTAAGGATTCCTCAAGAGGATTTCACGGGGTCTACAAAATAATACACGGCATTTCGCTAACACAATAGAGTTTATTTCTCTAACAAATGAAAGCTCATCAACACTTCAAACTTCAAAATAGGAAGATTTACACTCCTCATTCTCAGCAGTGCTCAGGGATTTATTTTCCCCGACTCCAGCAACACTGCGGCATAACAATTAACATGTCCATACATCACATCCATACGTCATAACATTGACAGCACAAATACATAAGACACAATCTCATTTATTTGAGAACATCATTAAACCATGCATTGCATACATCATGATATTGCATACAACTAACCTTTCATCTTTTTCAGGAAAGATCAATCAACAGAAAATTATCATCAAATTTTTAACAAGTCAATTACAGATCAATTCCCAAGAAAGGATTGGTCAACCATCTACACAACAGATGTTTCTTTCAGACTCCCGCCGGTTCAGTTTAAATATCTCAACAATTTATTCTGATTCTTTTTCGACAGTTGTCTTCTCTGGTTCAGATAAACCTCTCAACGATTTATTCTGATTCTTTCCTGCAGACGATATCTCTGGTTCAGATAAATCACACAAATATTTACTCTGATTCTTTCCAGTTATGGAATATTCAAGATCTCTTTTGGTTCAGTTTAAACCCCTCAACGGTTTATCCTGATACTTTTCAAAGGAATATTTTGGGCTCAGATAAATCTCTCAACGATTTATTCTGATTCTTTTTCGCATACACTTTCTCTGGTTCAGATAAATCACTCAAAAGATTTATTCTGATTCTTTCCAGTTAAAGAACATCCAAGATCTCTTTTGGTTCAGTTTAAACCCCTCAACGGTTTGTCCTGATGCTTTCCAAAGGAAAACTTCGGGTTCAGATAAATCTCAACGATTTATTCTGATTCTTTCCCGCAGACACTTTCTCTAGTTCAGATAAATCAATCAAAAGAGTTATTCTGATTCTTTCCAGTTAAAGAATATTCAAGACCTCTTTTGGTTCAGTTTAAACCCCTCAATGGTTTATCCTGATACTTTCCAAAGGAACACTTCAGGTTCAGATAAATCCCTCAATGATTCATTCTGATTCTTTCCCGCAGACACTTTCTCTGGTTCAGATAAATCGCACAAAGATTTATTCTAATTCTTTCCAGTTAAAGAATATTCAAGACCTCTTTTGGTCCAGTTTAAACCCCTCAACGGTTTATCCTGATACTTTCCAAAGGAACATTTCAGGTTCAGATAAGTCTCTAAATGATTTATTCTAATTCTTTCTCGCAGACACTTTCTCTGGTTCAGATAAATCACAAAAAGATTTACTCTGATTCTTTCTAGTTAAAGAATATTCAAGATCTCTTTTGGTTCAGTTTAAACCCCTCAATGGTTTATCTTGATACTTTCCAAAAAGAACATTTCAGGTTCAGTATAAACCTCTCAACTGTTTATCCTGATACTTTCCAAAGGAACACTTCCGGTTCATTATAAATCCCACAATGATTTATTCTGATTCTTCCCGGTTAAACAACATACAAGACTTCTCCTGGTTTAGATAAATCGCTCCAAAGATTTATTCTGATTCTTTTCCAGTTGAAATCAAGTTCAGACTAAGTCCATTTTTTGTCAACAGTCACCCTTGGATGGCATCTACAAGCCCATCTCCAGCAAATCTCCATCATTCCTCCAAATGTCATTTATAAGCCCATTCCCTTTTCATCTTCGAGTGCAAATTTCTGAGCACTCTAGTGTCCAATCATCTTCCACCTTCAAGTCACGAATGGAGGATCCGCCAATCTAACACTTCAAGTCTAAGAAGATTGAACAGGGCAGCTGTTGTACCCCCAAAATTTTCCCTTTCATTTATCAAATATTTTCTTACAAGATCTCCTTGGGTTCAAGACTGCACAAGGTTTGATCAGCTCACGACACCTCCTTAAGCACTAATGACTGAAATTAGGGTTTGAGGTTGCATAAGGATAATTGAACTTTCAATGCCTCATATGAATTTCATGGATCATTATGGACCCCCAATATTACTCATGTCAAGTTTCAAGTCTTGGATCACATTTTTGCTCAATCAATTGAGCAGTTGACCTAAAAATCAGCTGTATTGGGGAAAAAGTCAAATATGGACAATTTACAGTCAAACTTCATAATCTTTTATCCATATCAACATTATAAACTCATATGTATCATTTGATCAAGTTTGGACCACAATTCCTCAAGAAATTTGATCAGATCATCAAAAGGGCAAAGTGGTCAAAAATTAGGGTTTTGACTGAGAAATGACAATTTCTGATTTTTGACCTAGAAAATGGTTAATTGGTTTGAAGGATGATCTCCAGAGTTCAATTGCATCATTTTTACCTAATCGCATGACTCAAAACATTTCTCAAGATCAATTGGATTGATAGTTGATTTTCAGTCAAATGATCAAAAGTCAATTGTATACTGAAAAAGCAAAATTCGACTTTTTGGTCAAAATCAAGTGTCAAAGATCACAATTCATCAAAACATGTCAAAATATGAAACTTGTTCATCAAGGAATCAAAAAGTTAAGATTTCATTTTGAAAAGTCAAAGTTTTCAAACTTAGAAATTTTTCTAAGTATTGAAAACTTCATATTTTTTCCCAACTTTGAGCCAATTTTTCACCATGATGCAATATGATTCAAAAGAAACTTTCAACATGAAAGTTGTAGATCTCCATGATATTTACAACATTTCTTTACACAAATCCTCCTAAAAATTCTTGGATCTCAAGTGATTAATCCATGAAGTTATGGTCATGAAACAAAACACTTAGTGAAATTTTGAGCATTTTAGGTCAGGATTTTGACCTAACTTCTGACCCAAGTTTCACATAGTTCCATTTAGATTTTGCAAAAGTGATTCAAAGAGGGGTTGTAGAGCATATTACACGCTTTCTAAAATGTCCAATAATTCCTTGAGATCATTTGTGAGCAAGGAGAATCGAAGGTCAGAAGTTGGGGTTTCAAGTTGTTTTACAAGGCAAATTTTGTGATGAACAAAATTCAAATCTCAAACCTATGCTGCACAATCTTGCTTTGCAGGCCTCTAAACCTCAAGATCTCTCCATAATCAGAAGATTACACTTGCTTTTGAGCTATTATCCACTTGGTTCAAGCTTTATCGAAGTTAATTTTCCATTAATGGCACAAAGGCACCATTCTCATTTACATAAAGCAAGCTTTATGCAAAGTCAACTTGTATTGAGCTTTGTACTTGTTCCTTCTACACGAACTTCCTCTACAAAGTCAGATAAGCATGTTTAAAGTTATTAACCACTCTAGATAGCTTTATATTATGCATTGAAACCATGTTTATCAACCTTACTTCAAAAACAAGTCAAGAAGCCAAAACATATGATCTTGTACTTCTGACCACCTCAAGGATCCAAACCTTTTCCATACATAAACACAAGTCATTTGCAAGAAAATATGGATGCTCAAGCCCAGAAACCCCCTAAAACACAGAACCGCAAAGACATCTCAAAACTTGCGATTTCTGAGTTTTGAATCCAATCTCCAAATTTGCTCGTGCGTTTCTTGGCCTTTTACTTTCAAAATCTTCTAAATAACATATACAAACAATTCCAACATCTGCAATACGACTGTAACACCTCCATCACCATCCACCATTTTCAAAAACAGCACCTTGCACCTTGACTTCTCCAGAACTCCTCAGCCACTTTCAGGCCAAGCCAAGCATCACATTAGCTTCCTGGGAACTTGAGGAAGCTAACCCAATCATTGGAACCCATCAAAAGTTGCTCAAACTCAAAACATGACACCCTCTTGCAAGGTGAGTTTTCTGACTTTTGAACTCTTCATACAAGCATCATTATTGGTTTATTTGTGAATAAGAAATGTAGATATCATTGTCCTGAAGCTAACCATGTCCTTGGATTTCATTATTATTGCCTGAGTAGTTAGAATTTTGAATCTGAACCTCTGAAAATAATTAGGTCAGAATTTGGTACTTTCAAAAATTCTCATTCATCTTTGATTTATAGTTCATGATATTTAAATGGTTGGATTCGTATGGAAAAATGGAGCAACTTTCATGTTTGCATTTTCCATTTTTGTTGAGAAATGGTAAAGATACAGGTGGTCTGGCTGGAGGTTGAAGATGAAGTGTATTCAGGACTTGTTTTGTATTATATGTTTATCATTTCAGTTATATTAACGGATGTATAGCCACCCTAGTGGTAAGGTACCGCGCTGGTAATCAAGAGGTCATGGGTTCGAACCTCAGCGCGTTGCCTTTTGCATTTTTCACATTTTTTTGGCATTCTTTTGTTACAGGAAGCGCTTGGGCCTTCCCCTCCTGGGCTTTGCATTTTATGCTCAATCTAACCCCCTTGTTTGCTCATGCCACGCAGCCCATATACCTTTTTATTTTTCTGATTTCCAAACAGAAACTTCATTTGTGCCAGATTCAAAAAACTGTTTTGCTAACAAACCTCTAAATTCAATTTTAACCTCCCTGACTTTATTATTTTTATTTTATTCTTATTTCATATTTTATTATTATTATTAATATTATTTTTATTATTATTATTTTTATCAATAAAAATCCAAAAATATATATATTTTTATTATTTATTTTTATTTAGTTTTTTTTTTCTTCATGAAACTAAAAGAACAAAAACATTTTCTTTAATTAATTTCGTTTTTTTAAATACTTAGATAATAAATTTTAATTATTATATTATATTATTTTTCTTGTAAATTAAAATCAATTTAGAATTTTGGACTTTTATTTAATTATTTTTATTTACTAATTTAATTAAATTCACAAAAACCCTAAAAAACTTGTTTTCTTTAAATTAATTTATTTTACTAACTTAATCTTAATTTTATTATTTTTAGTTAATTATTTTATTTTAATTAATTAGGTCAAAAAACCCTTTTCATGAAAAACCAAACAAAAATCACATTTCTTTTTACATTTACATTCTTGCATTTTTACTTATTCAATTTTGTACATTTATTCAAATTCAATATGATTGTAATAATTATTTAGATTTAATTTCTTGCAATTCCCCATTTGTAATTTGTACACCCCCACCCCTAAATGATGTAATAGCATAGTAATTTTAGTTTTCGCAATTTATTGCTTTATATACAAATGCTAGTAATTAGGGTTTTGTATTGAAAGATTAAAACCAACAAGTAGCAAACCCTAATCAAGACAAATCAAACATATAAACCAATACACTTGCACACATACACTCTTAGGGTAAATCCACTTTGTTGCCTTACAAAAATGGCCATATTATGCATGTGAGATATCTTAGCAAAAACAAGCAAAAAATACAAGATCGTAGTCCCTCGATGACGCTATCGATGTTGCCTTTCAAAATGATCTTAGTCCCTAAAGAAAATGCTAAGATATCTTACAACATTGCTAATCATGGCTATACGATGACCCTTGCCCGTCCCTTTTACATCCAAAGATAGGGTTACTTACCAAATCAATGGTAAGATAACAATGTCAAAGGAAAGAAGAAATAAACATGAAAGACTTTTGAGTAGGTAGAATGTTCCTAGTTACTTGCTCAATTTCAAAACAAAAACATCCTTTCTATTTTCAAAACAAACATCAACACTTTCAAAATATCTTTCAAACTTGAAAACATTTTCAAAAGATCAACACTTTGTATACATTCTTACGAAGGAGAATCATTACAAAGTTTGCCTAAACGATGGCACATTTTCAAAATACTTTCAAAAACCACACAAAGCATATTTTCAAACAAAAGCAAGTGATCTAGCAAGTAACTAAGAGCCCATGGAAAACCATGGATGAAAAGGGTGCTAATACCTTCCCTTTTCATAATCTACCCCCCGAACTCAAGAAAACATCTCAAAGGTCTTTTCTGTTCTTTCCAGCCTTTCCTTTTGGATAAAATAAAAGTCGATGGCAACTCTTGCTAAACTGCAACATTTGCCATCAAACGCAAAACAACCAAGTTAGTTATCCCACCACGTTACAGCTTGCATCCTTCGACTGGGCGTGGGCCTCTGGCACGCTGGCTTTGATTCACAAGGCAGACGCTTCTTACATTCAACCTTCAATTACATATTTGGCCTAACATAGTTCAAAATACAATGGTTGCTTATGTGCCAGCTTCGATTGGATGTTTGATGCTTGCATGATTGTGTTGACTGGACAAATATAACCCTCTATGTTTGCTTTAAATCACAAAGTGATGGCTGGCTATATGTAGCCTTCAACTAAGCCACGGATTCCTTCTTGCACGCAATAGGCTCCCACAAAGCCAGCAGGCACAAGGCAAGAGCCTCATGTAGCCTCCTATGATTCCAAGGCAAAAAAGCCTCCTCTTGGCATCCTTCGATTGCATCCTTGCCTCCTGCGTTCACCCTTCATTTAGACATATGGCCCCTTTTGCTGCAAGCTTCGTTTGTGACCTTCACTTCCTATTTACATTCTTTGTTTGGGCGTATGTCTTTCTTCAATACAAGCTTGGGTTTACATTCTTCGTTTGGGCATGTGGCCCCTTTTGTTGCAAGCTTCTTTTGGGTGCTTAGACCTCCTACATGTAGGCTTCGATAGGGAATTGGCTATGTTTATGCTAGCTTCGACTGGACAACGTTTCCCTTTAGTATGTTGTAATGCCACCATTGACAGCCTTCAACACACATGGTTAGTTCCCCCCTTTAAAGGACACATATTGTTGGATTTGAAGGGCATACATAAGAGTCCTTGTCGAAGGATATATTACACTAGACCATTCGAAGAATAACATAGTTCATTCGAAAGACACATTTGGCCCTTTCAAAGAAACATACATGACCCATTCAAGAGAGATGTCTGGGCATCCCATTTGAAGGACACGTTTGATGGCCCATTCGAAGTACTTACAAACCCCACCTTAAGGCATACTTTGGTGACCCATCCAAGGGGCACACTTTTGGCTCCTTCGAAGGATGTATAAAAAGGCCCCATTCGAAAGACACTTGTTCAGTAAAAACCAAATAATGTTGTTTAAAGGAGGATCTGGTTGAAGGTGGTCAAAACGAAAAATGAAATATTCAAAGATGCTTGCTGCTAAGTTCGGGTCTGGTACACTGGCCATAACGCTTCGAAACTGCTGCACAGCAGTCCTGAAACAATGTCCCATTCTTGCACTAAAATGGCATACAAACACTATCCCTCGAAAGCTACAAAGAGCAGTTTACTCAAATTGTTCAAATTATTTTGTTTTCCCTCCAAAACTCCAGCCAGCTTTTCCTATAAATAAGAGGCTCCATAACATGTAGAAGGGGCTGGACACACATCCAAGGACTATGGGAAACAAATCTTTAACACTCTCAACAAACTCGAACGCTCATCAAACACAAACCCAAAATCTAAATACTTGCCTCTTTCGAATCTGAAAAATCCCCGTACTTTGTTTTCCTTCGAATCTATTAGAAAAAACAGCACACTTGTTCTTCTCCTTTGAATCCAGCATTAGAAACGTCACCCTCGTTCCTTCCCTTCGAATCCAAAAGCATCTAGGCATCCATTCAAGGTCCATCCCACACATCCCAGCTTGAAGCAAGGTAAGTCACTCTTACCCTTGAATCCTCTGTTCCAGGCATAATATGTGAATAATCTTCCCTTTCGTTTCAAAACATGTACATAACATTTTTTTCTTTTTATTTCCACCCTTTTAATTTGTTTTCATGGTTAACCCTTCTAGTTTTGCTCTTTGTTTTATTAAACATGGTTTAAGAACTAACCTGGCCATAAAGTGACGCTAGCATGGCCTTAGGCCATGCTGCTATTCAAAATCTCAAATGAAAGAAACAGGAGACAAGAGTATGAAACGAAGCCTTAGGCTTCCAAACTAACTCCCAAGCCCCAATTGAAGGAGGCAGCAAGGGACTTAAGGTGAAGAGGGTACTCCATGCTGAATGAAAGAAGTGGCTAGAAAGTCAGGCTACACCATACTGACTTCCAGGCCACATTTGAAGGAGGCATAAAGGCATAATTGAAGGTTGCATCTCATACCTCAGGTTAACCCCCAGTCGAAAGTCACACCATGCTGACTTCAAGGCCCAATCAAAAGGCACGCCCACACTGACTTACAGGCCAAATCGAAGGGAGCCAGAGAAGCAGAGTCGAAGGATGCTTCTTCCTAAATTGAAAGAGCCATTTTTTTCCTTTATTTTATTTTGCCTTTACATTTTTATGCTATTCAATATGGTTGTAATAGTGTAGGATTTATTTTCTGCATTTTTATTACTTTTGTATAAATGCTAGTAATTAGGATGTATGGCAAGATAAAAATAACAAGTAGACAACCTAAAATTTCAAAGACAAAATGCATAAAAATCAAACACATTATTCACACACATGCACCCTTAAGGTAATCTCACTCGTTGCCTCGGAAAAATAGTCATGTCCCTCGAATATGGACGTTTTAGCAAAGACCCTCGATAAAAGATCATAGTCCCTCGATGACCCTTAATGTTACCTTCGGTAAATGATATAGTCCCTAAACGACATTGCTAAAATGTCCTATAGGTTTCCTTCTATGACTATACAAACGTCTCACGCACGTCCCTTCACATCCAATGATGAGGCTTCTTACCAAATCAATGGTAAGATAGTAACATCTAAAGGAGGAGGAAAAGAACGTTAAGACCTTTTGAGTAGGCGGTATGCTCCTAGTTGCTCGCTTTCTCACAACAAAAACATTTTATACACCCACACTTTCATTTTGAAACATTTTCAAAATACAAAGCTTTTTGTACGCGTTCTTATAGAAACGAGAGCCATTACAAAAACATTTTTCAAAATCACTTTCAAAAACACATTCCACAAACACCTCTTTGAACTATTTTCAAAACAACATTTTGTACAGGTTCTTATAGAAGCGAAAACCATTACAAAGACGTTTTCAAAATACTTTCAAAACCCACACCACAAGCACATTTTAAAACAAAAGCAAGTGATCTAGCAAGCAACTAAGAGCCCATATATAACTACGGATGAAAAGTGTGCTAACACCTTCCCTTTTCATAACCTACCTCCCGAACTCAAGAAAATAATCTCAAAGGTATTTCCTGTTCTTTTCACCCTTTCCTTATTGGATAAAAGAAAATTCGGTGGCGACTCTTGCTCTCTGCAACAATTGCAATCAAACGCAAAACACCCAAGTCAGTTCTCCCACCGAGTTACACATATCACTGCATCGAATACCTCCTCTGTCGTGACCTACTAGTTTCCCAATGATATCTTCAGAGATGATGATTTTCTTTCCCATAACGAAGGATGTAACCTGCTGATTTGAAGTTGTGGCATGGATCCAGAATTCTTTAACAAGTTTTGGAAAAACTAGACCTAGGAGGCAATCAAAGTACTTAGTTCATCCTTGGAACTCAACATCATGGATTAAATCATACCCATTTTCCTTCATGCTTACGAAATCTACAATAAGCTCACATAAAACTTCCAGAGAATCAATGGGTGTGAGGAGACTTCTCGAGGTTCGATGTACTTATCTTCTGTTGAGGAGGAAGAACCAATAATGCTTTGAGAACCTTGAGAAAATTGTTGAGAGGAAGCCATTTGTTCATACAACCTCTTTTAGGGTTTCTGAAAGATTGAACAAATTGAAGAATAAAAAAATTGAGAGTGGAAGTGTGATAGTGATTATGAACGAACAAAGTATATATAGCCAATGGACAGAAAATAGTAGTCTTAATTAAAAAGAAAATGATTTAAAGAAAACGATTTAAAGAAAATGATTACGTGCATTTAATGATTCCGGAAAAGAGGGATAGCGTTAAGATATGGAACAATTACCGGTTTGACTCGAGCCTCAATGCATTAACTCAATCTATTCAGTCTCTTTAGAATTTGAACACGTGTTCAGCCTTTAAGGAAAACCTTGCATTTAGAATTGACAGATGTAGATATTGTGAACTGTATGCTTCTATCTTTGTAATGAACCATTTTTGGAGAATGTTTATATATTCTGGATAGATCCTGATACAACTTTCCTTCTTATTTCTGAATAACTATTGATCAGATGTTCACACAAAGAAAATTAAAGCATAAAATTTTGAGGGTTAAAGTATACATAAACAATATTATCATTATGGGCATAATTTCATACTGAGATGTTTCAGAATGAAGTTAAAACTATCTTCAGAAAGGGGTTTAGTGAAAACATCAGCCTATTGATGGTCTGTGGCAATAAATTTTAACGAGAGAATTCCTTTCTGAATATAGTCCCTAAAAAATGATGTTTAATTTCTATATGTTTAGCCCAAGAATGTAAAATAGGATTTTTTGAAAGACAGATAGAAGAAGTATTATCATAGAGGATAGGAATGTTACTCTCATATATGTTAAAGTCTTCAAGTTTACTTTTCATCCAGAGCATCTGTGTGCTGCATCTAGCTGCTGCTATATATTCAGCTTCAACAGTTGACAGTGCAATGGTGCATTACCTTTTGCTGGACAACGAGATTATATTGTCTCCCAGAAATTGGCAGCTTCCAGAAGTACTTTTTCTTTCTATTCTCCGAAAAAGTCAGCATTACAGTACCCTACTAATTTTATTCTTTGGATTTTCCATAGCAAAGACCAATATTAGTAGTACCTTTCAGATACTTGAAAATTCGCTTAACAACTGTTAAGTGAGATTCTCTAGGATCTGATTAGAATCTCTCACAAAGACAAATACTATACAGAATATATGGTCTTGAAGTTGTTAAATATAAGAGAGAACCAATTATACCTCTATAGAGCTTTTGTTCTACCTTCTTACTTACCTCTTCCTTTTCCAGAATGCATGTGGGATGCTTTGGAGTTTTGGATGGCATACATTCTGACAAGTTAAATTTCTTCAGAAGTTCTTTAACATTTGATAAATGTAGGTTCCTTCTGGAGTTTGATTGATTTGGATACCCAGAAAGAACTTGAGTTCACCCATCAAACTCATTTCAAACTCTGCCTGCATAGACTTAGCAAATTCTTTTCCCAAAGAGGCTTTAGTAGATCCAAAAATTATATCATCTACGTAAATTTGACACACTAGATTGTCATTTTTAAATAATTTACAGAATAAGGTTGTGTCCACCTTCCCTCTGGTAAAATCATTTTCTAACATAAAATTACTTAGTCTTTCATACCAAGCACTAGGAGCTTGTTTCAGACCATATAGTGATTTCTTAAGTTTATAAACATATTCTGGATGTTTTGAATTTTCAAAGCCAGGGGGTTGGTGCACATAAACTTCTTCATCAATGTAACCATTTAAAAACTTACTTTTAACATCCATTTTATAAAGAGTGGTGCCATTATTTACTATAAAAGAAATTAAAAGTTTGGTAGATTCTAACCTGGCGACTGGAGAAAAGGTTTCTGTATAGTTTAAAACTTCTTGCTAACTATAACCTTGTTCCACCAGTCGTGTTTTGTTTCTGGCGACTTCTCCTTGTTCATTTAGCTTGTTTTTGATGACCTATTTGGTTCTAATGATGTTAAAGCCTTTTGGTTTAGGAACTAGATCCTACACATCGTTTCTGGTGAACTAATTTAGTTCTTCCTGCATTGTGGGTATCCAGTCATTGTCCATAAGAGCTTCGTCAATGGAAGTTGGCTCTATTAGAGACACTAATCCCATGAGATATTATTCAGAATTTATGAATGTAGATCTTGTTCTGATTGGATCCTCTTTCTTTCCCAGAATCATGTTTTCCGAATGAGCTAATCTGCTTCTGGATTGTCTTTTCTGGATGGGATCTTCAGATGTTGTTATAATATTTGTGACATCCTCTTCTGGATTTGACTGTGATTCATTATAGAGAACTTCTGATGTTGTGTCCTCAGTACTTGTAGATTGAACTTTTATATCTACAAAAAATTTACCATTCTTTGACTTTTGGGAGCCAAGCTTATCATCAAATCTGACACTGATAGACTCTTCCACAATCCGTGTTTCTGTGTTATATCTCATCTTATGTGTTTCTTACATCAAAACTTCCATGCAAAACAAAATACTTATTTAGGGAGAATATTTGTTCTTTGTGTTTGTTATCATCAAAACTCTTACAAGGATGTAGAACCAAACTATGTTCTAACAGTATCTCCTTACTCCTAAAGGTCTTACTAGCACAATCCAGAATACAAACGGGTTGCGGATGGTAGGAAAGGTCAGGTTCTATCTGAGTGGCAACTGGAAGGTAGGATGAAAAGAGTCTCAGAAATTTTTTTGAAGTTGAGACACATGGAAAACGTCATGTAGTTCGGATAATGAAGGAGGTGACACTAACTGGTATGCAACTTTGCCTACCCGTCTCATGATATGATATGGTCCCACAGGATGTGTAAGCCCTAGAGGCCAATACTTTTGGTACTTCTATCGAATTATATATTAATAATAAAATGCATTTCTTTATTATGTTTCTTTTCCAAAATAATAAAGTCCCTAGAATAGTTTGTATGTTTAATGAAATGTTAAGTGTGACTTAATCATGAGATTCAATTAAACATAAGAATGCAATTCTTAAAGTATCTGTAGTCGAACCTTATTATGAATTGGGATAACATTAAAGCATTGAGATTATTATGAAGATAGACTGATGATCACACCTCATGGATCATGGATTAGGAGTTATCAAGACTTGACATAGGTTTGAATACTAGGAGTAATATATATACTGGATTGACTATGAGAATACTACACAGAGTGTTATGCATGGTGTCATAAGTTATTACCATGGTGATAATGTTGTATACCACACTTCGCCTTGTAACCACTATGGACCCTAGATTTAGAGTTAAGTACTTTATTGTTGATCAAAGGTTATTCGTAACTGGATGACCATAAAGATAGTTGATGGGTACTTCACAAATCATACTGAGGAACATGAGTGACCTAGATGGAATTTACCCATCCTGCATAATAATATAAATGTCTAAGGGTCCAATATTGAATTGGACAAGGGTAACACGGCCTATGTCTTGTGTTCAATATAGACATAAGGGAAAAAGGGTAATTGTACACACAATTATTATCACCGAAAGGTTTGGTCATATCACATGAAATTTTCTTGACTTGGGTAGCAGTTATGTGTTGCTAGATATCGCTCACTGTTTATCATCTTAAATGTGTGATTTAATATAATTTCCAACGTCACGAAAACCTACAGGGTGACACACATAACGACAAGTCGATAAGAGATAGAGTAAATAAGGAACAATATAAGGTATGGTGCACTTAAGTGAATTGTAGAACACTGTAAGATACGTTGCACTTAAGTGAAATATGGAATGTGGTAAGGTACCAAGCGCTTAAGTGATATACAGTATATCATAAGGTATGGTACCCGTTAGCTTAATTGGGCTTTTAGCTTGCAGCCTTAATTGGGCTTTTAACTTGCAGCCCATATAAGTGGTTCTATAAAACAAACCCTTATGCTGAAGCATTTCACTTGATAAAATTTTGGTCTTGAAACCCTAGCCATATTTTGTCTCACTCTCTTACCCAAAGTTTTCGTTCGTAAGGAGCTAGCATTGTGACCGAAAGCGATCTATTTGTGTGAACTGAGTAGAGACATTGTTATTCATCAATGTTCGTGATCACAATATCAAAGGTATGAATCACCATAAGAGGTAATGATTTCTATCACTGACCATGCCCATTCGTAAGGATCACTAAAGGAAAATTTTAATTTTTTTTTTGCATTTTGGATCGCAATTTATCTTCAGTGGTATCAGAGCCACTTATGAAACCATAGATCTGATAGATGTTTATTTTTTATATGTTTTGTATTAATCAGATTAAAACACATGATGAATTGAATAATAACCAAGTAAATTAAATTTTGGCATCATGGTGTGTACGATTTGGGCGAATCGATGTTTACTATGCTTTGGAGTTTGACACTAGTATGGTGAAGCAGCGATACATCGTTCGTCCATAAGTTACACTAATATGTGTTAGAACATAATTTGACTCTACAACCCTTGTAAGAGTTTTGATGATAATAAACACTCAAATTATAGTTGTGCTCCCTAAATAAGTATTTTTTTTGCATATAAGTTATGATGAGAGAAGAACAGAAGATGAGTTAGATCGTTGTTTAAACTCTGATTCAACACATCTTATATAGAAAACAATATGCATAACACGCTTATATAGAGAAGTTCTCAAGCTACAAATTCTGAGTGCACTAAATGTTGTGAACAGGAACTCCGTTATTCTGATTCATATAGTTCTGGAAAGAAGTAAAGGGATCCCAATAATAACATTCATCTTCTGAAGCGTTTTGAAGCAAGCATGTTTTGAAGCGTTACATTTCATTTATGGTTATTCAAAAGTAACGGCTGAAAGAAGACAAGAATCTCTATGTTTGGAAAGTTCTTTAATTACTATTTATCAACATTCCAAAAGCTCCTCACATGCGTTGCCTATATATACAAAAATTGAAGGAGAAATCATTCACGATTTAGCTGTATACTACAAACAAGATATTTTCATCACCTACATCTTACAAAAATTAACGTATGTAAAACATCACTTATGTGATACTGTTTTGTTAGAAAACACATATTGTACATGCTTTCAAATATCGTATTGTGTAATACCTTGAGAAAATCGGGTTGTGGTTTAAACTCAAGAAGACGTTGACTGTTGTCATCGTATCTGTGTAATCAAGTTTGATTAGTGGATTAAGACCATGTTGAGAGAAGTAAAATCACCTTGGCGTGTGGACTGGAGTAGTTTGAGTTCAAATGAACCAGAATAACCAACATGTCTTTTACTTTAAGTTTTAAAAACCCCGTTTCAACCCCCCCCCCCCCCCCCCCTCTTCTTGTGTTTTTCCATTCTTCAATTGGTATCAGAGCGCCTGGTTCTGAGTATAAACACTTAACCGCATCAGAAAAAGATCCAAGGCAAAAAAACACTATGGTGGGACCAAGTCAGAACATCAATAATGATTATCATGATGAGAAAGACATAATCAACGGCAAAACTCCAATCTTTGATGGTTAAAACTTTGATTACTGGAAAGCCAGAATCAAAAGTTTCTTTCTAGTTCATGACGCTGGTCTCTGGGATATGGTGACTGATGGGTACATTCATCCAGTTGACGAAAGTGATCAGAAGATTAACAAAAAGAATGACAGGTCATCAAAAGAGGGAATTCAAAAATCATCATAAGGCCAGGATAATTATCTTGAGTGCTATCTCGTATACAAAGTATGAGAAAATCACAAACATAGAATCAACAAAAACACATGTTTGACTCCTTGAGAATGACGCGTGAAGGAAATATGCAAGTCAAAGAAACCAAAGCTCTTGCTCTCATTCAGAAGTATGAAGCCTTACAAATGGAAGAAGATGAAACCATTGAAACAATGTTCTCAAGATTTCAAATTTTGGTTGTTGGGCTAAAAGTTATGGATAAAGGGTACTCAACTACAAATCATGTAAATAAAATCATCAGAACTATACCCAAGAAATGGAGACCCATGGTCACAACTCTCAAACTGGCCAAAGATCTGAACAAAATCTCTCTCGAAGAACTTGTCAACTCCTTGAGAAGTCATGAGATATAGTTAGAAGAATATGAGCCCCAGAAGAAAGGTAAGTCTTTATCCCTTAAATCTAACAAAAAATATGAACCGAACATTTTGCAGGAAAAAGAAGAAAACTCGGGTGGATCCTCATCAGAAGAAGACGAATTATCTCTTCTCTCTAGAAGAGTCAATCAGCTCTGGAGGCACAGGCAAAGGAAAGTTCAGAACTTCCAGAAGAACGAGAAATCATTCTGAACCATCTTCTGGATACATAAAATAAAGTAACAGAGACATTGTCTGCTACAAATGCAATGAACATGGGCATTACAAGAGCGAATGTCCAAATCTTCAAAAAGAGAAACCTAAAAAGAAGTTCTTTAAGGAAAAGAAGAAAAGCCTCATGGAAACATGGGATGACTCAGACTCTTCTGAAGCTGAAACAGAATCAGAAGATGAAAGAGCCAACATAGCCCTAATGGCCAACGTATCAAATGACACTAGATCATCTGGATCAGAATCAAATTCAGAGGCAGAAGAGGTATTCTCTAACTTTTCTAGATCTCAATTAGAAGAAAGTATGTCAGAAATTCTTGAAAGATATCAGCAACTTCGAGTGATAAATAAGAACCTAAAAAGGATCTAGTTTCTGACTTTGAAGAAACTAAGAAACTGAGATCAGAAAACTCTGAGCCTAAAGAAAAAATTTCTAAACTAAAAAATAAATTACAAAAGGCTAGGAAAGAAACTGTCTCAGAAGTTCCTAGTAACTCTGATAAGATCATAAAGGAATATGATCATAGCTTTCAAAAATTTCTTGCTAAAAACATAGATAGAAGCAAGATGGATTCAATAATCTATGGAGTTAGCAGAAATGGCAGAAAAGGAATAGGATACAAGGGTAAAGTATCTCAACCTAAGAAAGTTAAGGATATGGTCATAAAACTCACACCTCTTTATTCTCACTTCACCTATGGGCACACATATGACATAAAGTATACTAGTAATGTTTTTTCTGCTAAACCAAAATTTAAACAGAACTTAGGTAACTCTAACAAACAAGGACCCAAAAAGATATGGGTACCTAAGGACAAAATTGTGTATGTTGCAGATGTCTTTAATAGCAATATTGAAATACCAATCTCGGTACCTAGACTCTGGATGCTCACCAGACGTGACGGGAAGAAAGCATATGTTCCAAATCCAGGAACTTAAATCTTGAGGCTATGTAGGTTTGGAGGCAATCAGAAAGGGGAGATTATTGGCTCTGGAACTATTAGTAACGATGCACTTCCTTCTATAACTAATATTTTGTTAGTAGATGGATTGATTAATAACCTGTTATCCATAACTCAATTAAGTGATAACGGTTATGATATAATCTTCAATCAAAAGTCTTGTAAAGCAGTTAGTCAGAAAGATGGATCAGTCCTCTTTAATGGAAAGAGAAATAACAACATTTACAAAACAAAACTTTTTGCACTAAAATGTTAGAATTTAAAATGCCTAATGTCTGTTAACAATGAGCAATGGGTCTGGCACAGAATATTGGGGCATGTTAGTATGAGAAGGATATCTCAGATTAACAAACTCAATCTAGTCAGAGGACTTCCTAATCTGAAGTTCAGCTCAGATGCTCTGTGTGAAGCATGTCAAAAAGACAAGTTTGCAAAACCTTCTTTCAAAATAAAAAAGGTTGTTTCTACCTCTAGACCATTAGAACTTATGCACATAGATCTATTTGGACCAGTGAATACGGCATCCATTAGCGGTAAGAAGTATGGATTAGTGATCGTAGATGACTATAGCAGATGGACAAGGGTAAAGTTCTTAAGATACAAGGACGGGTCACATTTTGTGTTCTTTGCTTTCTATAACCAAGTCCAAAATGAAAAAAAACTCAGAATTGTTAAAGTTAGAAGTGATCATTATGGGGAATTTGAAAATAAAAAATTTGAATTATTTTTTAATGTGAATGGCATCTCTCATGATTTCATGTGTCCTAGAATTCCTCAACAAAATGGAGTTATAGAATAAAAGAATAGAACTTTATAAGAAATGGCTAGAACCATGATCAACGAGACTAACATTGCTAAAAACTTTTGGGCAGAAGCAATTAACACAGCGTGTTATATTCATAATAGAATCACCATAAGACCTATTCTGGATAAGACTCCATATGAACTGTGGAAGAACATAAAGCCCAACATTTCTTATTTTCATCCATTCGGATGTACTTGTTTCATTTTAAACACTAAAGAACATCTAAACAAGTTTGACTCTAAAGCACAAAAGTGTCTCATGTTAGGATACTCTGAACGTTAAAAAGTTTATAGAGTATATAACATAAACACGGATTGTGGAAGAGTCTATCAGTGTCAGATTTGATGATAAGCTTGACTCTCAAAAGTCAAAGCAGCATAAAATTTTGTAGATATAAAAGTTAAATTTACAGGTACTGAAGACACTTCATCAGAAGTTTCTCACAAAGAATCACAATCAACTCCAGAAGAAGCTTTCATAAAAATTACAGGAACATCTGAAGAGCCTCTCTAGAAAAGACAATCCAAAAGTAGTTTAGCCATCCAGAAAACATGATTCTAAGAAAGAAAGAAGACCCAATCAGAACAACATCTACATTCAGAAATTCTGAAGAATCTCTCATGGGATTAGTGTCTCTGATTGAGCCAACTTCCATTGGTGAAGCCCTTTTGGACAATGATTGGATACTTGCAATGCAGGAAGAGTTAAACCAGTTCACCAGAAATGATGTGTGGGATATAGTTCCTAAACCAAAAGGGTTTAACATCATTGGAACCAAATGGGTATTCATAAACAAACTAAATGAACAAGGAGACATCGTCAGAAATAAACCACGACTGGTGGCATAAGGTTATAGTCATCAAGAGGGGATAGACTATAGAGAAACCTTTGCTCCAGTCGCCAGGTTAGAATCTATCAGACTTTTAATTTATTTTGCAGTAAATAACGACATCATTATTTATTAGATGGATGTTAAAAGTGTGTTTTTAAATGGTTACATTGATAAAGAAGTTTACGTGCACCAACCCTCTGGTTTTGAAAGTTCAAAACATCCAGATTATATCTATAAACTTAAGTAATCGTTATATGGTATGAAACAAGCTCCCAAAGCTTGGTATGAAAGACTAAGTAACTTTCTCTTAGAAAATAATTTTACTAGAGGGAAGGTGGATACTACTTTATTCTATAAACTATTTAAAAATGACATTCTGGTTTGTCAAATTTACGTAGATGATATTATTTTTGGATCTACTAAAGCCTCTTTAGGAAGAGAATTTGCTAAATCCATGCAGGAATAATTTGAAATGAGTTTGATGGGTGAACTCAAGTTCTTTCTGGGTATCCAAATCAATCAAACTCCAGAAGGAACCTACATACATCAAAGTAAGTATGTTAAAGAACTTCTAAAAAAATTTGACTTGTCAGAATGTAAGCCATCCAAAACTCCTATGCATCCCACTTACATTTTGGAAAAGGAAGAGGTAAGTAAGAGGTATAACAGAATATCTACAAAGGTGTGATTGGTTCTCTATTATATTTAACAGCTTCAAGACCTAATATTCTGTATAGTGTTTGTCCGTGTGCTAGATTCCAATCAAATCCTAGAGAATCTCACTTAACAATTATTAAGCGAATTTTCAAGTATCTGAAAGGTACTACTAATCTTGGTCTTTGTTATAGAAAAACCAAATAATACAAATTAGTAGGGTACTATGATGCTGATTTCACTGGAGACAGAATAGAAAGGAAAAGTACTTCTGGAAACTTCCAATTTATGAGAGACAATCTAATCTCATGGTCCAACAAAAGGTAATCCACCATTGCATTATCAACTACTGAAGCTGAATATATAGCAGCAGCTGGATGTATTACACAGATGCTCTGGAGGAAAAGCCAACTTGAAGACTTCAGCATATATGAGAGTAACATTTCTATTCTCTATGACAATACTTCTACTATATGTCTTTCAAAAAATCCCATTTTACATTCTAGGGCTAAGCATATAGAAATTAAACATCCAATTTGCTAAGCCCATTTCACTTTGGGTTAGAGATTTTTAGTTTCACTTTCAGTCCATTTCAAATGTGGAAGGAGGGTTTACTTTATGGATAATTCTTGGGCCTTTCTAAATTAGAATGACTCGTTTAGGTTTAAAATAAAGTTGAAGGGTGTATGTGTAATCTGTTTTTATAAAGGGACCAATAATTAAAATAAGTTGGCCCATTTCAGGTTTTTTTGTTTTGTCTTTAGATAATTATTACATTATTATTATTAACATTACTATTTCGAACTTAATTCAAAATTCTATTTGTTTTATTATTATTTAAAAACATTGACTGATAAGCAAAAAAGGATTTCTAAATCACACGATCCAACCATCTCAAGGCCCAGGCCCAAAGCCAGAACACCCACTAAGAAAATAGAAGAAGAAAGAAATACCTGTTTTAGGGTAAATTAATATTATTCAAATCAAGATTAAAACATAAACAAATGTTTTGTATTAAATCTTCTGGATTTACAAACACAATCAAATCTTAACTAAGACAAACTTTACAACATAATCAAATCAATACAAAACCGAATCAAATCTTGAATAACCTAATACAGAATCAAACAGGATCAAAACTCATTATACAAATATGTATAAAATTACAAACAAATCAAATATGGCCTAACTTACAAACGAAATTGTATCAACTTCTAACCTAATTCACTAATAAACCCTAAGTAACGACAATCGTAAAAAAAAATTCCTAAACTGTCTAAACCTAAAATACTATAAAAGCCTAAGAATTCTAAGGGGAAGGAGGAGAAAAATTTGACAGAGGAGGAGTTTACAGAGAAAGGGAAATTTAGAGAAGGAGAAGAGGTGGGACAGTGAAAACCTTGCTTGGATCTTCGTGAACGTGCCGCTCCGTAAGCCTAAGGTTTCAACATCTGAAACCCTAGATCCTTGAACCGCTGCTGCTGACCTAGGAAAACACAGAGAAGAGGGATTAGCAATTGGAGAAAACGGAAGGAAGCTACAAAATTCACGGCACGGAAAGTAAATACTTATCTTAAGTTTTTTTTAGTTTTGATCATTTTGATTGTTGTTGTGGTTCTGAAATTGGTTTTAGGGTTGGGGGTATTTTAGGTCGTCACCGCTTTGTCTCCACGATTAGGTTGTTGTCTTAGGGTTTTGAGTTTGTGTCATTAGAAGAGAGAAAGAGAGAGAATAGGGTAGAGGAAGAGAGAACGAAAATGATGAAAATGTTTTGTAATAACAAAAATATAATGTTTTCAGTAATCTAGTACGCGCATTTCCATGATCATGACCGTGCACTTTCAATCATAACCATGTGATCCTAATCAAGCGTTACAGAAACACGCCCCCACTTTATTACCATATGTATGTCCGCATGGAGTCCAAACGTACTCCTCAAACACTTTGGGCTAGGGCCATTACTAAACCCACCTCCCTCTGTTTTTTTTGTTTACTAACATGCGCAAACTACACCCCACCAGCCAAATGGGCCAAGTCCAATATCTGGATTTGGACCCTTACTCCCTGCACCTCCAACAGTTGTTACGTAATTTACATTTACATCCCCCTGCATTGGGTCTGAATTCAACATCTGAATTCAGCGCCCTACTACTTATACCCCTTTGTTTTGCTAGCCTAACGTAATTTACACCCCCCGCGTTTTTAATTTAATTCATTTTTATTTATATTTATTATAATTATTTTACATTTTAATATATTTATAATTTTAAAATTATTTTATTATTATTATTATTATAAATCAAATATTATTTTTCCAAACTCATCCAAATATTTATTTTATTGCATTAAAATCATTTTTAATCATGCATTAATAAGATATTTTTATAATTAATACATTAAAAAAAATTAACCAACACTAAACTTTTTTTCATAATAAATTAACTCAATAATTAATTTTCAAAAAGGATTACGAATATATTTTAATCGACTGCGCACTTAGTCTACCATCTCTGTTATTCACACACCCAGACTAAGTACAAGGGGAATTCAAATATCTTCGTAATCCCTAGAAAACACCAACCAATTACGAACTACGAATTAGGACTCTGATTCCTCATAAGAGGATACGTAGGCATATGACTAAAATCGTGGCGAGTTCCCCTAATAAAAAACTAAAACCCTATTTCTTAAAGATCACATTTCTAAACCCTAGTATTCTTGCAAGAAGGTAGATGAGGGGTTCACAACACATTTCCTTCGTCTAAGAACGAGTCCAACAATCTAGAATCTCTCTCAAAATTAGGGTTAACCTTTATATTCTCTTCCTTAGGATAAAAATTAAGGGCGGAGACTCTCATTTTAAAATTGGTTACAACAGCTGGCGACTCTGCTGAGGACTCAACCCTAGGGTTTAGAATCCTTCCTGTTAGGTTTAGGGTTTTGTTTGGGTTTTGGTGTTTTTCAATATTTGCTCTACTTATTTTATTCATTTAATTTTGTCTATTTGCCTATTGTTATTTTTATCATGTTATTGTATCTATGGTGGGATTTTATCATTTCAAAAATTATTTTCAAAACAACCCTTAGAAAGAAGGTTTGTTTATTAGCCAAGGGGATACATCAGCCCTATGAGTTTATATGACGACTTTGCCTAGAGTCAGTGGAATTACATGAAAGGAATACATTTATAGATATATCATCTTGGGAAGTAGGACTTTGGAATGAAACCCATTACTCTTTGTACAACCCTTAAACCAAAATCACAGGAGGAGACCTTTCATGACCTATAGACGAAAGTTTCAGTCTGCAAAGAAGCTCCACTTAAGAGAGGCCCTTGTGCCTTTCCCTCTAGTGTTATTCATGATACCCTTAAGAAAAACCACCTTATGGGGAGAGTAGACTATCTGTAGGCCGAAACTAGGAGCCTACCTTTCTAAGAGTACCGTTCATAAAATTCCTTCACTAAGTCCCGGATTCATGCATTCATACATTTTTTTCATTTCATATATACATTACCCTCCATTTCTTTATATATATATATATATATATATATATATATATATATATATATATATATATATATATATATATATATATATATATATATATATATATATATATATATATATCCAAGTGAATAAGACAATCGAAACGAATTCCTTAGCATATTCATAGGCATTCATACATTCATAAACATTTGCATCTCATAAATTCATAACACAAAAAACTCATTTTTTTCAAAAAAAAAACCTTCTCCAGTTAAACCATTGGTAGAAGAAAGGCACCACACCTCCAACCACCATATCAGACAAGAGCCCATCAACAAAAAGTGATGGAACAAACTGATGAGAACCAAGTTTCATTCAAGGAAGATCTTGAGCAAGTCAAGGGAAATGTCGACTCAATGAGAGGGGATATGAGTAAACTTCTTCTAGCCTTGAATAACATCATTGAAAGACATGAGTAAATCCCTAGGGAAACCTTTGAAGAAGTAGCCCAGACCATCGATGCATCAAGCAGTCACCAACTAAGGAGAGAATTGGAGTCAGGACCCCAAAAGTCTGCCATGGCCCAACAAGAAACAAGACAAACTAATATTGAAGGTTTATGTCACCACCATCAAAGGTAGGGGCATCTCATACCTTATAGATTTTGATTAATAATGCAGACAACTATTTAGACTTGTAATATGGAGACCACGACTTAGAGGTTGTCAATCAAGCACCTCAAAGAACAACCCTTACTCAGGCTATAGAAGATCCACTGGAGCTCAACCAGTAAAAAGCTCTTGAGGATGGATTAAAAGCTATGGAGGGTTACAGTGCTTTTGATTTACATGCTCTCAAAATGGGTCTAGTTCATGATGTGGTTATCCCACCAAAATTTAAAGTACCTGACTTTGGAAAATAGAAGGGGCTCACATGTCCAAGGAACCATCTCCGCATGTACTGCAGGAAGATGCAGGCCTATGCTCAAGACTAGAAGCTAATGATTCATTGTTTTCAAGACAGTTTAAGTGGGGAATTCCAAGATTGGTACATGCAATTGGAATGGGTTCATGTCTAGACATGGGAAGATCTTGTTAATGCTTTTCTGAAATAATACAAATATAACTTGGACATGGCGCCTACCCGTATGCAACTCCTGAATTTGTCTCATAAAAATGAGGAGCCTTTCAAGGAATATACCCAAAGGTGGAGAGAAATGGTATCCCATGTACAACCACCACTTCTAGAGAAAGAACTAGTCAATATGTTCATAGGAACTTTGCAAGGATTGTATTATGAAAAGATGGTAGGAAACGTCTCCTCCGAGTTTTCGGATTTGGTAACTATTGGAGAAAAAATTGAAGTTGGAATAAAAAGCAGAAAGATACAAGGGGGACCATCTAGTACCCCTTACAATGCAAAAAAGACATGTTTCTAAATTCACGAAAAGGAATGTGGGAGAAATTAATGTTGTAGCCTCCAAACCAAGGGCACAACAACCATTGATAATTCCGCGAGAATAGCAACAGAAAATATTTGAAGGCCACCAAGAAAGGTTGACCCGCTCCCCATGACACCCAGTCAATTATTACAACACTTGGTCAAGGCGTCTTTGGTAGAGCTAAGACCTCTAGCTCCTCCAATCGGGGCACCCCCACCAAAATACAATGCCAATGCCAAATGCGGTTATCATGCCAATTCTCATGGGCATACCATAGAACAATGTTGGGCCTTCAAACATAAAGTTTAAGATTTATTGGATTCTCAGGATATCAACTTTGATAAACTGAACATCAAGTCAAACCCTATGTCTCCTCATGGTGGATAAGCAATAAATGCAATTGAAGTAGTCACTAACTTTGGGGCAGCCAGACGAGTAAAGGCCCCAATAAATTTGTTAACGAAATATATGTTGGAGTGTGGGTTCCTTTTGGAACATAATGAAGCTTTTGAGAAGACATTACAAAAATTGGTGGACACGGGGATAGTCTAATTCAGATCATAACCTGAAGGGTAATATGTAGCTTCGATTGAAGGAAGTACAAAGAAACTGTAGATAATTCCTTGCCAAGGGCCAAACCTTAATAAGAAGACTCTTGGGATTTTGTGGGGAGAATCAACAAAAACACCAGTAATAACACCAAGACAAACGCTAAGGATACCAGTAGTTCCAAAGACTACGATGGTAATTATAGGGCCATCTCCTACCTCTTACGGAAGTGACAAAGCAATACCATGGTGTTGTACCCAAAAATTTTCCCTCTCATTTTATAAGGGATCACCCTAGATCCTAGGTTTGCTTCTATCAAGTTTCCAGGTCTTGAACTATCAATTTTTCCAAGGAAATCACTTCCAAGGGCAAAATGGTCATTTGCATGCTGAAAAGTCAAACTTTGACTTTTGGATCAAAATCATGCTTTAAGAATCATATTTCATCAAGACACGTTGAAATATGAAGTTTTGTTTCATCAAAATCCAAGAGATCAAAATTCTAAATACTTAAAAAATTTCTAAGTGTTTAAGAAAATAGGACAAAGTCAGAACTTCTGACCAGGTTATTACCATAACGATCAGCAAATTCTGGACACTCTCAAGGCATAGTTTGGTCAAAACTTCTGGGCAAGTTTTCACAAAAAAAGCTTCAGTCAGAGGTTGCAAACATGGTTCAGAATATGACGCTTTAATCAGAGTATGTGGAAGAAAGTTTCTCCTTCAGAACATACTGGAGCCAGAAGATAAGAGGATCAGAAGATTGGATGCTACGTTGAAGCAGAACTTCTGATCCAGAACTAAGCCTTGGTGTAGAGTTTCACGTTGTAGGATTTCTGGTTGTGATAAGTCTCATCATCATTTAATGCTCATTTAATGCTCACAACCACCTTCTGAGTCTTTATCCAAAGGATCTTCACCACGTGTACCTCTAGTGTCTTAGGATAGCAAATTTGCTTTTGCTTTTCCTTAATTCCTACTGACAGCCACCAAGCATGCTTCAAAGACAAGGCAGTGTTTCAGCACATGAGGGCTATTTTCAACGCTTTGGTCAGAACTTGACCAAATCCCAAAACCTTGCTTATACAAGTTGTTGCAGACCTATGACCAACAGTTGGCTCTGCCTATGCATGTATCTCATGATTACACCAAACTAGCATACGAAAACTGTGATGAAAAAGCAAAGGAACAGGATGCCAAAACAGGTTCAAATCCTATTCGTTTTCCCCCCCAAAGTCACAGCAAATTCATCTATAAATACTTGGCTCCATCACACCTTCAACGGGCTGGCTTTTGAAGAGAGAGATTGGCCAAAAGAGAGAAGAGGAAGTTGTGAAACCTTCATAAAAATCCAGATTTCTCATACATAAAAACAAACTTTTGTTCTTCCCTTTGAAAAAAAGGACACAACCACTCTTCTGTCTCTCTTGCTGACTCAGAACATCCAAAGGCAGCCACTCAAACTCCAAGCACGCTCCAGGTAAGTCTTTCTGACTTTACTTGTTTTTTCATTCTGAACATCATTGGCATGTAAATATCATAGTATTAATGTTGTACATATCATTGCATGAACTGAAAAACTATGGATCAGAACTTCTAATGCTAGACTCAGACTTAGGATTAGAACTTCTATGAACTATTGTGCTATTATTCTTCCAATTTGCTGTTTGCCAAAAATGAATAAGTTGTTGACATGCTGATTAATATGAGAAAAGAGTTGAAATGTATTATAGAACTTCTGATTTTCACATGCTGATAAAACACCTAACTTTTATGATTAATTCTCACTATTAACACACACTGAACTTCTGATTCTTACATGATGATAACGCACTAAACTGCTAAGGTTCATTCACTGGTTCAGCACAACACTGAACTTCTGATGACTCACTCAATGTTCAAACACAGCACATAACTTCTGAGTTCTCCTTACATGTCAAATACATTGAACTGCTAACGTTTGCTCAGTGTTTCAGCGTAATACAGAACTTCTGACTTTTGGTTCACTGGCTGAACACCACCTAGAACCTCAGTGTTTTCCCTCTAACGTTTTTTGCAGGACTTCAGAGTGTATCAATCCAGAACCTTTATTCCCTTTCCCTCTAACATTTTTTGCAGGAACTCAGAGTGTACCAAATAAGAACTTCTGATTCTGACGTTTCCTTCTGAGTCATGCGCCTGGCTTCAGAACTTCTGATCCTCGTTTCTTTAATTGCAGCAACACGCTGTTTCTACCTTGCATTTATTTTCCTTTCATCTTTTTTTTTTATTATTAACATAAAAAACATAAAACTATTTTCCTTTTAACTTATTTCCTTAAGACAAAAACATTTTCTAAATAAATTCATTTCTTTCTTATATTGTACATATTCAATATGGTTGTAATAATAACTTAGCACTTATTTTTACTTGCAATCCCCATTCGTAAACTTGTATACCCCATCCCCTAAATATTGTAATAGCGTAGAATTTCATTTTTCGCAATTTTATTGTTTTCATATATTGTATAGTAATTAGGCGTGTATGGTAAGATTTAAAAATCAACAAGTAGATAACCAAAAATCAAAGACAAATGCATGCAAATCAAACACACTATTCACACATGCACCCTTAAGGTTAATTCCACTTGTTGCCTAAAAAATGGTCATGTTATGCATGTGGGATGTCTTAGCACAAAAGAATCGAAAAATAAAATATCATAGTCCCTCGATGATGCTATCAAAGTTTCCCTTTCAAAAATGATCTTAGTCCCTAAAGAAAAGTGCTAAGTCATCTCACAACATTGCTATCATGGTCATACGATGACCCAAACACCCGTCCCTTTACATCCAACGATGGGGCTTCTTACCAATTCAATGGTAAGATAGCAACATCTAAAGGAGGAAGGAAAAGCACATCTAAGACCTTTTGAGTAGGTAGGTTCGCTCTCAGTTACTCGCTTGCTCACAACAAAAAAACATTTTTATACATCCACGCTTTAATCTTTGAACTATTTTCGAAACAAATACTTTGTATGTGTTCTTATAGAAACGAGGATCATTACAAAGTTACATTTTCAAATTACTTTCAAAAACACATCTCACAAACACCTCTTTGAAATATTTTCGAAACAAACACTTTGTATGTGTTCTTATAGAAACGAGTATCATTACAAAGTTACATTTTCAAAATAATTTCAAAAACACATCTCACAAACACCTCTTTGAAATATTTTCAAAACAAACACTTTGTATGCGTTCTTATATAAACGAGAACCATTACGAAGTTCCATTTTCAAAAATAATTTCAAAATCCACACCACGAGCACATTCAAACAAAAGCAAGTGATCTAGCGAGTAACTAAGAGCCCATGGAAACCATGGATAAAAAGGGTGTTAATACCTTCCCTTTTCATAATCTACCCCCCAAACTCAAAAAACATCTCGAAAGGTCTTTCCTGTGCTTTTTCACCTTTCCTTTTTGGATAAAAGAAAAGTCGGTGGCGACTCTTGCTAAACCGCAACATTTGCAAACACAAACACAAAACCTCAAGTCAGTTTTCCCACCGTATCACAGAACTGGAGACTCTGCTGGGGAGTTTGTTTAAAAGTGGGGTTACCTTAGGGCTAGATCACATTTATTTTCTTACATTGTTTGATTTGTTTGCTTTACAATTTGGTTCCTTGTTTTGGTTTGTTTTAAATCCTACACCCGGATTTGGGGGCACCTTTTAGGTAAGTAGCAATAAATTGTGAGGGAACTGTGCGGCGTATACTGACATGGTTGAAGCAGTAGCTATATTGATGTGGAACTTTGGTTGGTACTGGTAACTCTTGAGTCGGTCAAGGAGAGTACGGGGCCTCCGCGTGGTGTCGTGAAGCATCAACTGACCTTAGAACCTTACTTGACCAACTTGGCCATTAGGAAGTAGTGAGATAGCCGGTTTTGGTGTAGAGCTGAAAATTAGTTGATACTCGATGCTACACTCATTGAGACTTGACCCCTGAGTTTTGTTCGGTTGCGAGTCAATTTCTTATTGAACGAAGATTGTGGGAAAGGTCAGTGATATTGAGATCCCTTAGAACTCGGTTACTATTAACTAGGACAGGTTGAGCCAACTAAACTTCAAGAGGGTACTTACCTACAAACTCCATGCAAGCCTAAACCTAAGGACTTGTCTACTTTGTGTGAATATGATTATTTGTATATACATTTGCTTACCTCGCATATTTGTACATAACATCATAACATCATACCATAGCATTTTCAATAACCATTTCAACGATCTCGAGGGTCTTTGATGTAGGTTATGATGAACCAAACGTATAGCAAGGGGCATGGGGATTTATTTTCCTCTGACTAAACACCGTCAAAGATCAAGTACAAAAAACTTGAGTTAAGGGCTATGACCCACTTAACATGGTGAGCTTGATTCTCGTGGAAGTACATCCACCGATACAAAGTTCTCCAAACAAAGTTGTTGACCAAAGTTCAACTTCTAACTGTTTCTTGTGGTTACCCTGAGAGATCCTTGGAAACATGCATTCACATATCATGCATCATATCATGACAGGTTTTTCCCATACAGGTCTCCTTATCTTCCTACTGTTTATTTCAGTAAGATGGATATGGAACAAACGGTGAAAGATCTCCAAGTTCAAAACGCTCAATTCCAACAAATGTTCCTGGCTATGGCTAAGGGGCAAGAAGACCTGAAAGATCTCCTTCTCAAAGACAAGAGGAAGAAGTCCAAGAAGTCAATAGGTGTCTTAAACTTGGGAAGAAAACATAAAGGACCATTCAAGGGAACTCTAGATCTTTCAACTCCATCCATCATGGGGGATAGTTTTAAAGAAGACCACGATTTGGAGATTGATGAAGCCGAAGCTGACTACTCCGAGAAACAATATCCTCTCACTGATGGCAAGTACAAACAGCTGGAGGATCGCCTCAATGCTATGGAAATTCAACAGATATCTGGCTTGGATTTAGGAGACATGGGTTTGGTTTCTGGGGTGGTCATCCCGCCAAAGTTCAAAGTCCCTACCTTTTCCATGTATGATAGGGTCTCTTGCCCTATGATGCACTTAAAGTCTTATGTCCGCAAGATTCAACCATACACAACTGATCTGAAGCTTTGGATCCATTTCTTCCAATAAAGCCTAGTAGGGACTCAACTCGAATGGTTTTATCAATTGGAGAGTTCTCGCATCCACACGTGGGAGGATTTAGCTGCTGCTTTCTACAAGCAGTATCAGTACAATGCAGATCTTGCACCAACTTGTGTGAAATTGCAGAACATGACCATGGGTTCCTACGAAAGCTTCAAAGGGTATGCCCAAAAATGGAGAGATATGGCTGGTAGGGTGCAGCCCCCTTTAACTGACAGGGAGCTGACTGGCATCTTTATGTGAACTTTGACAGGGCCTTTCTTCAAACACTTGATTGGAAGCTCCTCAGTCGGGTTCACCGAGCTAATACTGACCAGCGAAAGGGTCGAAGTTGGCATCAAAAGTGGAAGGATTCAAGGAGCTACACCTCCTGATGTTCAAAAATAGTCGTACAGTGGGAAGAAAGAGTCTAATGCTGTGCATGGTCAAAAGAGTCGTTATGACCAACACGTAGGGGAAATCCTGATCTCTAATCCCATGTTAGTTCAACAAAGACAAAGTAATAGGCGTAGGGTAAGATATCAAGAAAGGCAGTACACTAACATCAACATCCATTTGTCTCAAGCGTTACAACATTTTCTGAAGTTGAAGCTGATCACGCCAAAGGATCCTCCTCAAAATCCTGATACCTCCTCTTCTAAGTACAATCTGAGCGTAAGATGCGCCTATCATTCTGACAGTCCCGGACATGACACCAACGACTGTTGGACTTTGAAGAACAAGATTCAAGACTTGATTGATGCCAAGGAGATCGAGTTTGACCCTCCGGAGACTCCAAACCTGATCATTGCTCCTATGACGAATCATTGAAAGCTTTTGTTCATTTGATTTTTCAAGTTGTAATTTCTTTTGTTGTTCAAACAATTATCTATTAATGTCAAATTTTGTTTCATTAATGCATTGCATATGTTTGTTTTGATTTGATTCACTCATTTTCATTATATTTAAACTATGCTTTTTACTCTCTTTATGAAATTCAACTCTTGCTAAAAGTTACAAGTCTTTAGAGGGAGGATGACGAAAACAATGCCATAATCTCATACAGTATGCTTTTGAACAGACCTTCCTAACGATGTAAAGGCATTCTTTCAAATCCTAAACACTGGAGTTATAAGGAAGATATTCCCTAGTCAACCCCTTCAAGCCAAAGAAGTAGAAGTTTTCTGTTTTAACACAAATTGAAACCTTTAATCAAAACCTGGGGCAGGGTAGTCTCTCAGTTAATTCAAACGCGCATTAAATTGAAAACTCTCATTTTGTAATACAACGAATGACGTCAAGAAACATTCCTCTGGAATCAAAAGATGGTGATGGTTCCCTATCACATAGGCAGTCATTATCTCTCAAAAGAAAAAGCCCACTAAGTCAAAACCTACAAAGGAGACTTAAGAAAACTGGGGCATCCCGCTGACTGTAATCTCAAAACAAGAACAGTCAGGAAAAAATTAGGGATAACGAATCAAAAGAAAGAGGTCACTACAAATCCTCAATAACATGAAAAATGATGCAAAAAAAAATGATTGTCTTCCGACAAACTTAACTTGTCTGAACCATCACCAAAACATCATTCTAGACTCAATTGGTCTTCAAACATACAATTAACTGAGCTTAGGACCGAAGAACATCACGAAGAATGGGTGGGTACAAATACATTTGAGCCTTTATCCTTTGTTTCTTAAACCGTGAACCAAGCCACGTTACAACCCTTCAAAAGTCCTAATTGAAGCATGGGTTAGTTCGAAAGCATACTATTACAAAAGGTATCCTGACTCCTTTAAGGCTTTACTCAAAATCTAAAGTTGAATTACAAACTTCTTTACTTGCTAAAAATGCATTTTTCAAAACTTCAAGACAAACATAAACTTTGCATTACTTGAATATCACTGTTTGCATGTGGCTATTTGTTTGGCAGCAGAGAAATTGACACAATGAATATCCAGTGAACGAAAGCTCTCTTAGTGAATAAAATCAATTCAAGAAGGATGACAGTTCCATTGATAAATCTCATATCGACAAGGGGACATGACATGTCACTATCCAGCACACCTGGGCCAGTCCAGTGAAGATTCCAAGAAAATCTCTCGAGAATTAGAGTAACCAGGGGCAAGGCTCCATCCCCGTCACTTGGAGCATTGAACATCAATCCCGACAAAGGGTTACGTACGGTCAAGCATTTCCAGGCAATGCCACAAACACTCGCTACTAGGGGCAGTAACAAATCTCCCCAAAATCCTTCTCATAGGATGATTCCCCAGCCAGAGTTTAATCTCTGAAAACCTTCCCCCAGTTGAGACAACCTCAAGAGTCCTCGAAGACTTTCCCCAACAAAGTTATCACCTTTCTAGCTGACCGAAAACATGGTTTATTTCCCCAACAAACTACAGATTCCCCAGCTTGAGTTTGCCTCTCCGACCACTACAAATCAAAGGACCACAACTCCTCTTCCCCAGTAGACTACTCTACAATCCCCAGCAAGTTACTGTGAAACCTGGACCCGACCAGATATCAGTTCAACTTTGATTCTCCAGTAGAGCAACAGACAATCGATACTCCTGAACTCTTTTCCCAAGCAAGAATAAACATTCTCCCCACATAGTTTTCAATATTCCCCAGTGGAGTTCTCCTCAATAAAACAAGAATCCCTAGTGGAAACATTCTAAGCAAAGTTTGAAGACACACATACTCTTCAACAGCAGTCCAGGATTTAACGACTCCCCAGCATTTGTCAAGGATTTATTTTCCCAGACAAAGATACACTTCATAAACATTTCACATTTCATACCTCCTATTTATATACATACGACACAATCTCATTTGTTTTGAGAACATCATGCATTGCATACATCATGACATTGCATACAACTAACTCTTTACCTTTTCAGGAAAGATCGATCGATAGATAAAGGTTATCATCCTTTTAGAGTATCATTCATCCATATTCCTTCATCATTCTGTTGAGGTAGTAGTCATCCAAGATTCCTTCATCATTTGTTGAGGTAGTAGTCATCACAAGATTCCTTCATCATCTGTTTGAGGTAGTAATCGTCCAAGATTCCTTCATCATCCTGCTGAGGTTGTAGTCATCCAAGATTCCTTCATCATCCTGTTGAGGTTGTAGTAATCCAAGATTCCTTCATCATCATGTTGAGGTAGAAGTCCTCCAAGATTCCTTTATCATCCTGCTGAGGTAGAAGTCGTCTCAAGATTCCTTTATCATCTGCTGAGGTAGTAGTCATCACAAGATTCCTTCATCATCTCTTTGAGGTAGTAATCGTCCAAGATTCCTTCATCATCCTGCTGAGGTTGTAGTCCTCCAAGATTCCTTCATCATCCTGTTGAAGTTGTAGTCATCCAAGATTCCTTCATCATCCAGTTGAGGTAGAAGTCATCCAAGATTCCTTCATCATCTTGTTGAGGTAGTAATCGTCCAAGATTCCTTCATCATCCTGCTGAGGTAGTAGTCATCCAAGATTCCTTCATCATCCTGTTGAGGTAGAAGTCGTCTCAAGATTCCTTCATCATCTGTTGAGGTAGTAGTCGTCACAAGATTCCTTCATCATCTGTTTAAGGTAGTAATCGTCCAAGATTCCTTTATCATCCTGCTGAGGTTGTAGTCATCTAAGATTCATTCATCATCCTGTTGATGTTGTAGTCATCCAATATTCCTTCATCATCCTGCTGAGGTAGTAGTCATCCAAGATTCCTTCATTATCCTGCTGAGGTAGTAATCGTCCAAGATTCCTTCATCATCCTACAGTCCAGATACAATCACCTTCGGATGGCATCTTTAAGCCCATCTCCAAAAACTATCCATTATTTCCCAAAATGGCATCTTTAACCAATTCCCCACATAATCAACTAACACATCTTCGAGTGCAAATTTGTTTGGCACTCTAGTGTTCAATCATCTTCCACCTTCAAGTCACGAATGGCAGAATTATAACCTAACTCTTCAGGTGTAAGAAGATTGAACAGGGGAAGTTGTTGTACCCCAAAATTTTCCCTCTCATTTCATAAGGGATCACCCTGGATCCTAGGTTTGCTTCTATCAAGTTTCCAGGTCTTGAACTATCAATTTTTCCAAGGAAATCACTTCCAAGGGCAAAATGGTCATTTGCATGTTGAAAAGTCAAACTTTGACTTTTGGATCAAAATCAAGCTTCAAGAATCATATTTCATCAAGACACGTTGAAATATGAAGTTTTGTTTCATCAAAATTTAAGAGGTCAAAATTCTAAATACTTAGAATTTTTCTAAGTGTTTAAGAAAATAGGACGAAGTCAGAACTTCTGACCAGGTTATTACCATAACGATCAACAAATTCTGGACACTCTCAAGGCAGAGTTTGGTTAGAACTTCTGGCCAAGTTTTCACAAAAAAGCTTCAGTCAGAGGTTGCAAACATGGTTCAGAATATGATGCTTTAATCAGAATATATGGAAGCAATGTTCTCCTTCAAAATATATTGGAGCCAGAAGATAAAAGGATCAGAAGATTGGATGCTACGCTGAAGCAGAACTTCTGATCCAGAACTATGCCTTGGTGTAGAGTTTCACGTTGCAAGATTTCTGGTTGTGATAAGTCTCATCATCATTTAATGCTCACAACCACCTTCTGAGTCTTTATCCAAAGGATCTTCACCACGTGTACCTCTATTGTCTTGGGATAGCAACTTTGCTTTTGCTTTTCCTTAATTCCTGCTGACAGCCACCATGCTTGCTTCAAAGACAAGGCAGTGTTTCAGCACATAAAGGCTATTTTTAATGCTTTGGTCAGAAGTTGACGAAATCCCAAAATCTTGCTTATACAACTTGCTGCAGACCTATGACCAACAGCTGGCTCAGCCTACGCCTGCATCTCATGATTAGACCAAACTAGCATACGAAAATTGTGATGAAAAAGCAAAGAACCGGATGCCAAATTAGGTTCAAATCCTATTCGTTTTTCCCCCCAAAGTCACAGCAAATTCATCTATAAATACTTGGCTCCATCACACGTTCAACGGGCTGGCTTTTGAAGAGAGAGATTGGCCAAAAGAGAGAAGAGGAAGTTATGAAACCTTCATAAAAATCCAGATTTATCATACATAAAAACAAACCTTTGTTCTTCACTTTGAACAAAAGGACATAACCACTCTTCCGTCTCTCTTGCTGACTCAGAACATCGAAAGGCAGCCACTCAAAGCTCCAAGCACGCTCCAGGTAAGTCTTTCTGACTTTACTTGTTTTTTCATTTTGAACATCATTGGCATGTAAATATCATAGTATTAATGTTGTACATATCATTGTATGAACTGAAAAACTATGGATCAAAATTTCTAATGCTAGACTCAGACCTAGGATTAGAACTTCTATGAACTGTTGTGCTATTATTCTTACGATTTTCTGTTTGCCAAAAATGAATGAGTTATTGAAGTGCTGATTAATATGAGAAAAGAGTTGAAATGTAATATAGAACTTCTGATTTTCTCATGCTGATAAAACACAGAACTTTTATGATTTTTTATTAATATTAACATACACTGAACTTCTGAATCTTACATGCTGATAACGCACTGAACTACTAAGGTTCATTCACTGGTTCAACACAACACTGAACTTCTGATGACTCACTCACTGTTCTAACACAGCACAGAACTTCTGAGTTCTCCTTACATGTAAAATACACTGAACTGCTGACGTTTGCTCACTATTTCAGCGTAATACAAAACTTCTGAATTTTGGTTCACTGGCTGAACACCACCCAGAACCTCTGTGTTTTCCCTCTAACGTTTTTTGCAGGACTTCAGAGTGTATCAATCCAGAACCTCTGTTCTCTTTCCCTCTGACGTTTTTTGTAGGAACTCAGAATGTACCAAATCAGAACTTCTGATTCTGACGCTTCCTTCTGAGTCATGCGCCTGGCTTCAGAACTTCTGATCCTCGTTTCTTTGTTTGCAGCAACACGCTGTTTCTACCTCGCATTTATTTTCCTTTCATCTTTTTTTTTATTATTAACATAAAAAACATAAAAATATTTTCCTTTTAACTTATTTCCTTAAGACAAAAAAATTTTCTAAACAAATTCATTTCTTTCTTATATTGTACATATTCAATATGGTTGTAATAATAAATTAGGACTTATTTTTACTTGCAATCCCCATTCGTAAACTTGTATACCCCATCCCATAAATATTGTAATAGCGTAGAATTTCATTTTTCGCAATTTTACTGTTTTGATATACTGTATAGTAATTAGGCGTGTATGGTAAGATTTAAAAATCAACAAGTAGATAACCAAAAATCAAAGACAAATGCATGCAAATCAAACACACTATTCACGCATGCACCCTTAAGGTTAACTCCACTTGTTGCCTAAAAAATGGTCATGTTATGCATGTGGGATGTCTTAGCAAAAACGAATCGAAAAATAAAAAATCATAGTCCCTCGATGATGCTATCAAAGTTTCCCTTTCAAATATGATCTTAGTCCCTAAAGAAAAGTGCTAAGTCATCTCACAACATTGTATCATGGTCATACTATGACCCAAACACCCGTCCCTTTACATCCAACGATGGGGATTCTTACCAATTCAATGGTAAGATAGCAACATCTAAAGGAGGAAGGAAAAGCACATCTAAGACCTTTTGAGTAGGTAGGTTCGCTCTCAGTTACTCACTTGCTCACAACAACAAAACATTTTTATACACCCACGCTTTCACCTTTGAACTATTTTCGAAACAAACACTTTGTATGCGTTCTTAAAGAAACGAGGATCATTACAAAGTTACATTTCAAAATACTTTCAAAAACACACCTGTCAAACACCTCTTTGAAATATTTTCGAAACAAACACTTTGTATGCGTTCTTATAGAAACGAGGATCATTACAAAGTTACATTTTCAAAATACTTTCAAACACACATCTCACAAACACCTCTTTGAAATATTTTCAAAACAAACACTTTGTATGCGTTCTTATAGAAACGAGAACCATTACGAAGTTCCATTTTAAAAAATACTTTCAAAACCCACACCACAAGCACATTCAAACAGAAGCAAGTGATCTAGCGAGTAACTAAGAGCCCATGGAAAACCATGGATGAAAAGGGTGCTAATACCTTCCCTTTTCATAATCTACCCCCCGAACTCAAAAAACATCTCGAAAGGTCTTTCCTGTGCTTTTTCACCTTTCCTTTTTGGATAAAAGAAAAGTCGGTAGTGACTCTTGTTAAACCGCAACATTTGCAAACACAAACGCAAAACCTCAAGCCAGTTCTCCCACCGTATCACACATGGCATTATGATTTACTTATATACGTCAATGACTTAAAAAAATAATGTGAGCCATCGTCAAGTCAAGGACCTGCAATCTCAAATATAGCAGGAACAGGGGGCATGACCCGTAGTGGTTGAATCTTTGGCTTCAAACCATAAAAGAAGAATGGCGCTGTGGAGAAAAATGAGAAGGATACGTTGGTGAAAGATAAAGGAAAAGAAGTGGTGAAGGTAAATTAAGAACAAGATCCTTCGAGCAAGAACTTTACTGATCAAGAGGCAGACAACTTTTTGAAAATAATCAAAAGGACTAATTATAGGGTGGTGGATCGACTTCACCAAACCCCATCCAAAATTTCTATACTCTCGTTGCTCATTAATTCAGAAGCGCGTCGAGATTCTTTAATGAAGTTTCTGAGTTCTGTCCATGTTGCAGAGGAGATTAATGTAAACCAATTTGACAATGTTGTAGGAAATTTGACGTCTGGATCATATATAGGTTTTAATGATAGTGAGTTACCTCCACAAGTCCAAGCTCACAATAAGGCATTTCATATCACCATTCAGATAGGTAATAGAAGCTTGTCCAAGGTACTCACTAATACTGGTTCTGCCCTTAATGTACTACCAAAATCTAGCTTAATAAAGTTAACACTAGATGGTGTTGTGATAAAACCAAGTTCCACGATAGTTAAAGCTTATGACAGTTCTCAGAGTTCAGTATTTAGAGAGGTGGACCTTCCTATCAAGATCGGCCCTCATATGTTCTATATCACTTTTCAAGTCATGGATAGAACCAGCATATACATGTTTACTCGGGCGACCCTAGATTCATGCAGTAGGGGCAGTCACTTTGACTTTATATCAGAAAATGAAGTTCTTCGTTGAAGGAAAATTGGTCATAATCGATGGTGAAGAGGACTTATTTGTAAGTCACATATAGGTATAACAGTGTTAAAGACTGTATAGCCACTCCATTTCAATTCTTAGAGGTTTCCTCAATGGTAGCCCAACCAGTTGAAAAAATCAAGAAACCTACTATGACTTCGTGGAGAGATTTTCAAATAGCTGTGAAAAGTGGTGCCTCAAAGGGTTTGGGAAAGCTCCCGAAAATACTTGAAAAGAAGAATCGCTTTGGTTTAGGTTACAAATTATAAAAGGCTTCTCTTAAAGGAAAAGAATGGTTTCCTCCAATCCAGGAGACTTTGGTCAACAAAGGAGTACAACATGGCGGACAGGTAGCAATGATATCTAACAAAGACAACATCAAAAGGGCATCTGATTTCATTCATGAATACGCCCCAGGAGAAGAACTCAAGAATTGGACAACTATGGAGATTCCCGAGATCTTTTTCTTTCCAAAGTAATTTTTCTTGTTTTTTAAATAACCTATGTCAAGTCAGGCATAGGGGTTGCTTGTAAGGGTCCCCCAATTTGTTTCAGACAGTAATCATGATTAATAAAACTTATATTTCGCATTCAATTAAGATCCATGTCTTTCTCTTGAATTTATCTCTTACATTTAAAATTGGCAATACTTTTTCTTCATATGCATTTTCCAAATTCACATACTAAAAATTCACCAAAACATGATAAATATGCAAATCCATGCCCAAAATCACTAATAATGTTACTGCTGCTATCCAATATAATTTTGATGCACCCATCAACCAAGCTGAAGAGGAAGATGATGAAGATCTTGAACTTTCTAAAGAATTAGCGAGGGAGATAGAGCAAAAATCTGACAATATACAACCATACCAGGAATCTATTGAGACCATTAACCTTGGCACATAGGAAGATCCGAAAGATATCAAGCTAGGAGAAATATTGGAGAAAAGTGTCAAAGAAAGGATGATCAAGTTGTTATATGAGTATATGGACATATTTTCCTGGTCTTACATGGATATTCCGGGATTCGATACAGACATCATGGTGCACAGGCTACCTCTCAAAGAAGGTTGCTCTCCAGTCAGGCAGAAGCTTAGAAGAACTCATCCGGACATGTCCAACAAGATTCGAGAAGAGGTCCTTAAATAATTTTATGTAGGATTATTAGTGGTGGTAGATTATCCACCTTGGATAACTAACATCGTGCCAGTACCCAAGAAGGATGGTAAAGTACGCATGTGAGTAGATTATCGGGATTTGAACAAAGCAAGTCCCAAAGACGATTTCTCGTTACCTCACATAGATGTTTTGGTGGACAATACAACTCAAGCTTAGTTATTCTCATTCATGGACGGTTTCTCGGGTTATAATCAAATCAAAATGGAACCCGAAGATATGGAAAAGACTACCTTCATGACACCTTGGGGCACTTTCTGTTATAAAGTAATGTTGCTCGGTCTGATGAATGCTGGGGCAACTTATCAACAGGCTATGGTCACAATATTTCATGATATGATTCACAAAGAGGTGAGGTGTACATAGATGATACGATTGCCAAATCTCATACAGAGGAGGATCACATCATACATTTACAAAAGCTATTCGAGCGTCTATGAAGGTTCAAACTAAGGTTAAATTCGAACAAATGTACATTTGGTGTCAGATCCGGCAAGTTACTGGGTTTTACTGTAAGTAAGTATGACATTGAGGTAGACCCCGACAAGGTAAAATCCATACAAGAAATGCTAGCTCCGAGGACAGAGAAGGAGGTATGTGGTTTCTTAGGACGATTGAACTAAATTTCAAGGTTCATACCACACCTAACTGCGACGTGCTAGCCTATATTCAAATTACTATGAAAAGATCAGATGGTGGTATAGAATAATGATTTTTAAACAACCATCGATAAAATAAAGCAATAATTACAAGAACCACCAATCTTAATGCCACCAGTTCCCAGAAGACCACTCTTCATGTATCTAACAGTGCTTGAAGGATCAATGGGATGTGTATTGGGATAACACAACGAAACAAGTAGAAAAGAGCATGCAATCTACTACCTCAACAAGAAATTTACTGACTGCAAAACCAGGTACTCACTGGTCAAGAAAACTTGTTGCGCCTTAGCTTAGACTACTAAATGGTTGAGGTAACACATGTTAACTCACACCACGTGGTTAATAGCATAAATGGATCCTTTAAAGTATGTGTTTGAAAAACTAGCTCTTACAGGAAGGATTGCCTTATGGAAGATATTACTATTAGAGTATGACATCCAATATGTTACTCAAAAGGCCATCAAGGGTAGTGTACTAGTTGACCATCTAGCTCATCATCCATTATCGGAATATCAACCGATGATGTTTGATTTTCCAGATGAAGATGTCATGGTTATAGGTGACTAGAAAATACCAGGTTTCGACGAATCACATGAACCAGAGACACGTTGGACAATCATGTTTAACGGGGCTTCAAATGCACTAGGGCATGGCATTGGGGCAGTTTTGACTTCTTCAAAAAAATTTCACAAGCCTTATACTACAAGGTGATGTTTTGACTGCACCAACAATATCACTGAATACAAAGCTTGTATCCTGGGTGTAGAAGCTTCCATCGATCTAAGAATCAAACATCTTGAAGTATTTAGAGACTCCAGAATAGTCATATACTAAGTCAATGGAAAATAGGACACCAAGCATACCAAAATGATTCCATGACAGGATCATATTTTAAATCTAGCTACGGAATTCACTGAGATCACCTTCAGTCATATCCCACGAGAAGAAAATCAGATGGAAGATACCTTGGCAACTTTATCTACCATGATTCAAGGTAAATTGGCCAAACCATGAACCACACATTATAATCATATATTTCAAAGAGCTTGAAACATTGCCTTGATATTGAAGAGGGACTGGATAATAAGCTTTGGTTCTATGACATCAAGAGATACCTTGAAAAACAAGAATATCCAGAAAATACCTCTATCATTGACAAACGAACTCTGTGAAAGCTAGCCTCAAAATTATTTCTGAGTGGTGATGTGTTATACAAAAGAAACTATGATATGGTACTACTCAGGTGTGTGGAGAAACAGGAAGCATGTATGCTTATGAGAGAAATCTATGAAGGTACTTTTGGAACTCATACAAATGGTATGCCATGGCTAGAAATATCATGCGAGCAGGTTATTATTGGTTAACAATGGAAGCCGACTGCTAACATTATATAAAGACATGTCACAAATTCCAAATCTACATAGATAAAATGAATGTGCCACCAACTCCTATGAATGTCATGAACTCTCCTTGGCCATTTTCGATTCGGGGAATTGATATGATAGGCATGACCAAACTGAAAGCCTCTAACTGGCACCGGTTCATATTGGTCGTTATTGACTACTTCACCAAATGGGTAGAAGCAACATACGTGAATGTGAAAAGTCAAGTGGTTACTCGATTCATCAAAAAAATCTCATATGCAGATATGGGGTTCCAAGAAGAATCATTACAGACAATGGGTTCAATCTGAACAATAAAATGATGAAGGAGTTATGCGATAATTTCTAGATCGAGCATCGTAATTCCTCACCATATCGACCCAAGATGAACGGGGCCGTTGAATCTGCCAATAAGAACATCAAGAAAATCATTCAAAAAATGGTGAAGGCATATAAAGATTGGGATGAAATGCTCCCCTTTTCTCTACATGGAAAATGTACTTTTGTATCAATAGGTGGAAATCATTTCTCTCTGGTATATGGTATATAGGCAGTACCCCCAATTGAAAATGAAATTACATGACTTCGAGTTGTAATGGAAACAAATCTCGAAGAAGCAAAGTGGGTTCAGACGCGACTTGATCAACCCAACCTTATTATAGAGAAGCGCTTGACACCTTTGTGCCATGGCCAGTTATATCAGAAGCGGATGAAGAAAGCCTTTGACAAGAATGTCTGCCCTCGAGTGTTTGGAGGAGGGGATTTGGTGCTCAAGAAGATTCCGCTACCTCACCTCAATTCACGTGGTAAATGCACCCAACTACGAAGGTCTATATATGGTAAAAACAACATTCTCTGGTGGTGGTCTCATCCTCAGAACAATGGATGGGGAAGAACTACCATATTCGTAAAATTCAGACGCAGTCAAAAAATACTATGTATAAAAAGCTCGCTAAGTTTGAACCCTAAACATGCGACTTAGGCAAAAATGAGTATCCTGGTGGATTGAAACCCATAAAGGGAGATCCAGGCAAAAATTAGGGACATGCACAAAAAATAAATTTTATCTTGGTGGATTGAAAACCCGAGAGGGTGATCAAGGAAAAAATTAGGGATCTTATTCATAAATAAATAACAAAAATACTGCGATCTAAGACCCACAACTGCAACCACAAAGGAGGAGATTGATCCAAATCATCCAAATCAGAAGCAAAGGAGATTGAAGCTATCAAAAGGACATTGGGGAAACAGCAGTAGAAATTATCATTTTCATTGCCATTTCCAGTCTAAAATTTTTTATAATTACCTCTTTCAAGGAATTGCATCTTGTAGTCTCGCCTATTCAGAGGCATATTTAATCAATAAAACATTTATTTTTTTAATCATTCAATTATGTTTTTCCTTTTTTGCAAAGTACTGCGATTATTTTTTGTGAATACTGCGTTGAAATCAATTTGGGGATTTGACAAATAAAAGCATTTGATGAAATATTAAAAATCATTTTGGTTATGAAAACATCAAAAGAGAATCCACTTCTATGTTTACGTCCACGCTTGCATCCACGTCTACGTCCACACCTACAACTGCGCCTACGGTACACATATCGAAATCCTGTGGACACTCTTCATCATGTTCAAATCAATTCATAGATACCACAACAACACAATGTCGAGGAGTAGGTAACACCAAAACCAATGGTTTAAAAGGAGAGAATATAAAAAAAACATTTTTATAACATTTTGGGGCATATACACACATTTGGTACATATGTAAATATTTGGGATATATACAACATACTCGACGCACATGCACTCTGGGTTACATATCAATCTAGGACATTATGTATATACATCATACATGGAATTTTTTCCAAATATACTTTGGGCGAAACCAATATCTTAGAGCCCTTTGTCAATTTAACAAAACAAATGATCACCTTGGTTGAGAACAGACACAACCAGTAAAAGTCTGATCTCATCTTTTATCTAGTTATCTAAGATCTGATCATCAAAAACACTTTTCAATCATCTACCCCCTAGGTTGTGATAGATGTGTGAATTACCAAGTTCATTTTATTCATTCCCTAGGTTGTAATGAATATGTGAATTCATCTTTACACCGTTTTCCCCCTAGGTTGTGGTAAACGTGCAAGCTCTTTCAAATATCTATCCCCTAGGTTGCGATAGATACACGAATTTTCAAGGTTATACTATTCATCCCCTAGATTGTGATGAATAACATAAGCCACCCATGTTGTCTTTTATCCCCTAGGTTGTGATAAAATACACAGGTTCATCCTCGTAATGTTTACTCCTTAGGTTGTAGTAAACATGACAAAGTATGCGATATAACTCATTGTGTTAGTCTCCATGCAGCGATGTGTTATCAAGCTTTTTCAATTATCTATCCTCTAGGTTACGATAGATATGCGAATTTTTAGGGTCATTTTATTCATCCCCTAGGTTGTGATGAATAACGTAAGCCCACCCCTGTTGTCTTTTATCCCCTAGGTTATGATAAAGGCACAGGTTCATCCTCGTACTGATTACTCCCTAGGTCGTAGTAAACATGACGAAATCTGCGATGTAACTCATTGTGTCAGTCTCCATGCAGCAATGTGTTATCAAGCTTTTTCAATCATCTATCCCCTAGGTTATGATAGGTATGGAAATTCCAAGGTTATATTATTCATCCCCTAGGTTGTGATGAATAACATAAGCCCACCCCTGTTGTCTTTTATCCCCTAGGTTGCGATAAAATACACAGGTTCATCCTCGTACTGTTTACTCCCTAGGTTGTAATAAACATGGCAAAATCTACGATATAACTCATTGCATCAGTATCCATGAAGCGATGTGTTATCAAGATTTTTTCATATATATATATATATATATATATATATATATATATATATATATATATATATATATATATATATATATATATATATATATATATATATATATATATATATATATATATATATATATATATATATATATATATATATATATATATATATATATATATATATATATATATATATATATATATATATATATATATATATATATATATATATATCCCCTAGGTTGCGATATATATGCGAATTTTCAGGGATATAATATTCATCCCCTAGGTTGTGATGAATAACGTAAGCCCACCCCTATTGTCTTGTATCCCCTAGGTTGTGATAAATGCACAGGTACATCCTCATATTGTTTACTCCCTAGGTTGTAGTAAATATAACAAAATCTACGTAATCCATTGCATCAGTCTCCATGCAGCAATGTGTTATCAAACTTTGTTTTATTCATCCCCTAGGTTGTGATGAATAGACAAAATCTACGTCATAAACTTACTATATTAGTCTCTAAGCATTAGTAAGTCAGCTTTTCAAAACATGTATTATTTTACCTCCTAGGTTATGGTAAATATAAAAAAAAAATTATGATCTTTTTAAATATTGACGAGTTATCTGCATCTTCATATCTAAGTCAAATCAAAAATTTGGTTCAAATGCTGGTAGGGTGACACATCATAATATATGCCTACTTTTTATACCCATGGAAACGTTTTACAGCGTATCCTTATAATCTTTCGGAAAAATTTCGGGGTCTTCCGTTATTTAATAAACTTCTGATCAGAGCGTGTGAGACTTGCGTATTCTCACATTATTCAATCGAAATGTGATTAAATAGGGGCAGTTGTCGTACCCCAAATTTGTCGTACTAATTTATAATCTTTTATTCCTTATCAATTCTCAGAATTATCATTTGTTTTATTCAGGTACCAAGATGGGTGTTTCAATGTTGCTATTAAATACATCTACAACATAGACAATTTTGTCGTTAGGCACCCATATCTTTTTGGGTCCTTGTTTGTTAGAGTTACCAAAATTCTGTTTGAATTTTGGTTTAGTAGAAAAAGCTTTACTAGTATACTTTATGTCATGTGTGTGCCCATAGGTGAAGTGAGAATAAAGAGGTGTGTGTTTTATGACCATATCCTTAACTTTCTTAGGTTGAGATACTTTACCCTTGTATTCTATTCCTTTTCTACCATTTCTTCTAACTCCATAGATCATTGAAGCCATCTTGCTTCTATCCATGTTTTTAGCAAGAAATTTTTGAAAGCTATGATCATATTCCTTTATGGTTTTATCAGAGTTACTAGGAACTTCTGAGACAGTTTCTTTCTAAGCCTTTTGTAATTTATTTTCTAGTTTAGAAATTTTTTCTTTAAGCTCAGAGTTTTCTGATCTTATTTTCTTAGTTTCTTAAAAGTCAGAAACTAGACCCTTTTCTGGTTCTTGTTTATGACTCGAAGTTGCTGATATCTTTCAAGAATTTCTTATATGCTTTCTTATAATTGAGATCTATAAAAGTTAGAGAATACCTCTTCTGCCTATGAGTCTGATTCTGATCCAAATGATCCAGTGTCATCTGATACGTTGGCCATTAGGGCTATGTTGGCACTTTCATCTTCTAATTTTGTTTCAGCTTCAGAAGAGTCTGAGTTATCCCATGTTGCCATGAGGCTTTTCTTCTTTTCCTTAAAGAACTTCTTTTTAGGTTTATCTTTTTGAAGATTTGCACAGTCGCTCTTGTAATTCCCTTGTTCGTTGCTTTTATAGCAGACAATGTCTCTGTTACTTGATTTTTTGTATCCAGAAGATGGTTCAGAATGATTTCCCATTCTTCTGTAAGTTCTATACTTCCTCTGTCTGTGCTTCCACAGCTGATTGACTCTTCTGGAGAGAAGAGACAAATTGTCTTCTTCTGATGAGGATTCACCAGAGTTTTCTTCTTTTTCCTTCAAAACTTTCGGTTCATATTTTTTGTTAGATTTAAGATCTAAAGACTTACCTTGCTTTTGGGGCTCACCTTTTTATAACTCTATCTCATGACTTCTCAGGGAGATGACAAGTTCTTCGAGAGAAATTTTCTTCAGATCTTTGGCCAGTTTAGGAGTTGTGACCATGGTTCTCCATTTCTTGGATAAACTTTTGATGATTTTCTTTACATGATCTGCAGTTGAGTACCCTTTATCTAGAACTTTTATCCCAGCAACCAGAACTTAAAATCTTGAGAACATTGTTTCAATGGTTTCATTTTCTTCCATTTTGAAGGATTCATACTTTTGAATGAGAGCAAGAGCATTAGTTTCTTTTACTTGCATGTTTCCTTCACGTGTCATTCTCAAGGAGTAAAACATGTGTTTTTCTAATTCTCTGTTTGTGATTTTCTCATACTTTATGTACGAGATAACACTCAAGAGAATTATTTTGGCCTTGTGATGATTTCTGAATTCCCTCTTTTGATGATCTGTCATTCTTTTTCTGTCAATCTTCTGACCGCTTTCATTAATTGGATGAATGTATCCATCAGTCACCATATCCCATTGATCAGCATCATGAGCTAGAAAGAAACTTTCAATTCTGTCTTTCCAGTAATCGAAGTTTTCACCATCAAAGATTGGAGGTTTGCCGCTGATTCTGTCTTTCTCATCATGATAGTCATTACTGATGTTCTGACTTGGTCCTACCATAGTGTTTTTCTTTCTTGGATCTTTTTCTGACATAGTTAAGTGTTTGCACTCAGAACCAGGCGCTCTGATGCCAATTGAAGAATGGAAAAACACAAGAAGGGGGGATTGAATTGGGGTTTTCAAAACTTAAAGTAAAAGACATATTAGTTATCCTAGTTCATTTGAACTCAAACTACTCCAGTCCACCCGCCAAGGTGATTTCGCCTCTCTCAACGAGGTCTTAATCTACTAATCAAACTTGATTACACAGATACGATGAAAACCGTCAACGTCTTCTTAAGTTTAAACCACAACCTAGTTTTCTCAAGGTATTACACAATACGATATTTGAAAGCGTGTACCATATGTGTTTTCTAACAAAATAGTATCACACAAGTGATATTTTACACAGATGAACTTTGTAAGATAAAGGTGATGAAAATATCTCGTTTGTAGTGTGCAGCAAAATCATCAACGATTTCTCCTTCAAGTCTTGTATATATAGGCAACGCATGTGAGGAGCTTTGGGAATGTTGATAAATAGTAATTAAATAACTTTCCAAACATAGAGATTCTTGTCTTCTTTCAGTCGTTACTTTTGAATAGCCATAAATGAAATGTAACACTTCAGAACATGCTTGCTTCAAAATGCTTCAGAAGATGAATGTTACCGTTGGGACTCCTTTACTTCTTTCCAGAACTATATGAATCAGAGTAACTGAGTTCTTGTTCATAGCATTTCGTGCACTCAGAAGTTGTAGCTTGAGAACTTCTCTATATAAGCGTGTTATCCAGATTGCTTTCTATATAAGATGTGTTGAATCAAAGTTTAAACAAAGATCTAACTCATCTTTTGTGCTTCTTCCATCAGAACTTCTCTGCAAAACAAAATACTTATTTAGGGAGCATAATTGTTCTTTGAGTTTTTGTTATCATCAAAACTCTTACAAGGGTTGTAGAATCAAATTATGTTCTAACAAACGAATCCTAAAGTTTGAGAGAGCAAAGATAATTTTGTGATTCTCCCAATGATTGGAGAATAAGGTATTAACCATGAGTCTTCTTTTTATATAGCCTCATCATTTTTTGAAAAATGGTTAGGGATTTATTTGATTTGAGTTGTTTATTGTGAGAGTTTGTTACAAAGGTTGGAGGGTGAGGATCTTATTTGCAATGAAGCTTCCTTGAGAGGTTTTGCTGAGCTGGAATATCAACTGAGTTTTTATTCTGTATTTTTTATAACAGGAGGCCTGCTTACTTTCGTTTCTGACTTATCCTTGACATGTCTTTTTTTGTGTTCTGTTGCGATTCTGCTATGTGAACTTTTGCTGATTTTTAATATCCGACTCGCTTGAATTCTGTACTGAGATTTTAGCAATTTTTCTAATATGAAAACATGCTTGTTAGGCTGGAAATGCAATTTCTGTTTGCATTCTATTTTACTGCAGTGACTTGATGTTTGATGGGCTGGACTTGTGATTTCTACTATGCTTTCTTGTTTTGACAGAACCGCGGTCTTTGCATACTTGTTGAGCCGTGATGTTGTTTTCTAAAACTTGTGTAGTAAGCTTGCTCCTTTTTAACTCTATTGTAAACCAAAACATGTTTTTGTGATTTGTAGTAGATGGAATTTGGCCCATGATTGCTTGCTCGAAAACTGACTTGTGTAAACCAAAATTGTATGACGCTTTGATTGTTGCTTGAACATGATTCAAAAACCAGCCTTAATTGTGATTCCTACACAAACCCTAGTGATGAACACGTGAAATCCCTTGGAAACTTATAGCTTAGGTTTCAATTATTGTATTATAACATTTCTCTTTTTTTTTGTTTCATGAATGCAATGGTTTGATGGCAATGGAAAGGCAATGAATTCAAGGATTTTGTGGCTTCCATAAAAGAGTTCTTGGAGGGAAATTTGAAGAAGTGAAGAAATTGAAATAAATAGAATCTAAATAGGAACTTAGAGTAGGTTTAGAACTCTCTTTGATTTATTTTGTAAAACTTTACATTGGTCTTGTAATTGTAGTGGACTTTAGGAACAAAACATTCCACTTTTATTTTGTATCAATGTATCTTTTTGAAACAACTTGCGAACTTTGTATAATTTTGAATGAATCAACGAATATGCATATTTTTAATCCTTTACTCTTGTAGTAAAGTCAACTTATGACTTAAAGTATTCAAAATTGAATCTGTGCTTCAATGTAATAACTTGTAAAGAACTTTTGGAGTGATAACTCATTCTTGAACTTGCAATTTCCTTTCTCAGAGAGCCTTTAACTTTCACCCTCAAAACCAAATAGAAACTTGTATGACAAGCTACAACCCATAAGCGATAGTCATAATAAAAGCCGTAATCCATATTTTATATCATGAATCGCTTTGTCATTCATTCCCCCAATCTTTAATGACCAAATATCTCAACATGAAAAAAAGAATTCTTGGAGGAACCTTGAAGATGAAAATAGGAGAACATGGAGGAAGTTAAACCAAAACGGCCCATGCTTTGCGCGCATCTAATCTCACTCAATAAACCTTATAACCATGAATGCGAGGAACAAAACCTAATCTTCTCACAACTAAAATTCCATACTTTGTAGCTTTGAAACAACACTCTGGACTAGAATACCTCGATCCCGTCTACATGATGCATGAATATGTATGATGAAACATAAGCCATGAAAATTATGAAATCAAGAGGGTAAATTTTGGGGTGTAACAAAAGCAAAGCCCTTGCTTGGATCTTCGTGAATGTGCCGTTGTGTAAGCCTAGGGTTTCAACATTTGAAACCCTAAATCCTCGAACCGCCGCCGATGTACCTGGGAAAACACAGAGAAAAGGGATTAGCAATCGGAAGGAAGCTACAAGATTTACGGCACGGACGATAAATACTTAGCTTAAGTTTTTTTTCACTTTGATCATTGTGATTGTTGTTATGGTTCTGAAATTGGTTTTAGGGTTGGGGGTATTTGAGGACGTTGCGGCTTCATTGCCGCGATTAGGTTGTTGTGTTAGGGTTTTCAGTTTGTGTCGTTAGAAGAGAGAAAGGAGAGAATAGGGTAGAGGAAGAGAGAAAAAATGATGAAAACTTTTTGTAAAAACAAAAATATAATGTTTTCAGTAATCTAGTACGTGCGTTTCCATAATAATTACCGTTGCCTTTAAATCATAACCATGTGATCCCAATTAAGCGTTCCAAAAACATGCGCCCACTATATTACCATATGCTTGTCTGCATGGAGTCCAAACAGACTCCTCAAATAGAAAATAGAAAATATGTTTTAGTACGGACTACAACTTGCTGAAACCTTCATGGCCAAAACAATACAAATCCAAAAGTACCAATACATATCCAGAATACATAGGATAAAGATCCAAAAAGAAACGGAACATCGCCACGAAGCACCATCGACAAGCTAAGTCATCTTACCCTTGCCACGATCCTGCCTCGAAGAACCTGAAAAATAATAATTAGAAAGGGGTGAGATTTCTAAATCTCAGTGAGTCCCCTTATCTTAAGGGTTCGCTCAGTTCTATAGGGTGCATGCATCAAAAATAGATCCACTGTGAATTTGAGTGTTTCTCTCACGGCCGCGTACAAGTACACATCAACGATACACCACCATTGGAAGTCCCATAACTTTCTAATGAGGTAATAACAAACACATAATCAAATACAAACAAGTATGCAGACTCATACCCATGTACGAGGAATCCAGGAGTCCATCATTGCCCCTACTCAGGTTACAGTGTCACACCCTCAGTGAGTTACACCCGTGCATCACATCAAGAGACTTGCCTCGATTACAACATGATGATTTGGATCATTCCTAAATGGAATTCCATCCGTGACAAGTCCAGGAGTGACATTCTCCAATGTGGCGTCATAACTCGTCCATCATCCCAACAAATGTGATTAACTGCCGGTGAAAAATGTCGTCTTGACAACACGAGCCCACCGGGCGAAAACCTAATGGTCTTGCCTGACACCATTAGAGGTGAGTTAAAAATACATAAAGTGATATTTCATACGTGGCATCATAAACCCACCGTACCAAGCACGCGAAGCAATTAACTACTGGTGGAACGTTGCACAAGGACCCACACAAGCACATCACAATGGTAGCTAAGGTGCTTATGACATACCGAGCATGCAAATATGATCACATCAAGTGTGGAAATGCCCTGCCATTTTGGCCCACAATTGTATATCCAACGGTATAAATGACACACATGGTCTTAGTCATAAGTGATTTACGTTCTAGTAGTCAGGCCTACTCCGATTCAAGCATACATCAAAACACAATGTGTATCAAGCCATAAGGCACACATCAATCCATACAATCAAAACACTAAACATTCAACCGGAACGACGGAAAATCACAATTATTCCGTACAATACCACATATCACATAATACAGACAGGAATCCATCCGAACATTCAATCTTGAACGAACGGGAACATACGCTAAATCATGTCATAACATTTATCATATAATGTGATTTCAACATAATCATATATATATTCATGTCATAACGAATAAACGATCACATAAAGCCTACACGTATTACCCCACATGTTTCCAAACAATCACTAAGATCAAGGAGGCGTCTGATACTCATCATGGTATGGGACTGCACTCAAGGGATTTCAATAATACAGTTTTGTCCAGGGGGGACATGCTGAGCACAACCTCCTGCGCTAAGCGTGCTCTGCAAAATAATTAATTTCTAAGTTCCAAGAGAGCATGCTAAGCAGGATGATCGCGCTAAGCGCGGTCTGTGAATTCTTAAAATACATCTTCCAGGAGGGCGCGGTAAGCGAAATGCAGAAAACTAGTGCAGAAACAGTTCTCCCATGGGGTTCCAAAACCCTATTTTTGCCTTCAATATCAGTTATCCACAATAATACAATACGAGTTTCAGGTTAAAGACATGTTATTCATGTCACTCCCAAAAAACCCCATTTTCTATCTAATTGGGACTCACCTTGAGATATGAATGATAAGGAGTTGCAAAAATCAATAGGAATGGTAGGAAGATAATCTTGAATGGGTTGCATGCAAAGTTTGATGAGAGTTTGGGAGTTGGACCTCTTCTTCTTCTCTTCCCTCTCTTTCACATTCTCAATCTCTCTTTCTCTCAATACTTATGATTTGTTGTTTTGGAATAATGAGAATAGAATAACCAAACAAACCCTTACTATCCTAATTAAAGTGGAAAAGACTATAATTCCTCTCACTTATATTAGTATCATCTCTAACTCCATTCATACTACTAATAACAAGTGTTTGGTACAATTATCTTTTACTAATCTTTTCATAAATTAATTAGTAGAAATAATTTCATTAGAAGGATAATTACACCAGATATTGCAGATCTGAATGTGCGAGACCTTCGTATTCTCGCATTCTTCAATCGAAGAGTAATTAAATAGGGGCAGCTGTCATACCCCAAATTTTCCCACCCCGTTTTTAAAATATTCAAATTATTTTTAAACTTGGTTTCATAAATTTTTTGGGTATTATTCACATTTGGTTTAACAATAATTTATTTTTGGTTATTTAAAAATACATAATAATTTACTTTAAATTATTTGTAATTTTAAATTAGCAAAATATTTTCCCACCTTCATATGCTTCTATGTACCTTTTTGTCTCTAATAGAATGACATAGCACAATTGATAAGAAAATAAAGTTTGTAAGTGGAAGGTCTTGAGTTCAAGTCTCATTACTCTACTTTTTGGTATTTATATTCTTTTGTGTGTTTTTTAATAAAAAGGATAAAAAAATCATTTTCCAATTATTTTATTATTATTTCCGTTTTCTATTTTAAGAGTATTTTAAAATTATTCTTTTATTTTTAAACCTTTGATTTTATACACTTAATAGTCAAGATGTTAAAAATAGTTGAAATCTTTCAAAATTAACTTTTATTAATCACCAAATCAATCACAATATTGAGAAAATTCACAAAAGTGTCTAGGTTCATAATCGTGTCCTCCATGTTTCAATCAAGTCTCAATTTGTATAAATCTTTCCAAAAATATCATAGAAAAAATATTTTTTATTTATTTAATTAATATTTTAGTTTTCCTATATTTAATATATTTTAAAATATTTTTTTTTATTAAAACTGTTATTTTATGCAAAAAATCTAAAAATAAATGGAATCTTTTTCAATTTAAATATTTTTCAACTCGTATCTTATATAAAGTCACAAATAGGACCAGATTCTTAAACTTGTTGATCAAGATAGAAATTGGGCTTTTTATGTTAGGTAATTTCTTTTTTGGTGTTTTGAACCTAATTTCTAATTATAAAAATAGGGCTCTCTTTACCATAATTTTTCATCAACAATTTTCTATCTCTCTCTCACAAACATCATTTCTACGCAACTCTTTTGGTTAATTTTAGAGTTTTGAACAGAACACCTAAAACTTTTCCATCAACAATCATTTGGAGAATCAAAAATCATCTTGAGAATCAATAATTGTCAATAATACTTGGGTTGTTGTCTTGAACAGACAATGGCCTAAGAACAAACACCCACTTTCACCTCACTTTTTAAGTTATTTTCAATTTTAGTTTTTGTTTGTTCTTTACATTATTATTATAGAACTTAATTATATTTATTTAATTGCTTACCTTATAGAAGTTAATTATATTCATTTATAAATAAATTGGACATCAAACTCATTGTTACTCAGACCTCAGAAATTACTACCAAACTAATTATACATCTCTCCCTACGCAATTAGGTCATGTTCAATTTCTAAACTTGGGCTCTTATTATTTAGAGTCCATGTTTTTTCTATTCAACAATAATTCATACCCCTTATTAATTAATTAATTTTAATTATGTTATTTTCTTATTCTCTTTATTTTATTTTTGTCACATAATCAAGTTTTTTAGCATAATTTGCATTAAAATATTTTTCTTGCATAAAAACTATTAATAAATGATTATTTAATTTTTTTTATTGAAATATTTAGTATATTTTTAATAATTAGAAAAAAAATAGTTATTTATTAATTATATATTTTCTAAAACACTAACCATATTTTTATAATTGTATTAAATCTTTTTCTCATTCAAATTTATTTTTGCATATTGCATCATATACTCTAGAGTAGCTAACCCACTAAATACTAATAATTTTTCTACAAACTTAATTTTAAATTCTATTTATTTTTTCAAAAAAGGATTGTGAATCTATTTTATATTAACTGCAAATTGCGTCTATGATTCTGCTACTTTCCACCTAGATTTCGTTCAAGGATTAATTTCAAACATTTTCATAATCCATAAAAAACTAACCAAACACTTCGAACTACGAATTAGGACTATGATTTCTTATAAGAGGATATGTAGGCACGCAGCTTAAAAACCAAGGTGAGTCCCTTAATTAAAAAATTATAACCCTATCATCTTTTAACCTAAACCCTAGGACTTCCTTGAGAACAAGGTAGATGAAGGGTGTCTAACACCTTCCCTTCGTCTAAAACGAGACACGAGCTTAGAATCTATGTATACTTAGGGTTATTCCATTATTCATCTGTCGTTAGGATAAAAAGTAGTGGTGGCGACTCGTTATTTTTTGTCGATTACGACAATAGAGAGTAATTATGTTAGGATTATAGAGTTAGATTAATTTAAATATTTTATTTAGAACAAGAATTTATCTTAGATTTTATTTTTTATTTCATCAGAATCAACATTTCCTGACCTAAAGTGATAACGGGTTAATTCCTTCATTTCAACCGATCAGAGAAAACTGGTGAATCACTTATTCACTCAGGTAGCCACCAACGACGAAGACGAAGCACCACCACCACCACCATCTCAGCAACATTCCAAGCTATGCAAACGGAAGAGAATGAAGCTTCTAGATGATGAAGAAGAAGACAATGACAATAGCGATAACAATAACGACAACAAACGAGAGAATGATGAAGAGAAAAAGGATTTGCCTCAAACTCCAAATGACGCTAAATCAATTGGTGATCCTCTTAGGGTTTTCGGGAAAGGAAGAGGGAGGAAAAGGCATGAAAAATCCTTTGAATTTGATGGAAATCCATACTCTCTCAGAGATCTTGTTCTACTTGTTCCTGAGGATAAATAACAAAAGCCCTATGTTGCTATAATCAAAGATATTATACAGTACTTTAGTGGCAGTATAATGGTGATGGGATAATGATTTTATCAACCTGAAGAAGCTGAAAAGAAAGGCGGTGGTAGCTGAAAATTGTATGATAAATTGGGAAATGGATTTTCGGATTGATCTTTTACTACTTTTAATTTGTTTTAAGGTCCACAATTAATTAATTGCATCTTTCACTTAATATTGAGAGAGAAAGAAAACACACGGAGGAAGATGAAAATGAATAATATTAAATTTTTTCCCTCTCATATGTCACTTACAAAATTAATTATTGGAAACAAATTGTTCAACAAGTGTCATGTTTTTCCATAACAGGTGTCAACAGGTAGGGGTGTTCGCGGTTCGGTTTGGATCAGTTTTAAAGCAAAAACTCATTCGATCCAAAGATTAATTCACTTAAGGTTCGATTCAGTTTTGGATGATATATTTAAAAAAATCCAATCTGATCCGATCCAATTTTATGCGGTTTAATTTGGATCGGTTTTTGGATATCCAAATTACACATTATATTTTTATTAATATTATAAAACTACTAATAAATCATAGATTTGATATAATATATAACATATAGTATATTAAAAGTTAATATTACAAAATGAGAGTGATTGATTATGCTTGAAATAATAAAACCAAACTAATAAATATTATTAAAAAAATTATTATCATCTAATAATAAATTCACATAACATGTCATACTAATAAAAAGTAAATAAGTATCAAAATATATTTATGCAGTTCGGTTTGGTTTGGATCGGTTTTGAAAAATTCATCCGAAATCCAATCCGAACCGATTGGTTTTCATAAAATAACATCCAAACACAACCAATAACTTTTAGTTTTTTATAGTTTTCGGTTTTTTGGATCGGTTTTCGATTTTTTATTTGGATTGGTTTGGATTTGAACACCCCTATCAACAGGTAGTTTGTAAGAATTAAAAAGATGTCGTCTCTCCCAAAATAAATCGTGCTATGAAACTATACAAACAAGTTATTGTGTTTTAGTCTTTTTATATTTATGATTTATTGTGGATTTATTTTAGTTTTAAATAAATTATTGTATAATTTTAGATCACTTATTTTAGTTGTCATTATTTTTTATTCTCATACATCAAATCTGATGTGTTTAAATTTTAAATTATTCTTTGAAAATATTTTAAATTACTCTACCCATTTTTAACAAAATAACTGAGTTTATGTATCAAACTTAGAAATTTGTAGACCTTAAGGCTTATAATTTTTTCTATATTTTTTCTATAAAAAAATAAATTCATGTTTGACAAACTTTGACTATACACCCAATGTAAAAGTGAGATTACATTTATAAAACTCAAACGATTAAAGTTATAATTAAGAAGGGTTTTTATCTTTAATGAGTTTTTAATCTTTATAAAAAATAATAATAGTATTTAGTATATCATCACAAAAATCAATGGCTTATAATTATTGTTAGTATCATTATAGTTCAAACAACTTAGCATTTTGACTAAGAAGTTATCCTTTGACAATATTAATGTTCGATTTAATGTCTCATAAATCTCTACTTAGGAACAATCTCTATATCATTAAAGAAATAAATTAGTTTTTTTCATGCAGCTTTATCAGCTGCATACAGTGGAAAAACTTACAATTTGGTAAATTTTTAGTGATCATATCAGCAACATTCGGACTTCTCTATACTCGATTACCCTTATGATGAAATGCAACCTCACATCGATGTTCTTGGTTTGCTCATGATGGGTTGAATTCTTTGACAAGTGTATAACACTTTGACTATCACATTTAACAGTGATAATTCGGCCTTGAAGTTTCAGCTCCTTAGCAAAACCTTTAATCCATAATGCTTCTTTCACAACTTCAATGAGGGAAATATATTATACTTCAGTGGTTGATAAGGCTACAACTTTCTGAAGTGTCACTTTCCAACTGATTGTTATGCCAAACATAGTGAACAACATATCCAGAAATAAATTTTTTAGAATCCATACAACCTGCATAATCAGAGTCAACATATCCTTCAACTACTGCTTTACTATCTTCACCACAAGCTCCACCATAAATTAGGACTTTGTTCAGAGTAGGGATGACAATTTGGCTCATTCCTAGTGGGTACCCACAAAAATTCTCCCAACGGGTAGGATAAAAACCTGATTAATGCATACGGGCACGGGCTCGGGTAATTACCCCCTTAAATAAGCGGGTGTGGGTGTGGATATGGGCACCTTAGTATCCACCCCGCCCCATACCCGCACAATTACTCTAGGGGTCCTTTAAATCATTATATTGTAATATGTTTGTTCTTTAAGTTCTTTTTATAACAATTTGGTCCTTTAAGTTTTTTTGTTGAATTATGATATGACTTTATATTTTTTGAATTCTACTTTATATATTTAGGGTGCTAATATATGTATTTTGTTGCAAATTTATGTATTTTGGGTGATTGGTTTAATCTAAAATTGAAATGAAGAGTGAAAAAGGGTAATTGTGCATACATTTGCTAACTTATATGACCAAATTGTTAAAAAAAAAACTTAAGGGACCAACTTCTTACAATAAAATAACTTAAATAACCCATATTATAATTATGATTATATTAAAATAAATGGCTATCAATTTTAAAAATAAATAGATGTTAAAATGTTAAATTTGTAACATAAGTGTTTTTTTATTTAATAATTCAACAATAAATTTATTGAAAAAATTTAAATTGTCTTAATAACTTAAAATAATATAATATTTTATATTATTGGAAATATAATTTAGTTAATGTCTACAGTTCCGAATGCTTATTATTTAATAGGGCCTTTTGACATTTTCAATATTTAGTATAAATATGCTATACTAGCTATCAATATTGTACCTAATTCTATCTCCTCTATTTTATAATACAACAGTAGTCTTGTTATCATTTTTGTTCATTCTTCTTCTCCCACTTCAATATCTTGCACCAACAAATTGGTGTCTATAACACTTGGTTCTGTTTTTCCTAGGAAACACGAGTGATTGTGAGTTGTGTATTTGATTTTGGTTCATTATTTTTCCGTTGGAATGTTGAACAAAATCTAATTTTGTGGGTTGGGAAACAGTGTGTGTGAAGATCTGAGAAATATGTGCAAGGTTTAAAATGAGTGGAGACAGTAGTTTGAGCACCAAACTCCCAGTTTTTAATGGCAAAAACTGGAACAGATGGATGATACAAATGTGTGTACTGTTTAGTGAGCAAGATCTTCTGAATCTGGTTACAGATGGTTATGTACCAGCTGCAGCAGATGCAACCGAAGAACAGAGAACTGTTGAGAGGGTGATGAGGAAGAGGGACCATAAAGTTTTGTTCTATATCCATCAGTGTGTGGATGAAAGTGTGTTCGAGAAGATTGATGATTTAACAACTTCAAAAGGGGCGTGGGATTTACTGGTGAAATGTTACGGTGGTGACACATCAGTAAAGAATGTGAAGCTTTAATCCCTGCGAAAGCAATATGAGAACTTGAACATGAAGAGCAGTGAGAAAGTTTCTGAATATATCTCCAGAGTGATTCTGATCACTAACGAGATGAAGGAGTGTGGAGAAACTCTGTCTTAACAGGTAATCATAGAGAAGATTCTGAGGTCGCTTACTCCTTAGTTTGATTACATTGTTGTTTCTATTGAACATTCTAAAGATCTAGAAACCATGAGAATAGAAGAATTACAAAGCAGCTTAGAAGCACATGAGTTACGTCTGTCTGAGAGAACTTCTGAGAGGGAAGCTGAGCAAGCTCTGAAGGCTTCTTTTTCCAAGAAAGACCAGAAGCAGAATAGACGTGGTGATAGATTTCAGAAGTCAGAAACTTTAACTTCTGATGATAAGAGATATCATAAAGGAAAGGAGAGGTGTGACAAAAGGAAGGTTTAATGTTACTATTGTAAACAATTTGTTCATTTTGCCAGAGATTGTAGGTCAAACAAGGAAAGGAAATTAGAAGAAGCGTATATGGCTAAGAGAAACTCTAATGATGAACCTGTGCTACTAATGGCTTCTGATTCTGATGGAAAATGCTCAGAAGATTGCTAGTATATGGATACTGGTTGTTCAAATCACTTAACTGGAAACAAACAATGGCTGACAGATTTTGACTCCAGAAGGAGAACAAAGATCATATGTGATGACGATATGTATTTTAATGCAGAAGGTATGGGAGATGTCACAGTTAAAGTGAAGAATGGAAAAGACATTCTGATCAAAGACATTTGATATGTTCCTGGTATTAGAAGCAATCTGATGAGTGTGGGTCAACTGATTGAGAAAGGTTTCTCAGTTGTTATGAAAAACAATCTCATGACGTTGTATGATTCCAATCAGAAGTTCATTATGAAGTCTGAACAAGGAAGCAACAAAACTTTCAAAGTGAATGTAGAAACATCTGAAGCAACGTGTCTTAGTGCAGAAGGCGTTGAAGGTGACAGTAAGTTGTGGCATAAGAGATTGGGGCATTTGAACTGTAGAAGCCTAGGGAATTTATGTTCTAAGAAGCTTGTACATGGTATTTAGAAGATTGTGAAGCCTGAGAAGTCATGTGAGATATGCATGAAAGGCAAGCAACCCAGATTGCCATTTGCATCAGAAGTAGCCTCCAGAGCGAAGCATGCTCTGGGATTAGTACATTATGATGTGTGTGGACCATTTCCAGTACCTTCACTTGGAGGAAATAAATATTTTGTGTCTTTTATGGATGAGTTCACAAGAATGACATGGGTAACACTCATTAAGTTCAAGCATGAAGTGTTTACTGAGTCCTAGAAGTTCAAAGTGAAGGCTGAGAAGCAGAGTGGTCAGAAGTTAAAGATTCTGAGAACGGATGGTGGAGGTGAGTATAACTCTACAGAGTTTCAGAAGTTCTGTGAGGAGAGTGAAATAGAACACGGGGTTACTGCTCCATATACTCCTCAGCACAACGGTCTTGTTGAACAAAGAAATAGAACTTTGCTTGACATGACCAGAAGCATGCTGAAAGAAAAAAAAGCTACCTCACGTGCTATGGGGAGACACTTTTGCCACATCAGCATATATTCTGAACAGGTGTTCAACGAAGAAGCTGAAGGAAGTTGTTCCTTTAGAAAAATGGACGGGAGATAAGCAGAGTGTCAGTCATCTGAAGGTGTTTGGCTCTGTCTATTACAAACAGGTTCCAGAAGCTAGAAGACAAAAACTGGATGATAGAAGCAAAGTAATGTTGTTGGTGGGGTATCACAGTACAAGCACATATAAGCTTTATTGTCCAGAAACTAATAAAGTTGAAGTCAGCAGAGACGTCATGGTGAAAGAGTCTGAAACATGGAATTGGAACAAGTCTCAATCAGATTCTGGTGTAGTGCCAACACCATAGTTAGTCTCTGAAGATGTTTTAGAAAGTTCAGAAGATGAATCTGATTCTGAAGATTCTGAAGATGAGTCAGAAGAAGATTTTGAAAATGGATCTGATTCTGATCCAGATGCTGATGATGATCTAGAATCTAGTGAGGGGTCATAGTTCTGGAAGGGAAAACTCTGAAGGTAGTAGTTTTGGTGCAGCTTCAGAACAAACTCAGAGACCACAAAGAATCAGACAAAAACTAAGCAGGTTTGCAGATTTCGACATGATGCAGGATAACGAAGTTAACTCTGAAGGGGAAGTCGTTCAGTGTGCCATGTTAGTATATTCTGAACCAATGGGCATTGAAGAAGCTCTCAAGAAGAAAGAATGGCTGAATGCCATGAAAAAAGGACTTGAGGCAATAGAAAGGAACAAAACATGGAAATTGACTACACTCCCAGATAAGAAAAAAACCATCAGCGTCAGATGGGTTTTTAAGTTGAAACTTAAGCCAGATGGTTCAATTGGAAAGCACAAAGCTAGACTAGTAGCTAGAGGTTTTCTTCAGAAACCTAGGCTAGATTACTTTGAGGTGTTTGTGCTTGTAGCTAGGCATGAAACAATCAGACTGGTGATTGCATTAGCTGCAAATAGAAATTGCCCTTTAATGCATCTGGATGTGAAGTCTTCATTTCTGAATGGTTCATTACAGGAAGAAGTTTATGTGTCACAACCTCCTGGATTTGTGAAAAAGAATCGGGAAGGGATGGTATACAGGTTGAGTAAAGCTCTGTATGGACTGAAGCAAGCGCCCAGAGCTTGGAATATGAAAATTGATTCGTTTTTCAAGAAACATAAGTTTCAGAAATGTGAGATGGAATATGGCGTTTATGTGCAACACTCTGATAACAATATGATTCTGGTGTGTCTATATGTTGATGACATTTTGCTAACAGGAAGCTTCCCAGAAGATATAAAGAAGTTCAAAGAAGTCCTGATGAATGAATTCGAGATGACAGATCTAGGAAAAATGACATACTTCCTAGGGATGGATATTTTATACTCAAAGAACGATATCATTCTGCATCAGTTGAAATACGAACTTGAACTTCTGAAGCGATTTAAGTTGCAAAATTGTAAAGTTGCTGTGACAACATCAGAAACAAATCAAAAATTGGATTTTGACTCTGATGGTGATTATGTTGATACTACAACCTTCAACTAGTTGGATTGGTTAGAAGATTCATGAGCAATCCAAAGTGGTCCCATTTCCAAGCTGTTGTCAAAATTCTGAGATATATCAAGGGAACCCTGAATTATGGAGTGCTCTTTCCTTCTGAAAGAAAGACAGAATCAGAATTAGTAAGTTATTCTGATTCTGACTGGTGTGGAGACAGAGTGGACAGGAGAAGTACTTCTGGATGCTTGTTTAAATTTCTGGAAAGTCCCATTTCCTGGAGTTCCATGAAACAACCTGTCGTGGCTCTGTCAACATGTGAAACTGAGTATATCGCAGGTGTTGTAGCTGCTTGTCAAGCTGTTTGGCTTCTGAATCTCCTGCATGATCTGAAGGTTGAAGTTGAGGAACCTCTGAAGTTGATGATTAATAATAAATCTGCAATTGATCTTGCCAAGAATCTAGTGCTACATGGAAGAAGCAAGCACATTGAGACGAAGTATCATTTCCTCAAAAGTCAAGTGCAAAAAGGAGTGTTAGAAGTTCTGCACTGCAGCACTCAGAAACAGCTAGCAGATCTTCTGACGAAGGTAGTTAAAACAGATCAATTTCTTCGCTTGAGAGATGAAGTTGGTGTTGTTAGTTTCTGATAGAATATCTACATTAAGGGATGATATTGGAAATATAATTTAATTAATGTCTACAATTCCAAATATTTATTCTTTAATAGGGTCTTTTGTCATTTTCAATATTTAGTACAAATATGTTATAGTAGCTATCAATATTGTACACAATTCTATCTCCTCTATTTTATAATACAACAATAGTCTTGTTATCATTTTTGTTCATTCTTCTTCTCTCACTTCATTACCTTGCACTAATATATATTATATATTTATTTTTATTAAAAATAAAAGTAACAGATATATAAGTATGACTATAAATACTTACATACCTAAAAGATACATGTACGAGTACTTACATACTCAATAAATATATTTCGGAATCTTTTTGTGAACTTACTGTAGCCACATATTGGCTGTCAACCTGTCATCATCGATCTGCTGACGGGCTTTCTTTAATAAACACTTGAATTTGCATCTATATCTAGTACTAATTTATTTTAGTTTAGTAGGAGTACCATTACTATTTCAGAATAAGACCAATTTAATTAAGTATAGCACACACACTTTGATAACCTGATAACCTGTGTTTAGTCACATGTTATATTAACGATTAAATGTTATATAAATGATGACATGTGCTATGTTGACACTTCAATCCTCTACACAGCATCTATACCGCAATCATTTTATTAGTATACACTTATTATATATATATATATATATATATATATATATATATATATATATATATATATATATATATATATATATATATATATATATATATATATATATATATATATATATATATATATATATATATATATATAGTGATTAATGTATAGTTTAGCTGGCAAGTTATTATTGATCACTTTGTATATGTATATATAGAAATATTTTGTATTGTTCAGATAAGAAATAATAACAAATTTTTTCATCTTCTTCTTTGATGCGTTCATTTCTCACCATTGCATCAAGTTTGTTATTTTGTTATAAGATTTATGTTATTATTATTATGGTATCAGAGCTTCAAAAGTTCTGGTAGTCATTGTTTTTCGCGATTTGCTTCCTTGTTTCTCACTTGCTTTCTTGCTTGCTTTCTCCTCAGATCGCGTTCTTCCATTTTCTTGCTCCTTTTAATGGAAAACCAGAGTTGTGTCGATTTTACAATCAACTCTATAAATCCATATTATCTTCATCTGAATGAGGATCCAACACTCGTTCTTGTTACGCCACTGCTCATCGATAAGAACTACCATACCTGGACTCGATCGATTCAGATAACGTTGATATCCAAGAACAAGGAGAAATTCATCGATGGAACCCTAACTAACCCTCATGTTTCAGATCCTTTATATGTTTCATGGATTCGCTATAATATCATGGTTCTTGCATGGATTCAACGATCGATTTTGGAGTCTATAGCCAAATTAGTCATATGGATTGATAATGCAGTTGATGTATGAAAGAACCTGCATATCTGGTTTTCTCACGACGACATCTTCCGCATTTCTGATATTCAAGAAGATATATACAAGTTCCGTCAAGGTACACTCGACTTCTCTAACTACTTCACTCAGCTGAAAGTCATGTGGGATGAGTTAGAGAACTATCGACTGATCCCTTTCTATTCTTGCATTATTCCTTTCTCTTGTGGTGCCATTGCATCAATTAAAATGTATAAAGAGCAGACTATGTTACACGTTTTCTCAAAGGATTAATCGAGAAATTTTATTCCAAGTCATAGATCATGATGATGATGAATCCTTTACCTGATATTGACAAGGCATTCTCACTTGTTATTCAACAAGAAAGAGAGATGGATTGTTTGACATCTGTGTGATTCCTTCTGCATGCTTAAATGAGGGAATTTCTTCTTTACAAGTCCAAACACATGAAGGGAACTACTATGCTAAACATAGTACAAACAATTTTCGTGCTAAGAATGGTAAGAACCCTCATCTTTGGATCATTGATACTGGAGCTACTGACCATTTCTCTTTCAATTTCTCATCTTTCATTGGACATTAATACATAGTTCCCATACATGTTAGTCTACCTGATGGTTCACAGGTTATTGCTTCCATTTCTGGCACATTTGCCATATCCCCTTCTCTAACTTTACAAGATGTGCTTTATGTTCCTAGTTTCCATGTAAACCTTATCTCTATTGCTAAACGTGTTGATAGAAATCATTGCTTTGTTCAATTTAATGTTAATACTTGCCACATTGTGTAGAATCATTCCAAGGAAATGACTGGTATAGCTAACTTGCACATGGGACTTTATGTTCTTGATTCCATACCTCACCATTCTTCTGCCAATAATTTTGTTTCACATTATTCTTGTAATCTGTGGCACTTGAGACTAGGACACATATCCAATATAGGCTTACATACTATTTCCAAGTCTTTTCATTTTATTACTTGTAATAATGACAATGTACCTTGTGACTCTTGTCACTTTGCTAAACAGGGAAAACTCCTTTTTCCTAACAGTGTATCTCATTCTGATGTTCCTTTTAATATTATGCATGCTGGCCTATGGGGTCCTTTTCCACCATTTCCACTTTAGGACACAAGTATTTTCTAACCATTGTTGATGATTACACAAGATATACTTGGGTTATATTTCTTAAAACTAAAGATCAAACTAAAACTAGTCTCATCAACTTTATAGCCTATATAGAAAATCAATTTCAAACTACTCTTAAATGCTTAAGATCAGATAATGGGACAAAATTTATTGCCTTATTTTCCTATCTCATATCCAAAGGTACTCTTCACCAAAAGACTTGTGTTGAGAAACCCTCAAAAAATGGGGTAGTGGAGAGGAAACACTAACACATCCTTAATGTAGCTAGGTCTATATTTTTTGCATTCCAACATTCCTTTGAATATGTGGAACTATTGCACACATCATGTTATCCATATTATCAATAGGTTACCTACTCCTCTTCTCAATTTCAAATGTCACTATGTACTTTTATTTAACCAGCCCCATCCATGATTCACTTAAAAGTTTTTAGATGCTTGTCTTATGCCACTTCTCTTCAAGCTCACATAACTAAGTTTAACTCTAGAGCTACGAAAGCTATCTTTCTTTGATACATGGAAGGCACAAACGACTATATAATTTATGATCTCCAAAATAAAAGCATTTTCATATCAAGAAATGTGATTTTTTATTAAAATACATTTCCTTTCAAACAAAAAACCTTCTGCTACACCTACACAATTTATTCTCAACCTTGATGATCCTCACATTGAGACACCTAATCTCTTTCCTAGTCAACAACATGGTACCACTGCCATGTCTCTTTCATATGACATTTCAACCTCTACCAATGATAATGATAATTCTATCTCTCCTCAGTCTATTAGATTTCATAGTCCCAGCTCGGATAACCCTGTCCAAGCTGATGTGACTCTACAAACTAATTTTATCCAAGGTAGCCCTAATTATCATCTTTCTACTGATGCTCAGCATTTCGGCACCTCTGTTATCTCTTCCAATTATGAACCAAATACAACCATTGCACCTATGACTGATCACAACCATCCTTTACTTGAGGGTCTATCATTCCATAGACCATCCATATACTTTCATCATTGACTCTCCTCCTGCTATGAACCAAGCAGATGACCATAACACTATTATCCAAAACTCTACAGAAAACAATATATTACCCACAAGACAATCCTCTCATCCTCTCCAATATACAAAGGATTATCATTGTTATTCTACTACCTCTAATCATCTTTCAACAGTGTTATGTCCCTTGTCATTTGTCCTCACATATGATCATTGTTGACCTTCTTATAAACATTTATGCTTTTCTATTTCCTCTAACACTAAACAAAAACATTCAACCAAGACATTAAGATGGACTGTTGGAAGCATGCTATGGATGTTGAATTACATGCTCTTGGAGAAAATAAAACATGGAGTGTTGTTGATCTTCCACCAGGAAAAGTTCACATTGGGTGCGGGTGGGTTTACAAAATAAAATACAAATAAAATGGCTCCATCGAGAGGTATATAGTTAGGCTGGTAGCTATAGGTTATACACAAATGGAAGATTTTGACTACTTTGACACATTCTCAACTGTAGCCAAAATTACATCAGCGAGAGTTCTTCTATCCATTGCTGCTATAAAAGGTTGGCATATTGAACTGTTGGATGTTAACAATGTCTTTCTTCATGGTGATTTGCATGAAGAAGTTTATATGTCACTTCCTCTTGGTATTTCCACTTCCAATCCTTCTCAGGTATGCAAACTGCAAAGTCCCTATATGGCCTTAAATAGGAAAGCATACAATGGTACTCTAAGCTCTCCTCCTTCTTAATCTCTTTAGGATATTCTCAGACACAAGCTGACCATTCTTTATATGTAAAGTCCCATAAAGATTGTTTTACTACAATAATGGTTTATGTGGATGACATTGTCATTACTGGAAACTTTATGCATGAAATTCAATTTGTTAAGAATATTCTTGATCAGAAATTCAAGATAAAAGATCTTGGTCAGATCAAATTCTTTTTGGGGTTTGATATTGCTAGATCAAACAAAGGTATTTTCGTGAATAAGAGGAAATACACCCTTGAGCTATTGGAGGACACATGTTTCCTTGCAGCTAAACCTTCCTTTATTCCTTTTGACTCGAATATTAAACTATCTCCCAATGATGGTGAACCTTTAGAAGACCCTATCATATATAGAAGATTAATTGGCAGATTAATCTATTTGACAAATACTAGGCCTTCTATTTCCTTTGCAGTACAACACTTAAGCCAATATGTATCTAAGCCTATTGTATCACACTATCAGGCTGCTACCAAAGTGTTAAGATTTCTCAAATATTCTCCTACTAAAGGTATCTTCTATTCATCCTCTAGATCTTTAAAATTATATGCTTTTGTTGATTCTGATTGGGAAAGATGTCCCACAACTAGGAAATCTATTACTGGAGTCTGTGTCATTCTTGGATCCTCCATTCTATACTGGATATCCAAGAAATAGAACATTGTCTCAAGGTATTCCACTTAAGTTGAATATAGAGCTTTAGCCTCTCTCATATGTGAATTGCAATGGCTGTAATATTTGTTCTATGACTTCATAGTTACTTTTTCTCATCCAACATCTGTGCATTTTGACAACAAGTCTTTTATATAACTTACCTATAATCCCGCCTTCCATGAACGCGGGAAGTATAATGAATTGGATTGTCATGTGCTTAGAGAGAAAATCACTTCCAAACCCATTCACTTGCTTCTTGTTTCTACTACAATCCAATTAGCAGATGTATTCACAAAACCTATGCACTCTCCAGCTTTTTCCTCTATCGGGACTAAGTTGGGACTCTGCAGCCTCCACAGTCCAACTTGAGGGGGTATATTATAATACACTTGTGTATATATATTTTATTTTTTCATTTTCTGTATAGAGATAATGTATAGCTTATCTGGCAAGTTATTACTGGTCACTTTGTACATGTATATATAACAATATCTTGTATTATTCAGATAAGAAATAATAACATATTTTTTCATTTTCTTCTTCTTCAATGTGTTAGTTTCTCACCATTGCATCAAGTTTGTTTTTCTGTTGTAAGATTTCTGCCATTATCAACACATTTCAAATCATTTTTACTGTGACAAAAAATTAAGGAAGAAAAAAACCACTCCCTCTGTATCAAATTATAAGTAAACTTGACTTTTTAGATACATTTGACAATTAATATATATATTCCATATATGGACTAGATACATTAATGGTCAAATGTATCAAAAAAATCAAATTTACTTATAATTTGTTATAGAGGGAATATACTATTAAAAAAACAAAGGTATGTCAAACCGTATATATATATATATATATATATATATATATATATATATATATATATATATATATATATATATATATATATATATATATATATATATATATATATATATATATATATATATATATATATATATATATATATATATATATATATATATATATAGTGTAGTTGTAACCTTTGGTGTCATCATAATATTTCTTATAAATGATTTGTTGGGATAGCAAATGTTATACAACTTCAGGTCAATATTATAAACAATAAAATATTTTTTAAATTCATTGAATAAATAATGCATTTGGTCATTATTATATATCAGATACATCAATTGTTCAATGGATTTAAAATTTTTGTGTTTTTTATAATAGTGATCAGAGGGTGTATATGTTAGTGCGCGATGAACTTAAGGATTGGATTAGATTTCCAATTCTTACCTCTTAGATATTGGTTAGTGAAAAAAGTTCCAATACAAATTCCATTTTTTATAAACTTTGAAAAAAACTTAGGAGTACTCTCTTCATCTTCCTTGCCTTGTGTGTCATATCCTCTTGTTCGATACTTATAAAAACTACATAAATCATTTCAAGAGTATCTGACATTTCCTTGACGGTTTTACAATGATGAACATAAACGAATTTAATATAATCTAGAGACATTGTAATAAAGGTTTTAGTTTTGAAATGTATTTCAAATATTCTCTTTTCTTCTTTGGTCCAAAAGAAATCATGTTTATCTACTACTTTAGCATTTTTTTGATGACCAGGAATAAACTGACCATAGATTTAAGTTTTCCACAACTCGAAATTAATGCTTTGAAGAAAAATTGTAAATCTAGATTTCCACAATTTAATTTCATTCTATTAAAAGATAGATGTGTGTTTAGAAAATATCTCTTATTGGATGTCATCTTCTTTTTGAGACGATTAGTCATTAAATATGATTTAGACTCTGATGCCACTTGTTGGACATGTGACTTCACACACAAGAGGAGGGGTGAATTGTGTATTTTAGAAAAACATGAGTTTGAAAAAAAATTGGATCAAAAATCATATTTTAAAAATAGTTTTGAAATAAAGCAGCGGAAAATAATATTTAGAAAGTAAAGTGTGTAAAACATAAAGTTAAGGGAAGAGAGGAGAACACTAGAAATTATAGAGGTTCGGCCAAAATAAAAATACTTAATCCTCTCCCCCTAGATTTATTCTTAAGAGTATTAAATAAAATTTAGAGCGTTTACTAGGTTGAACTCTCGATCCCCCTTTTACATGGAAAATGAAGTTTCTAAATAACTTCCAAAAAATGATGAACACGGAGAAAAAGCAGCGACTCTTCCTTCCAAATAATGGATCAAAACAGTTAGTATTATTTCCACAAGAAACTTGGAGCAGTTAGTCTTAAAAGGTTCAAATCAATATTTTACACGGGTTAATCTTGAAGCTAAGGGAACTTTTAACATCGAGGTTTTCTCACGAATCGAACTTTGGTTTTATACCGGACTAACCAAGAACATGTGATATTTTGAAATTGGGCTTATGTCAAACCGAATCAAGATTTTAACAACAGGCTAAGCTTAAGTCTAATGAAGACTTTTACATGTTGTGAGTCTTTGAACCAGACCGAGCGACTTAGTAATCAAATTTCCCAAATACCAAACTTTTACGAGTTTGGATTTGAACCACTAATACAAATAATACATTTCATGACAAAACTTTCACCTTGTCCAAAACAAAACTGAGGTATAACGCCAAGGCGCACAATGTTTTATTTGTTATAAAAAATCACATATTCCCTCGATTTTTAATATAACTGAGAGAAAAATTAATTCAGGACATGCCTCGAATTCCAACTACTGCAGCTTATGTTTTTTTTATTTATAAGTATAACCTTTCTTTTTATTTTATTTTTTACTTTTAAACTAATTTATCCATCACTTCGGTTTGCGTAATAACCAAGGGATAAAATAATTAGATTTTACTATAAAAGCACTCGTTAAGCATATTTTACCCTAATCCGAACTCACATGTAGTCGCCCCAAACTCGTATCCATCATTCTTTGGTATGGATTACAAGACAGAAAAAAATTTCACTCTTGAATAAAATATTTTTTTTCTGCACTTACAATCTATCTCACATATGTATTTTTGGAATAAACTTCCTATGATGAATTGCAAGTGCCAAAAAATTATTTTCTAATGTTTGGAACAAATAACTTATTAGAAGTTGGATGTATGCAAACATTGAGCTTAAAAATTATACGCACAAGGGTATGTAATAAAATCTCGATTACAACAAAGATTTATTATTCTAAATAACAACGGTGATGATAAATCTTGATTTTTTGTAATCAATGTATTTTAATATTCTACATAAACAATATAATTAAAAAAAAAAGCTCATTCACCCCGGTTTTCTAATGAAACTGAATGCTAAATATATTTTACCTCGGTTTTTGTCAAAACCGAGTGAATAATTTTGGTGTGATTATTGAGGATACTGATCATCGTCCTTAAATAAAGCATTGTAGTCCATTTCATGATTATCAATATTTAAGATACTACCATTAACGATCCGTGTGAAACATAAAAACTTCTACTATAAACGCATTATGAATACTAAATATTGAAAATGAAACATCATGAAGTATTTGAAACTATCTATATCCACCACTTTAAGGTTTGCAAGATCATTTGCCATGAAAATGTCTCTATGATAGATTGCAGAAACAAAAAAAATTGGGTTTAAGGTTTGTGTTCTTAAATATTTATTTGAGTGGAAAATCATTTGAGTTTAAGGTTTGTGTTCTTAAATTATCTAACTTTTTTTTTGTTTTATATCAGAAACAAATGCAAGTAAAATCAATTGAAAATATATTAGCGCACAACATTTGATCTTCTCCAAAATTCAATGATTCGAAGATCCAACATATAATCTTCATTGACAAATTTATTTTTACTTTATTATTCTGTGTAAACTATGTAATATTCAGGGTAAACAATGTAGTTTGTAAACAATTTAATTTATTAATATTCTTTGTAAACAATGTAACAAGTTGTAGAAAAACACAATTTATCTTACCCCTCGGTTTTATTGATAAACCCAGAGATATGAGTTTTGAAAATAATAAAAGTGTAGAAGCTGGGGTTTAAACCCATTTGCAAATAACTTTATCCCGGGATTTTTAAAACACCGAAGGATAAAGTGACAGTTTTTCATGACACATTTCGTTACATCGCTTTTGTAGCCGAGGTGAAATGCACTTACAAAACGAATTTATTGAAAGTGATACAACTAAACTTTAGTGAGACCAAGTAAATATTTTAGAGAGAGAGAGTGTGAGGAGTGAACTATGAAATTCTCATGTTTCTAGATGTGAAAATACATGAGAATGGACCTCTATTTATCGATTAGAGTTTGACACTAAAAAAGAAAACTTTGTGGGCCATTTATGACTTGTCAATTGATTGACAACATGCTCCAATCGATTGATTGCTTTCTAATTAATAGATTATTAAATGGTAAGAAAAAATATATAGATGTTACTTATCATTAAGATGATCTCCTAATCACTTAGGGATTTTTTTAACTCTCCCAATCAATTAGGATAAGGTGCCAATTGATTCGCACATATAAAATTTTACGCAGAGCTATTATGACAACTCTTAACTCATCTAGAACGACTTTAAGGTATTCTTAAAAATATTTTCTTGAAAAAAATTAATTTAAAAATGTGTGTGTGTGCGCGCGCGTAATAAGCCATATTCTTTACGAAAAAGCCATACTGCATTTACAATATATATTCACTCAATCACATTTAGACAGATTTTCATATACTTCGAGTCTTATCAAATACTTCATTTTTATAGAAACTTACTTGAAGAGATTTACTTCGAAATAAGATTTAAATTACATTCCTTTAAAGTGCTAGCATCATATAATTCAATTTATCTAATTCTATGCACCTGAATCTTTAACCTTTTTATATTTGACTTTAAAAATTAACCTTTTTATATTTGACTTTAAAAATTATTAAAATTAAAAAAAATAAATCAAAGAACGGTTGCAAAAAACCGCTATGAGAAGTACAATAATACACATAAGAAAGTGGTTTTCAATGAATTGTAACAACCCATATTATCATAAAATGATATTTTTCTTGTATGATATATATAAAAGTTAAGCATAAGAGTTATGAACAAAGACATTAAGTCAAAACTATAAAAAAATAGAGTGAATGTTAACCTGAATAGACCTCACCCAAACCTTGTCGCACTATATATCTCTTTTATATTTTTTCTAATATTATTAAAAATTCACTGCCGTTAGTTTTATGATTGACAGGCTTCAAATTTGTCCTATGACTCCAATTCATTGCATGGCATTATTCGTAATAAATAACATGTCCCATCTCATGTTAATGTTGAATTGTGAACTAGAAGTTTTGTTTCATAACCTTTTATGTTCTGTCACCCCATCACATGTCAAATAATTTTCTTTTAAACACTCCATACATTATTACTTTTCAATTTAGATTTAACAATGATTATTATATTTTTGATTGTATTCCTTAATTATTACTTTATGTATTATTTATAATAAATTAATAAGTTAATTTAATAAAATGTAACGATCCAGCTATAGTACACGAATTCAAGATTATGCACTTATATCAATTTGTAAAGAATTATGTTAGGTATGTCCCCTATCCTTTTTTGTATCAATCTTCTTTTCTTGTATATAATTTCATTTTTAAAAAATACTATGCACACAAGCCAACATAATGAATCCGTGACTACTAAAAATAAGCATATTGATTCACACTGTCCACTGTGGATGATACTTGACAGCACTGTTATATTATATACTTCCCAAAATGGAAGTGGAAAAAGAATTATTAGATTCTCTTCGCAATATGTTTGTTTGCTATGTTAACTTAAGTATGTGGCGTTATGCATGAAGCCAACAATATATTAGTAGTGAATATACATATAATCACGAGAGCAATAATAACAAGTGGAATATATTTTGTAACCATACAAAGTATGTTCCTTTTTAAACTTATTGTTATTTGAATTCAATTTTATCGACAATAAAATAAATTTGGTTTGTTCACATGTTTGGATGTCGAAAAGTGATAGAGTGATAGGATGCTAAAATATAAACTAATAAAAAGTTATATATTTTTAAGACTTAATTGTAATTTTAGTTTTCTATTATCATTTTTTTTTGTTTTAGTTCTTCTATTTTAAAATTTGAAAATTTTTTATTTATTTTAGTTTTTTTTTTGTGAGGATTTTAGTTTCTCCACAAATTTAAACACAATTTTTAATGACATAGATCTCACATTGATGATATGTTCAACATAAATCTTAAATAAAGATTTTTTTTTTTAACATTTCACTACTGAACTAACATTAATACATCATCAATGTGAGCATCATGTCATTAAAAATTATCTTCGCAGGGACTAAAATATTCAAAAAAGCTAAAATAAATGGACTAAAATTTCGGATTTTAAAATGGAGGGATCAAAATCTAAAAAAAAAAATGATAATAGGAGGAACAAAATTACAATTAAATCAATTTTTAATTTGAGAAGAAGATAAAATTCCGAAATATTATAATTGTTATTTAGATTGTATTCATATCTTTAAATGTGTTAAATACAATTCATATATAATGTTTGTCATAATTGAATCAAACTCTAGTCTCAACAAGGGTTGGTTCGACAATAGTCGAAATCAAGCATGTTGTAATCGAAGTTCGTTCAAGCATCCAATTGTCAAAATATGTTATGTTATTAGCATGTCGAATTGAGTCAGTCTATTAGCTCAATTAATTAAGTTAGCTTGTTGTTTAAGTTAGTTTAGTAGTATATAAATAGACTGGTTCTCTAAAGTTGTTGAGAGAGCATTGATTGTTGTTATTCACTTGTAATCTTTTAACCCTAATTAAGAAAGTGAGTAGTAAAACATGTATAATAAATCATGCTTTTTCTTCCATCTTCTATCTCTTTAGGAAAATTGAAGGGTTTTCTTGTATTTGTTCAAAAATCTCAATCTTTCTCATATTTTTAGTTTGTCCTTGACGACGCTCGTTACAACAAACTGGTGCAGTGAACATGGAGAAGAATACATCGTTAACAAAGTATGAGATTGAGAAATTTACCGATGTGAATGATTTTATTCTATGGAACTTTAATATACAAACCCTTCTTGTTCAACAGGGTTTTGTTATAAATGTTGAAACAGTCAGAGAAGATGGATGATGCCCTAACGCTGAAGGAGAAGATGACGATGATAGAGAAAGCTCACAACGTCATCGTATTAAGCCTCAGTGCTAAGGTTCTCTAACATGTTTATAAGGACAAAACTGCAGTTAGTGTGTGGATGAAACTCAAAGGTTTGTACATGACCAAAATCGTTGGTAAATCGCTTCTACCTGAAGCAATCTCTATATTAATTCAATATGAGTGAAGACAAAGTCTTGATTGAACAACTATATATGTTCAATAAGCTGATTCTTAATCTAGAAAATATTGATGTTACCGTCAATGATGAAGCTCAAGCATTGTTGTTGTTGTTGTGTGCTTTACCAAGATCTTATGCTCACTTCAAAGAAACCCTCTTGTATGTAAGAGAGTCCCTGACCTTTGAATAATTTCACTCAACCTTGTACTCTAAGTATTTGAGCAAAAGAAAGGAGCACAGGCCAATATCTGTTGGTGAAGGATTGTTCGTAAAAGCATAATTCTCAAAGAAGGATGGTATGTTTGAGAAGAAGAAGGGTAAAGTTCCACATAAGTCTTATGGCGGTGATGCTCATGCTATTAGGTGTTACCACTGTAAGAAGGAAGGTCATATAAGAAAAGTGTTTCCTGACAGGTTAAAGAGTTATAACATTGGCAAGGACAATGGCAACGTAGCCATTATTCAAGATGATTATGAATCATCTGATGTATTCGTGGTATCTAGCGGAAATTATAGGAAGGAATGGATTATGGATTCAAGTTTCACTTGGCACATGACTCCAAACAAAAACGTGTTTGAGGAATTATGTGATCAAGACGGTGGATTAATGATGTTGGTAAACAACAAAGCTTGCAAAATTTCAGGAATTGGAAATGTCATATTCAACTTCAAGATGAGTCAATAAAGGTGTTGACTGGTGTTAGGTATGTACCTGGCCTTAAGAGAAATTTGATTTCTCTTTGTGAATTCGACAATAAAGGATATATTTTTAATGGAGAGAAAAGTATTCCAAGGGTAATTAAGGGGTTGAAGGAAGCCTTGAGAGGCATCAAAAGGAAACACATGTATACCATCTTTTCAAACCCATCATCTCCCCTTATGAGGGTTGGAGGTAGCTTGATTGTTTTTGTGAGTTCTTCTTGATCTAGTTCCCTAACGCATTCATCAATGATGTCTATGGCATAACATGCATCTCCTATTACTGGTACCATAAAAAATTTCGAAAGAATAAATTCTATCTTTTCATCACCTACTTCAAAAGTCAACTTTCCTCTCTTGACATCTATTATGGCTTCTGCAGTTGATAAGAACGGTCTACCTAAGAGGATTGGGATATCGTCATCTTCTTTTATGTCCATGACAATAAAATTAGTGGGGATATACAATTTACCGATCCTAACCGGGACGTATTCTAATATGCCGATTGGATATCTAACAAATCTATCGGCTAACTGAAGAGACATCTTAGTACGTTGCAATTCTCCTAAGTTTAATCTCTCATAAACTTCCAGAGGCATTAAGCTCACACTAGCTCCTAAGTCTAGGAATGCTTTGTCGACCACGTGATTCCTAAAATACAAGGTATGGAAAAGTTTCCAGGGTCTTTCAGTTTCTTATCAAGTTTATTTTTGGAAATAGAATTGCATTCCAAGGGTTTGGGATCGTCTAGCCTACGTTTGTTGGTTAGGATGTCTTTGAGGAATTTAGCATATGATGGTATTTAGGTGATGGCTTCGGTGAAAGGAATCTCTACATGGAGTTTCTCTATTATTTTTTTGAATTTTTTATATTGGTTGTTAATTTTAGTTTACTTAAGTCTTTGTGGATTTGGTATTGGTGGCTTGTATGGAAGGGGTGGTACATAAGTTTTATCTATGGCTTCTCATTTATCTTTATCTTTCTGCTTTTCAGATTCCACTGGTTCCTCTACTTCGTCCGTAGGCACAACACATTTCTTAGAAGTTTTGCCCACCAAGCGTAGTTTGGGGGGCTTGTTCGAGAGCTACCTGAGAGATCTGGGTTTCAAGCATTTTGTTCTGGGTGACTATTTGGTCAACCTTGGTTCCTAATTGTGTGATTAATTCATTTACATGATTGTTTTGGTTTAGGAATTCTTTGTTTTGCTGGGTTTGGGCCGAAATGAAATTTTTCATAATTTTCTCTAGGTTCGGCTTTAGGGGTACAACTTGCATAGGTTGGTTTTGTCTCTAGGCTTCAAAACCTGATGGTCTCGGAGGTGCTGAATTTTGGATAAGATTATTATTTTTATAGGATAAGTTTAGGTGATTCCTCCATCCAGGGTTGTAAGTATTTGAAAATGGGTTTCCTTGGGCATAATTGACTTGGTATGTGCTTGTTTCATTTAACAGATTGAATTCAGCTGATTGGTGCCCTTTGGTTCCACATATTTCACATTTTGGGTGAACTGTTGCTACAGTAGCTGGGTTTGAAGACATATGTTCAACTTTAAGAGCTAAAACGTCCATTTTGGCTTGCATCATGTCTATAGAACTTATCTCATGTATTCCTCATTGGGTCTCTTTCTTCCCTACCGATGCCCATTCAGTTCCCCATTGGTAATGATTTTGGGCCATATCTTCGATGAGAGCGCAAGCTTATGGGTGGGGTTTGTTCATCAATACACAGCCAGCGGCAGCGTCTATGGTCATCTTAGTGTTATAAATGAGTCCATTATAGAAGGTATGACTGATTAACCATTGTTCTAGGCCATGACGTGGACAAGCTCTAAACAGGTCTTTATATCTCTCCCAAGCTTCCAAAAGTGATTCTCCTTGGTTTTGAGTAAATCTGGTGATCTGATTTCGAAGGACAACATTCTTACTCGGGGGAAAATATCTGGCAAGGAACACTCTCCTATGGTCTTCCTAGGTTGTTATGGAATTGGCTGTAAGGGAATCTAACCAAGAACGTGCTTTATCTCTGAGGGAGAAAGGGATAGTCTTAAACGAATTGCCTTAGGTGTAGCTCCGTTGGTTTTAAAGGTGTCAACTAATTGGATAAATACTTTTAAATGTTGATTTGGGTTCTCTGTAGCGATACCCACGAATTGGATTTGTTGTACTAATTGTAATAGAGAGGGTTTCAGTTCGAAATTGTTAGCAGTAATAGTAGGGTTTAGTATACTAGAACTGGGTTCCTTGTCAGAGGGTTGGGCGAATTTATTAAGAGGTCTTTGGTTACGTTCTTCGGCCATAACTCTCCTAACTCTTTGAAGTATGAGACGTGCATGGGTGTAACATTTGGGTTCCTCTAAAGGATGTAATAAACTTCCGGTGCTACGAGTTCTTCGCATTTACCGGCTTAATAAAGCCTTAGTGTAGACGGTGTAACAACAAGGTATGAAATTTGACGTAATTGGTCCCTAACAACGGCGCCAAAAACTTGATGCATGGTTTATTAACAAGTATACAAAACACGTCAGAGTAATATAAAAGATTATCGATCCCACATAGACCAAACGTCAATCTATCTATTTCTGTTGTTACGATGTTTATCTAAGGTAAAACAATTAAGGGGTTTATGAGTACACAGTGAGAGTAAAGTACGAAGATATAAATTTAGATAAAAACAACATGCTTGAATGTAATTCACACAGTTTGATAATATTCCAAATGCCTCTAAGTAGAACTACTTATAAGGAAATATTTTCTACTCATGAAAAGAACTAATTTAACAGGAATTGTCTCTTTAGCGTATTTAGAACCAAGTTTATTCTTTAATTAATCCCTCAAACTATCACTTATAAAAAGGCCCGCATTGCGTTAAAGTAATAAACCTAATTTTAATAAATATAGTTTCTTTACTTAGTTGAAAAGTAATTTTGACTTGGAACTTCTAACCAAAAGAGGACTAGACCTTTAAACCCATAAATGCATCCGAAAAGAGTTTTGAAATCGTTTTTCTAAAAGTGTTAAAAGATTCCTACTTAATTGGACAAAGCGCTTTCGCTTCCTTTAAAAAACTAACACTACCCAATTTTAACTGAAGGTTGGACAACTTTCGATCTTACCCAACAAAAATAAAATGCAGAAAACTTGTGTTAAAAACCAAAACAACCCTTAAGTATTTCTACAGAAACATTTATATGGAATATCACTTTAACTGTGATCCTTACATTCTAACCTTTAAAATTTATCCAGACATGGAAATGTAAACAAACATGTTAAAATAGATCATGTTAAAGTAGATTCTTAAAGTAAAAAGGCTTCAAAAGACATGTAAGTAAAGAAAGTAAATAGGTACAAGACAAGGAAATAAACAAAGTAAAGCGAGTGTGACGAAATAAACAAAGTAAAGCAAGTGAGATAAATAAACAAAGTAAAGCGAGTGTAATGAAATAAATAAAGTAATGCGAGACTTGTAAATAAAAACCTGCTCCAAATCGGAGGCTTTAAATCGGGTACAATTGGAAATAAATGCGACTGGAAATGAAAATGGCGGCAGGATTAACTTCTACCAAAGTATTCCAAACTCTATTACAGACTCTATCAATGGTGTGATAACTCTTCGATGTGAAGGGATTATCTCTTACATAATCTGACAGTATATGGATTAAGTTTGTAATTAAGCTTGGATGAAAATAAAATGAAACTAGAACGTCCTATTTATAGAAGAACAATACTCCACGGAATTACCAAGGTGCCCCCAAACTCCTTTTGGGCAGGACACCATTTAACAAGGGTGGCGCCTGCCATGCCCCCTATGGAACCCACCGTGTGTACAAGGGTGGGAAGTTGAGGAGAACGTGGAAGTTGAAGGCAGTTAAAACCAATCCAGGTCATGGCCTACCCTATGGCAGGCGCCATGTTGGATGCCATGTGTACAATTTTCTCAAAAACTTGATTTCTTGCCCGTTTTTCTTCATTTCTTCAAGAGGGGCTCTAGATAATCAAAACACCTGAAAACAAAATAAAAACAAGCATAACACAAGAAAATGACAATAAAAACCCTAACAAACATGTGCAATTTGAGTAAAATATGCGGTGTGTTTTAGTGTTATCAACCCATAAGATAGATAAAGTGGATACCTTTGAGTACTACGGGCGTGTGGGGTACTAATACCTTCCCCTCGTGTAATAGACTCCCTTACTCGATCTCTCGCTCGCAATACCGTGACTTCTCCCTTCTCAGGTTTTCTCGATGTTTACATTTCCCTTTATGTAAGATAAAAGACATTCGATGGAGACTTCATTGTCTGATGATTTTCAGCCAGTTGTTTCAAAAGCAAAAGTGGAAAAATGGTTTGAATGAGGTTAATTGACTTTTATTCTTGAGAAAGATGTCAAAGTATGATTAAATTGATTAAAGTTTGATTAAGAAAATATTTTTTAAAAAGCATGGACTAATTCTAAGTTTATTATGAAAATGGTTCAAGTTAGAAAACAAGAAGAGTTTTGAAAAGAAGGGAGAACATTTTTGAAATTAAAGAAGATAGGAAGAGATGAAGGGATTATCCTAAAGAATAAAGTAAAAGCAAAGGAAAAGAATGATCTAACCAACAAGAAGCCAACACTTGACATGAAGAAGTCAATGTAGAATTCCCATCTTTGGATTAAAACCAAGCAAGCAAAAATACTAAACCTCTAAGGAATACTAAGCTTCAGATGAACTAAGTCTTCACAAAAATTGGGAAGAGTAACGATTGTATATAGAGGAATTCTCAATCACAAACAAAGCATAAAAGCTGAATGACCTCCACACAAATAAAATCAACCCAATGCCTTGGAGTAAACCCCAAGAACTTCAGACAAAATAACAACAGACCAATAAGGTCCCTGAGTATTAAGGCTTCTAATCTTAAGTCCGAGAGATCCACAACTCCATATTTCCAAGGATAGTAACCAAGTAGTCCATAAAGAAATAAGTCTTTTAAGGTTCAAGTTGATTATTAAGTGTCTTCAAAAGAAAAGAAAAGCTCAAGCGAGCAAAGAAAAAAATGACACAAAAATAAATGCTCAAGTGAGCAAAAGAAAAATGGCATGGAATGTAAATGCTAAAAAATAAATGGTACATAAAAGTAAAGGCATAAAATAAAGGCATAAAGTAAATTTAATTGTTAAGGAATTAAAAGTTATAGCTAAAGTATAACAAAAAGTTAGTTGAATGACCATCTTGAAGCTTGCTTTTGAAAACTCATTAAAAGATTGATAAAATCAAATCCTCTCAATAACAAGTTCCATTTGCTTTTTGTCAAGTATATCTTTCATTTCAAGTACTCAAAGCTAACACATATGATCAACAATTTTAAAATGATTCATTTAGACCAAAATTCATGAAGTTCATTAGAGGATTGATAGAGTCAAAGTCTCCTAACAATGAACTTTAAAGTTAATGGATCCAAGGTTTCAAATAAAACATACTTGGGCTTGCAAACATTGGTTTGGGCCACAAATGATCATTTTTTAAATCGGGAGAAACTTTGCACCGTGTTAAACAATCATAAGTGGACTTATGTAGAAGCCATACCTATTTTGAGGCCGGTCAATAGCAGTCTATGTACCATACATGTTAGAGAAATGATATGTAGATCATTCTAAAAAAATATGTAGCACAAGTAAAAACGAGAAAGGGATAAGATGAAGAGGGAAGGGAATGATAGTGTAACAAATGTATCAGATGAAACTAGGGTTTCAAATATCATCAACATCATTCATCCATTTTGGTGGATTTGGTTTTTCAACCTATCAACACCCAAGACCCAATGAGGTTGAGGAACTTGTTCCAAAACAATATCATTCAGGCCAATAAAAAAACAAAAAAATATATTTAATATATAAAAAAACAAAATTTAAATGATTTAAAAAAAGGAAATAATTGGTAAATTACACAACATGTATTAAAATACCAAATAACAATTCTGAAAAAATGTCAGAGGTCAAACATGAGTCAACAAGTGTTGACAATTTTTTTATAATTTGTTAAAGTCATAAACTATGTTTAAAATATAAAGAAAAAAGTAAAATAAACAAAATTTATAAAAAATGAAAAAATAAAAAATAAAAATAAAAGTAGGTTGTAGCGGTAGAAATTTTGAGACTAAGCCATTGGATTGACTTGACTCGCACAGATCAAAATAAAAATCACCATCGCGCTTTATTGTTTCCAAAGGAATAGAAAAAGAGCGAATAACCCAAAAAGAGGGGGAGAGAATCTAGGTAAGGGGGTTGGTTATGAAAAGGGAAGGTATTAGAACCTTAAACATCTACAGTACACCGTAGGAACCTCCTTAAAAATCTGTATGTTTTGGCTATAAAATATTGTATAACAAATAAATGGTGGAGATGAGAAAAGAAGTATATTATTTTCTTATAATTTTTGCACCCGCCGCGGTTGCAAACCTTTAGTGCCTATGTACCACCTTTCGTGCAATAGGGGATCAGGGTACACGTAGTTCATCTTTTAAAAGTTTAAAAAACACAAATGTGTTGGTTATGTTTTAGGAGACGAGACGTCATCGTCATTATCCGAGTGAAAAACATACTTACTACCCATAATTATGAGAAAGGAGAATTTACATCATCTCAAAGTGGAGGATATGACTTGGATTTTAAAATCAACAAAGCCTCACTCAACACCCAAGTGGAAACTATATATCATAGAAGTATAGTAGCTCGCATCACTACAAGGATTGACAAGAGTCTAATCTTTTGAGAAAATTTTAAAGTAAAAAGAAAAAATGTCAAAATGGTTTGAATGAGATTGATTGACTTTTAGTCTTCTCACAAAAATGTCAAGGTATTATTAAATTGATTAAAGTTTTGACTAAGAAAATATTTTTGAAAATGCATGGACCTAAGTCCAAGTTTATTATGAAAGTGGTTCAAGTTTTGAAACAAGAAGAGTTTTCAAAAGGAGGGAGAAGATTTTTGAAATTAAAGAGAGTGGGAGGAGATGAATGGAATATCCTAAAGCATAAGGTAAAAGAAAGAGAAAAGAACCATCTAACCAACAAGAAGCCAACACTTGACATAATGAGTCAATGTAGAATTCCCATCCTTTGAATTTGAAGCCAAACAAGCAAAGATAATAAACTTCTTAATAAAACCAAGCTTCAATTGCATTAAGTCTTCATAAAAATTGGGTAGAGTAACAGTTGTACACAGATGAATTCTATATTATAGGTAAAGCGTGTAATCACAGTAACTTGTACACAAAACAAACAAATAACCCAATGTCTTGGGGTAAACCCCAAAAACTCCAGACAAAGTAACAGTTGAGGTCACAAGGTCTCAAAGATATGTCAAGGTCCATAATCCCAAACCAAAGAAGTCCAATACTCCATAATGCCAAGGATAGTAACCAAGTAGTCCAAGTAACATTAAAGTTTTTTTATGGTTCAAGTTGATTATTAAGTATCTTCAAAAGAAAAGAAAAGAAATGCTCAAATTGGCAAAATAAAAATGACATAAAAGTAAATGCTCAAGTGATCAAAGATGAAAATAACATGAAATGTAAATGCTAAAATAAATGTGCTTAAAGTAAAGACATAAAGTAAAAGCATAAAATAAAGTCAATTGTTAGAAATTAGTGGTTAGTTGAATGACCATATTAAAACTTGCATTTGGAACTTATTAGAGGATTGGTAGAATCAAAGCCTCTCAACAACAAGTTGCATTTGCCTTTTGTCAAGTATATCATCCATTTAAGAATTCTCAAGGCATCATTAAATGATCAATGATGTTTAAGTGATCCACTTTGACCAAAGTTGATGAAAATTCATTAGAGGATTGGTAGGACCAAAGCCTCATAACAATTAATCTCAAGGTTATTGGATCAAAGGGTTCAAATTAACATACTTGGGCTTGTAAACACAGCTTTGGGCCACAAATGGTCATTTTTTCAAATTGAGACAAAATTTAGCGCCATGTTTAGCAATCGTAAGTGGACTTATATAGAAGTCGCACCTATTTTGAGGTCGGTCAATAGCAATCTATGTACCATATGTTTTGAGAATGATATGGAAGTCATGCTCCAATAACATTTAGTACAATAAGAATGGGATAAGATGGAGAGGGATAAGGTGAGGAATAAACCACATTTGAACTAAAAAATTAATCAAACTATTATTAAAATCATTCATCCACTTTTATGGAGTTAGACTAAACACCATGGATCCAATGATGTTAATAAAGTTCATGATCCAAATTTCATAATCCAACTTCAGCCAGAATATATATAAAAAATAAAATTGTATTTAAAAAAATATTTTTAAATGATTTAAAAATGAATTAAAGAGAAAAAAATAGAAATTATATTCAAAATAATGAAGAAAAATTAAACAAGACCATAGAAAAATCAGAAATCAGCTCAAATATTTATATAAATTTTTTTGGTAATTTTTAAATCAGAAACTATTTTTAAAATTAAAATAAATAGACAAAATAAACCAAAAATGAAGAAAAATAGTAAAGTCAGAAATAAAAAATAAATGAGGTCACCAATATTTTTCAAAAGGCCATTGGATCCTTCCCTAATTTTTTCAGAATTTAAAAATGAAGAAAAGTATTTTTAAACAATTAAAACAATTCAAATAAAGTGAAAAATTATAAAAAATATCAAAACACAAAATAAAATTGTGAAAAAAATAATAATCAGAAAGAGAAAAATCAAAAGTATTTTTCAAAATCTTTGAAGTTGAAATGAATTTTCTATGAATTTTTGAAGGTTAAAACAGTTTAAATATAAAAATCAGAAAATAAAATAAAGTCAAAAAATGTGGACCAATGGATGAGAGTCAAAACACGTTAGTAAGCTAATCCAATGGATCAGACGCACTGTGCATATCATGGTCATTATTGAATAAAACACTAAATCAAATATTAAATCAGACTTTGAAAATTCCAAATGGCACGCTTTCATTGGTTGAAAGATGACACGTTGGTCATCTTCAACCTCTAGCCAGTCTCGAAACCAGATTCCTCAAACTGTAAAATTAGAGCTCGAGACCGGTACCATTCGCTTTGTCTCATCAAGACAAATAAAACCACACCTTCGCGAAAATTTATATAAACTGTAGCTCACTCGTTTTGGAAGAGACCATTTGAAAAGGGATTTGAAATTTCATGGTCAAAACGTGCTTTCAGTTGAAAAAAAATGTTGCGACTAGACTTAGGATGATGAGAGCTTCACAATAGTATTAAAGTTTGAGATAATTGGTGAAGGAATATACCTATTGAAGTTAAGTTGTAGATCTCTAAAACTAAACTTGGCTAGCACGATTTAGGGAGTTTTAGAGCTTAATTCTTCTTCTGTTAGCTTCAGTGAGGATCAAGGAAGGTGAATTGACACAAAAATGATTGAGAAAGGCTGTAAGAGAAAATTCAAAGTTGTAGAAAATTGATTTCCAGAGGGAGTTTGGCAAGGTGATTATGGATTTCTAATCTTGAGAAAATGAGTGAGGGATGATCTTTTATTTATAGGGAAGCTGATTGAATGCTCAAGCGTGTGAAATGATGAAGTTTGGAGGGAAATCGTGTGAAGTTGAAAACAAGAAAAGTGTGACTTGTAATTTGATTAAAACTCATCCAAACCTTGCGTTTTAACATGCTAAGCATTTATAGAGGTTCACTAAACGTGATTAGAAGCAAAAACATGCATCAATTTTGTGTTTAGAAGACAAAAAAGGATTTCAAATTTTGACTTTTGAAGAAACTTCAGTTTCAAGTTACCAAGTTTAAATCAATGGCATTCTTAACTCAATGAGTCTTAGGAAATGATTCTTGAAGCTTTATAAAGATGAGATTATAAGCTTTACAATATGCAAATAATACGATCAAATGGATGCTTGAGCTGAAAGTTGCAATGAGTTAAAGTTGAGAAAGAGAGGTTGACTTTTTATAGTGGAAAATTTCTAAGTTTTTCTTCAAAAATGACTTATAATATCTTGCATCCAAACATGGTCTTCCACTTGAAATTTGCTCTTGACCAAAAATTATGGCATGAACTTAACCTCTTGAATGGAATTTTGAGACTTGAACCATTTAAAATCTCCAAAAAATGAGAAAGTTATGACTTGTTGAATTTGGAAAAAATACATAAAATGACCTATAATCGTTTGCATCATTAGGGCATCTTACATCCATTTTCACACTTTTCACTTAAAATAAAGGTTGAAGTTCATATCTTTAAGATCAATATGGAAAAATAATGGGCTCAAATTTATAAAATTGACCAAGTTATGATCTTTTGAAGTCACATATACGAATTTGATGGTTCATCTAGAGGGCTTGTAATCTTTCTTCATCATTAGGTATCTTTCACACAAAAGTTTCTTGAAACTTTTTAATTAATTTTTTGACACCCTTTTAAGAGAAGCATACCTTTGGAATCACTCAAAAATACCAAAAGATGAGCAAGATATACCCCTTTGAAGTTCAAAACCCTAGCTCCTAGAGCAACAAAATGCCTTGGGAACCCATTTCAATTTTGATAAACTTTCTTGCACAAATACCTTTGTCATGTAAATAGAAGTTGCTGAGGATGATAAGGAGAAAACATAGCAATCAAAAACACTTCCAAATCTTGAGAATTGAAGGAGATATGCACTTGTGATCAATGAAAGCAAAGACTTTTCCAACTAGGTCAAACTTCTTCAATCAACCCTTGTACATTTGAACTATTTTTGAAAAATTGAGTCATGATGAATCATAATAGACTTTTTTATGATATTATTTCAAAATATATTCAATAATGAAGCTTGAATCTCAATGAAGCTTTTGTTGAAGAAGGCATATGAATAAGCTCATGAACCTGTAGAGAAACTTGATAGAGTAGGTTGTGTTTTCAACTATGATATCCACAATTAGAGAAAACATTCAGTTAAAAGTTAGTCAACATAAATGACAACAAGATACAAATCAAGGTGCTTGGTAATTCCCCACGGGCAAAGCTAAATATAAGGAGAAGAGCCAAATCCTAATGTGATCTTGTTTTTATTGAGTTGATTTGATATGATAGAAGAATCTTAGGGGCAAAAATTGGGTTACAAGGTCACCATTATTTGTCAAGAAGTCATTGAATCCTTCCATAATTTTTTCAGAATTTTAAAAGATCAAAACGCATTTAAAAAAAAAAGTCAAATAAAGAGAAAAATCCAAAAAACCAAATCATAAAATAAAATTATGAAAAAAAAAAAGAATCAGAAAGATAATATTTGAAAATATTTTTGTGAATTTATTCATAATTTTCAAGTCAAAAATGAATTTTTTATGAATTTTTGAAGTTTAAAATAATTAAAACAAAAATTAGAAAATAAAAATAAAACAAAAGAAAAGTGGACCAATAGATCATTGTCAAAACGCATTAGTAAACATATCCATGGGATCTAGCATGTAGTGCATGATTTGGTCCCTAGAGAATATCACACAAGATCATTAATTAAAACAGATTTGAAAAAAATGCGTAGCAAGATGTCATTGGCTGAGAGATGAGATGTCATCGTCTTCAACCTCCGACTGCCTCCAATTCGAGATTCCACAAATTGTAAAATCAAGAGCTCTGACAAGTGCCATTCTCTTCGTCTCTTAAAGACGATTCTAATGGTGCACACACAGAAAATTTATATTAACCATAACTTAGTCGATTTTGAAAAACCTAGAAGAAAAAATTAAAAAGGGATTTGAAAATTCATGAGCAAAACTCACTTCCAGTTAAAAACAAACATTGCTATGAGTATCAGAGTGATGATAGCTACATTGTAGCAACAAGTTTGAAGAGAATTGATGGATGATTTTTCCTGTTGAAACTTAACTTCATAGCTCTAAACTTGGACTTTGTGAGCTTGATTCAGTGCTCGATTCTTGGTGGTATGAGTATGGTTAGCTTTATAGAAGTTCAATGAAGCTAACTGAATCAAAATAAAGGAATGAAAGATCCTCTAAAGGAGAAAAAGAATTCGAAAATTTCATTGGTTTTGTGAGGTTCGGGAAGAGCTTCTTTGGCTATCCAAACTTATCCCAATGACTGAGTAATAATCCTATATTTATAGCTGAGAAAATGGAATGCTCAAGCGTGTGAAATGATGAGATTTTGAGAGAATTCGTGTGAAATTGCAAGCATTAGAAGTGTGACACTTATTTTCTTAAAACTCAGCAAAAACTTGCGTTTCAAGGTGCTAATTGCTTCTGGAAGGTTGTTAAGCATGATTAGAAGCGAAAACGCGCAACCGTTTTGTGATTATAGGCCACGTTAACCAAAACCAAATCTGACTTCAAGCAAAAACTTATTTTCATGGAAGCACCTTCAAGATCATGGGGCATACAATGTGTGAGGCTTTATGATCTCATTCTTTTTGCAATGGAAAGATCTCAAAACAAACTTCACATTATGCCAAGAAAGGTAGCATTTGGATGCTTTAGTAAAAAGTTATTCAAGTTTGAAATCAGGAAAAACACATGGGTATTTGATACTTACAAAAATTCTTAGTATGAAGCCTCAAAATGACCTATAACGTCTTGCACACATTCAAACCTTTCCACTAAAATTTTGATCTTGATCCTTGAAGATGAAATGAAGTAGACTATTCAAATTGAATTTTGGAATTGTGATCACTCAAAAATCATAAAAATTGAAAGAGTTATGGTCTTTGGAAGATGATGAACAAATTTTGGGAAATTCACAAAAGACCTATAATCTTTTCAATTCTGAAACAACTTTCCAAGCATTTTCAAGTCTTGAATATTGAAGAAAATGTTTTAGTAGACATCCCAAAGAATATTGTAGAAAAATTATGAGCTCAAGGAGATAAAAATGACTAAGTTATGATCCTTTGAAGTCTCACAAGACAATTTGATAGCCTTTTCAAAGGACTTGTAATCTTCTTAAACCATTAGTGATCTTCCATTCAAAATTAGCCTTAAACCATCGAGGATAACTTGTTAAGGACCCTTTAAAGAGAATCATGGCTTTGGAATCAATAAAATATCTCAAAAAATGAGTAACGTGTGTGTAAGTCTAAGAGTGCCTAAGAGGGGGGGGGGGTGAATTAGGTATATAAAAATTTATTCGGTTTTATGAGAATGCTTGTAGTAATTTTTGGTTAATAGTTTGAAGGTTTTGGTTATATCTTATCTTTTCTTGATTATGGTGATGAAAGCGATAAAAGCAGAAAAGTAAAGAACACGGCGATATATCCTGGTTCCCTTCACAATCCGAGAGTACTCCAGTCCCCTTTCCAACACGAAAGAGATTTCACTATAGTTAGAATGATTGTACAGCCTATGCTTACTATCTAACCTATAGGGTGACCAAAGGTTCTTAACACCTTTAAGATCAAACAAACACCAATGTGAATGAAGAACAATCCTCTTCAAAACACAACACTTACTTCCAACAATCCTCGCTAGTAAGGGAATAATTTCTTTTGTAATACAATAATTTATTTGAAATAGATGGATAGCACTATCAATCTTCAATTGATCTTCTTCTTCAAGATAGAAACAATTCTCAACAATGATTATAAATGTTCACAATGAATGTATGAAACTTGTAATGATAATGAAAGTGTTTATGGCAAGTTTCACAAAATTATGAACACATGAAAGTTTATATGCAAATTTGAATTGATGAAAAATTGTTTATTGAAGAAGTCTTTTTGATTGATATTGTTGTTATTTAAATCTTAAAATCTGCACATTTTATAATGTCATAAATACCTCTTCATTCATGCCAATTCATATGAAAATATGCAATACATTCATGAAAGAGTATCATTTAAAATATGTTCAAAAACCAAAAGAAAAGCTGCACTGTTTCGCTAGGAACCGGTTCCGACACAGGTAGAACCCGGTTCTTAGTGAACGTTATAACTCAAATTTCAAAAATATCATGCAGGAACCGGTTCCCATATTGGTACAACCCGGTTCCTGGTACAAATTCCAGGGAGGTGTTTTCTGAACAAGTTTGGAACTCGGTTCCCTGTTAGGGAGGAACCGGTTCCTGAAAATTTATTTTCACAAATTCTTTTTGAAAAAGATCTCAAACATAATTTTTCTTAAATGTAAACATGTGGGATATGTATATGATTATGAATGCATATTTGTGAACATCTATATTCAAGATTAAGAATTATTTAAACCTTTTGACATTTGTTGATTCTTCAATAATTCTTCTTCTAATCTCCAAGACTTGTATATGATATTGATAAGCTTTTTGCACATCCTTTGAATGTTGATATCCATGTTGTCTTCATCAAAACTAATGCTTTAAACATGACTTGAGAAGCTTGCAATTACATTCTCCCCCTTTTTGATGATGACAACCAAGTCTTGAAAACAATTCTTGAAATGTTTATGTTGTTTTGTGTAGCAATAATGTTGAGAAAATGCAAGGCTCCCCCTAAATTGTATGCTCCCCCTAAGTCCATGATTCTTTGAATTTTGGAGTGAGTTTTTTTTTTGGCCTGCAATTTCTTTGAAACAAAACAACACATATGCAAATTCTTCTCCCCATTTGTTAACATCAAAAAGGATGGGGAAAAAGAGTGAAACAAATATATTTAAAAATTAAGACATTTTTAAACACAAACAACGAATTGTACGATACAACATATAACAATGAAACATAAGATACCTAAACATCACGAAACATAAGATTGAACATTGTCTAGTCATTACAAAGTAAAACACAAAAGTGAAAGAAATGACAGAGAAATTAAAATTAAGTCTTTAGTCTTCATCCTCATTCATCTCATCATCAATTGTAATATTTAAAAATTAAGACGTGCATCTTATGAGAAACATTTAGAGATCACCTTCATCCAAAATACCAAGTTCTCTTCATATTTTGAAGAATGGTTCTCGAGCAATCGGTTTTGTGAAGATATCTGCGAGTTGGTTATGAGTATCCACAAAAGTGACTTCGACATCTCCTTTAAGTACATGATCACGGAGAAAATGATGTCGAATATCTATATGTTTGGTTCTTGAATGCATGACCGGATTCTTTGTAATATTGATAGCACTTGTATTATCGCATCGAAGAGGAATGCATCCGAGATCAAGTCCGTAATCACGGAGTTGTTGCTTGATTTGTAGTCCAAGAAATTAGTTCATCTTTCCCATCATAGACATCTCGAATTCTCCTTGCATCATCAATGAGAATTCCTCACACATTTCTTTGTTAGTCGATCCAAAAATGATATCATCAACATAGACTTGAACCAATAAAGTGTTACTTTTGATTTTCTTAATGAACAAGGTTTTATCAACCTTACCCTTTTCGAAACCTTTTTCATACAAAAAATTGCTAAGTCTATCATACCATGCTCTTGGTGCTTGCTTTAAGCCATAAAGAGCCTTTCTCAACTTAAAGACATGTGTAGGATGTTTGAAGTCTTCAAATCCCGGAGGTTGTTTGACATAGACTTCTTCATTGATGTATCCATTCAAGAATGCGCTTTTGACGTCCATTTGAAAAAGCTGAAAATTTAATGAACAAGCATAAGCAAGTAAAAGACGTATAGCTTCTAACCTTGCAACCGGAGCAAATGTTTCTTCAAAGTCAATTCCTTCCTCTTGATTGTAACCTTGGGCAACCAACCTTGCGTTGTTTGGAACAATTAGACCATTCTCATCAAGTTTGTTCTTAAACACCCATCGGGTACCTATGATGTGTTTACCACTTGGTCTAGGAACAAGTTCCCAAACTTGATTTCTCTCGAATTGATTTAATTCTTCTTGCATAGCAATAATCCATTGATCATCTCCTAAGGCTTCATCAACTTTGGTAGGTTCAATTTGAGAAACAAACGCCATGTTTAAGCAAGCATCTTTTAGATTCAATCTTGTTGATACTTCTTGGCTAATGTCACCAATAATTTTATCAATAGGATGGTCTCTATGAGTTCTCCATTCTTTTGGTAGATCATTGATGTTTGAATCTTGTTGTACAATGTTTTCTTGATTTTCCGGTGATTTCACAACTTGATCATTTGAAAGATCTTCCGGGGGTAAATCTATAGGATCATCATCATCACACACAACTACTTCCTCCTTGGAGGTGTTAGTTTCATCAAAAGATACATGCATAGATTCTTCAATAGTTAAAGTTCTTTTATTATAAATTCTATATGCTTTACTAGAAAGAGAATAACCAAGAAATATACCTTCTTCGGATTTCTCGTCAAACTTACCGAGATTGTCTTTGTCATTGTTAAGAACAAAAGACTTGCATCCAAAAATGTGGAAGTGAGCAATATTTGGCTTTCTTCCTTTGAAGAGTTCATATGGAGTCTTCTTTATTATAGGTCTAATGATAACTCGATTTCCAACATAACATGCCGTACTAACCGCATCCGCCCAAAAATATTTAGGAATATTTGCATCACTAAGCATTGTTCTTGCAAGTTCCACTAGAAACATATTCTTTCTTTCAACTACTCCATTTTGTTGTGGAGTTCTAGGTGCTGAAAAATCATGAGAGATACCATGTTCTTCACAAACTTCTTCAAATTATGCATTTTGGAATTCTCCACCATGATAACTTCTTATGGATACAATCTTTAGTGATTTTTCATTTTGGATTTGCTTAGCATACTTCTTAAAAGCTTTAAAAGCATCACTTTTCTGCACAAGAAACAAAGTCCAAGAATATCTAGAAAAATCATCAACAATAACCAAAGTGTATACATTACCTCCGAAGCTTTTTGTTCTTGATGGACCAAAGAGATCCATGTGTAACAATTGTAGTGGCCTTGTAGTAGACACCACATTCTTAGATTTGAAAGTTGATTTGGTTTGTTTGCCCTTTTGGCATGCATTACATAATTTGTCTTTGATGAACTTCATCTTTGGTAGACCAATAACTAAGTCATGCTTAACCAATTTGTTCAAGTGCTCCATGTGAATGTGAGCAATCCTCTTGTGCCATAACCAAGCGTCATTGTTGTTTACCATAAGACATTGTACCTTCATAGAAAAATCATCTAAAGTAATCATAAAAATATTGTTAGTTCTTATACCTTTGAGTTTTACCTCATTGGTTGCCTCATCCATAATAAGGCATTATTCTTTGTTGAATTTGATCTTGAACCCTCTATCACAAAGTTGACTTATGCTAAGAAGGTTGTGCTTTAATCCTTTAACATAGAGAACATCCTCAATTTGAATGGATGGAGGTGTGCCAACTATTCCAAAGCCAAGAATATTTCCTTTGGTATTGTCTCCATAGGTGACATACCCTTTGGCTTTATGTACTAGATATGAAAATTGGTGTACATCTCCTGTCATATGCTTTTAACATCCACTATCAAGATACCAAACATTTGATGTGGATTTCAAGCATACCTACAAAAACAAATTATTTCTTGTTAGGTACCCAAGTTGCCTTGGGTCCTTCATAGTTAGTTCCCCTTTTCACCAACACATAATGCCCACTTGCCATACTAAAGTTTCTAACATAGCAAGCATTAGGTGTATGGCCTTTAATACCACAATAAAAACAAGTAGGTTCAAAGTTACTTCTATATCTAGAATGATAAGATTTCTTCTTAGGAAATGTTTTCTTTTTGGATATATTAGCCTTTTTCTTTTGATGATTATGAACAACTTGCTTCTTTTCTACTTTCTTGGGATTGGAACTATTACTAGTCTTTACAAAAACAGTGAGATTGTTACTTGGTTTCTTAGTATTCACATAACCAAGACCTCTTTTATCATTTGGATAACATTGTTGGCTTAGTAATCCTTCCAATCCTATTTGTCCCTTTTCATATCGTTCAATGACTCTTTTCAATTGAACAATTTGAAAGACATTTGATTCACACTTGGAGCATGCAAAGTTTTCCTTTTCTTTAATAAAATTTTGTTTTTGAAGATCAAAATCTTTAGTCATGGTGTCAATTTTTTCTAGACAAATTAGAAGTTCTTTTTTTTTATTTGACACCTTTTTGTATAAACTTTTGCATTCTTTCAAGAGTTCATCAATTGCACCTTGAACATCATCATCAAAAAGATTAAATTCATTACTAACCTCTTCTTCATCGTCGGAGTGATGTGAGGCCATCAATGCTAGATTTGCACATTCGTCGCTTTCCGATTCGGATGAAGAACTTATCTCATTATCTTCCCATGCAACATAAGCCCTTTTGTTCTTGAACTCCTTTTTGCCTTTGAATCCATTTTTATTGGAGAGTTTTGGACAATCCGGCTTTATGTGACCTTGCTTTCCACATTCATAGCATGTGACATCTTGTGTTGATGTGGAGGCTTCTTTATCTTTATGCTTATAGAATTTCTTTCTTTTGACAAAGTTAGCATTATGAAGATTATTTTTATGACCAAAATATTTTCCTAACCTTTTTACAAGAAGCATGAGGTTTTCATCTTCTTCCGATGCATCTTTTTCTTGACTTTCTTTTGAATCAACTTTTAAAGAAATGCCTTTGGATTTCTTCTCATGATTCTCATGTTTTTCAAGCCTTCCAAGTTCCGTCTCATATTCTTGAAGTTTTCCGAAAAGTGTTGCGGAAGTCATAGATGCTAGGCTTTTCTTTTCGGATATTACCGTCACTTTTGGTTGCCATTCCCTTGTTAAGGACGTAAGCACTTTAAGATTTAATTCATCGTTAGTTAAAGTCTTACCGAGTGCCTTCAAATGGTTTGTCAAGTGAACGAATCTCTTTTGCAAGTCAAGGATGGATTCTCCGGGCAGCATTCTGAATAATTCATATTCTTGACTCAAAGTGTTCAATCTAGACCTTTTAACTTCAGCGGTTCCTTCATGAGTTTCTACAAGAGTATCCCAAATTTCCTTTGCTGTTGTACATGCCGATACTCGGAAAAATTCATCCATACTAAGAGCACTTTGGAGAATATTGATTGCCTTTTTGTCAAAGAGAACTTTTTTCTTGTCATCGTCATCCCATGATGCTTTAGGCTTTGATGACCCAACACCATTGACAACACACACCGGAGTAAATGGACCATTCTCAACAGCATTCCATATTTCTTCTCCTTGCGCTTCAAGATGAGCCTTCATGCGAATTTTCCAAAAGTCAAAGTATTCACCACAAAACAATGGAGGCTTGTTGTTACTACCACCATCTTTGAAAACCGGATTTTGATTTGCGGAAGCCATTCTGGATCTTTAGGAACAAGTTACCTATAACTTGCTCTGATGCCAATTGTAAGTCTAAGAGTGCCTAAGAGGGGGGGGGGGGTGAATTAGGTATATAAAAATTTATTCGGTTTTATGAGAATGCTTGTAGTAATTTTTGGTTAAGAGTTTGAAGGTTTTGGTTATATCTTATCTTTTCTTGATTATGGTGATGAAAGTGATAAAAGCGGAAAAGTAAAGAATACGACGATATATCCTGGTTCCCCTCACAATCCGAGAGTACTCCAGTCCCCTTTCCAACACGAAAGAGATTTCACTATAGTTAGAATGATTGTACAGCCTATGCTTACTATCTAACCTATAGGGTGACCAAAGGTTCTTAACACCTTTAAGATCAAACAAACACTAATGTGAATGAAGAACAATCCTCTTCAAAACACAACACTTACTTCCAACAATCCTGGATAGTAAGGGAATAATTTCCTTTTGTAATATAATAATTTATTTGAAATAGATGGATAGCACTATCAATCTTCAATTTATCTTCTTCTTCAAGATAGAAACAATTCTCAACAATGATTATAAATGTTCACAATGAATGTATGAAACTTGTAATGATAATGAAAGTGTATATGGCAAGTTTCACAAAATTATGAACACATGAAAGTTTATATGCAAATTTGAATTGATGAAAAATTGTTTATTGAAGAAGTCTTTTTGATTGATATTGTTGTTATTTAAATCTTAAAATCTGCACATTTTATAATGTCATAAATACCTCTTCATTCATGCCAATTCATATGAAAAGATGAAATGCATTCATGAAAGAGTATCATTTGAAATATGTTCAAAAACCAAAAGAAAAGCTGCACTGTTTCGCTAGGAACCGGTTCCGACACAGGCAGAACCCGGTTCTTAGTGAACGTTATAACTCAGATTTCAAAAATATCATGCAGGAACCGGTTCCCCTATTGGTACAACCCGGTTCCTGGTACAAATTCCAGGGAGGTGTTTTCAGAACAAGTTTGGAACCCGGTTCCCTGTTAGGGAGGAACCGGTTCCTGAAAATTTATTTTCACAAATTCTTTTTGAAAAAGATCTCAAACATAGTTTTTCTTAAATGTAAACATGTGGGATATGTATATGATTATGAATGCATATTTGTGAACATCTATATTCAAGATTAAGAATTATTTAAACCTTTTGACATTTGTTGATTCTTCAATAATTCTTCTTCTAATCTCTAAGACTTGTATATGATATTGATAATCTTTTTGCACATCCTTTGAATGTTGATATCCATGTTGTCTTCATCAAAACTAATGCTTTAAACATGACTTGAGAAGCTTGCAATTACAGTGTGGTCCTTGGAAGTCAACAAACCCTAGCTCAGAGAGTGTCAAAATGACTTGGAACCCCTTTCAACTTTTGATGATGTTTTCTGCACAGTTGGATCTTGTCATGTGAGGAGAAGTTGTTGTATATGATGATAAGAATCCATAGCCAAAATAACAAACTCAAAATATTGAAAATTGAGAGATTCATGCACTTGTGATCACTGAATCAAGCACTTGCTAAATTAGGTCAAACTTGTTGAATCAACCTCGAATCTTTTTAAATTTCATTGCAAAATAGTGCATGATGGATAAAATTAGACCTTGAAATGATGTTGTCTTGAAACACACTCAATGGTGGAGCTTAAGTTTCAATTAAACTTATTTAAGAAGTCATGGAAATAAACACATGAACCTATGAATCATCTTGATGGATACCACCACTAAACTTGAGTAAAACTTGACCTAAATAAAGTGAGAGGGCTCGTTAAACCAAAAAGTTTTGATATCATAGACATAGAATTGAAGCTTAATCCATTTCAATCCACTGAAAAACCATTTGATGGAGGACCATCGCTCAAAACCCTAGGATAGATGGTGAGATGGATGCAATTGTGTCATCACCTACAATATGAACATCCAAAGAAACATATATACATATTTTGATGTTAGTTAAAAGTTAATCCAACTAAAAAAACACATGTATAAGATACACAATTCAAGGTGCTTCGTGATCCCTCAAGAGCACAGTTAAAGATAGGATGAAGTAGAAGGGAGAACCAACCCTAATGTGTGATCTTGATGTATTGATAATATGAGATAATGAGAGATCTTAGGGGGAAAATTGGGGTATAACACATCTGCAATAGTGAATACATAATTATCTTTTGGTTGAGGTGTATGATAGTTTGAAGAGTTTGATACAAAATCTTCAGACGAAGGGATAACAGTTGGTAGCATGGCTCTTAAATTTATTCCATCAAAGAATTTTCCAGATATTGGAGTCAGATACTCATGCATGTCCAATTGAACGAGGGAATCAACTAATCCTAAGTCGATTAGGATAGTAGTGACGAGTCTTCCTAGAGGTATCCATTTGACATGACACATTTCATGGCTTCTGGAGCAGTTGATAGCATTTCTCAAATTCTTGAAAAGAATGAAGGGAAGATTAATCTTTCTGTTTGATGCCGACTTGTATAAAATTTTGTTTACATCATTGTGGATCATGGGAAGCTTATTTGTGAGAGTTTTCTGATAAATACATTCTAAAATAATTCTTCCCCAGATATTGAGAGAAGGTTGAAGATCCTTGAACAACTTGGAGCTCTTCTTTTCCAAGAAGGTTTGGGAGGAAACATTCATTATGTGTTTCCTGCTAATGCACTTTCCGTTTAAGCTAAAACACTTTAATACACTCCCTTCATGATTAAGTAGTTGTGAAATAGATTTTTCTGTAATCACGACTGGCATTCCAACAATGTTTTTTGTGATCTCTTGTCTTGATTCATTTTCAATAACCCATAACTGTTTTACTAAATCAGGAAAGGTAGGACCTTTCAGAATTTCAAAGAAGGTTTCCCATCCTTGAAAGGAAACATCTAAAAGAGATTATAACCATTTTCCTTGAGATATTCGAAGTTTACTACAAATTCATATAAGACCCATAACTGAGATGTAGGAATGGAGTATTTAAGTTCAAGAAAGTTGGTACCTATTTGATCTGGATGAGATGAAGAGCCAACAATTGATTTCTGACAAGACATTGTTGAAAATGAGAAGATTAGAATGCGAGCAGAGAGTTTTAGGGTTTTGAGGATTTTTGGCTTAGACTAGCGAAATAGTAGGGTGTAGATTGAGTGGATTTTAAATAGATTTTGCAATTATTATTAATCTTTGAAAAACTTCTAGAATCTGACAAAGGGTAAGGTATAGGGATATTTTTTCTATTCTCAAGACTATCTCACTTCTCATGTGTCACTTCAAACGTCTGGAGTGGTTCAAAAGGACAATTATCTCTAAAAGTGAAACACAAATTTTCACTATTCTGATGGTGAATTTAATGCATTAACCTTTTTAGTTTTCAAGAAACAAAAATAGATTTTAAACTAGGATAGATTCTACTTTGATTATTCCTAAGTTTTGAAGGCATTATTTTACCTGAAAATCTCTTATGCTAGAACAATCAAATTTTTAGGGAATTTGTTCTTCATTTTGACTAATATTAAAATGAATTAACTTATGGCTAATGAGAGTAAAATAAATACTTTTGTAAGAAATCAAGTAAATTTTAACCTGGTAAGTCTTGTTCTATGAAGAGTTTTTTTTTTGAATCAAAAATATATTAACTCAAAAAACAATGAATACACGGCGATCGCTAGGATCCAGCCCTCAAAACTACACAAAATAACAAACTATGCCTAAGGCATCATTAAAGAAGCTAAGTGTGCTCTAAGCTTGGGATAACTCCATCCTCTGTAAACAATCACATTCAGAATCCTCTCAACAATATTCATGTCCTCACTGACATTACAAAAAATGAAATCATTCCTCAAATGCCAACATTCATGAATGGTTTCAGCAAGAGCCATTCTCACCAAATCAGATTTCCAGCCCTTACCACGAAACTGCCTAAGAAACCAACTCATTTCCTCAAACCAAATACCAGGAACATGTATAATCCGAAGCCAATGCAACACCGCTTGCCAAATTCTATTCAACTTAATACACTCGAAAAAAAGGTGATTGACAGATTCCTCCTGATCACAAAATGCACATATGCTGTTTGAAATCATACCAAACCTGAATAACCTAGCCTTAGTTGCTAAACCCCCATGGCAAGTCATCCATAGGGTAAAAATGGACCTGGGTCGTGCCTTGTTTCGGAGGATGAGGTTACACCATATGACTTTATCCCTATCTGATATCAACTCATTGTATACTTTGTTAGTGTAGAACTTACCCTCATTCAGCATGCTCCCCCACAGGCCAGTAAGGTCCGGCACAAGTGCACGTTGTTGCAAAATGGCTTTGAAAATACCTGAATCGTTCAATTTGGGATTTATGCACATGATCTCATCATTCTTCAAATAATACGCATGAATCCATTGAACCCATAAGTTGTCAGCCTTTGCACAAATATTCCAAAGCAGTTTCAGAATGAGCACTCTATTCCAGGAGGTCATATCTTAAACATTAAGCCCAACTTTTATGGATGGTTTACAGATCTTATCCCAAGCAATAAGACTCTTTTTACTCACAATACTACACCCTGTCCAAAGAAAGGTTTGGCAAATAGCATTGATTTTGTGCAAAACAGCTTTTGGGAATAAAAAACATTGCATCCAGTATGAAGAAATAGCATGTAAAACACTCTTGATGAGTTGTAAACGGCCTGCATAGCTCAACAAATTAGCGCTCCAGTGTGTAATCCCGCAAACCATTTTATCCACAAGAGGCATATAATGGGTCACCGAGAGATCCTTACTGGTCACAGGCACTCCCAAATAACGAAACGGGAGAGTCCCCTCACGGTAGGAAGTCATATGCAGGATTCGCTCTTTGGCATCAACTGTCATCCCACCAAAGTAAATGTTACTTTTGGCAGAATTCATCTTCAAACCTGTGGAAGCTAGGAAAATATGTAAGGTTTGTTGCATAAGCTCGATCGATTTAGCGTCACCCCTGGAAAATACCAACAAGTCATCTGCAAAAATCAAGTTACTAAGTGACAACCTCTCACACTTGGGATGATGATTGAATTCTGGATTCTTTTGCATTTGGAGAAACAATCTATTTAAGTATTCCATTGTGATGACAAACAAAAGAGGAGATAAAGGATCCCCTTGACGAATACCCTGTCTCGCCTCCAATTTTTCCGTAAGCATACCATTAAGATTAAACCGATACGAAACAGTAGTCACGGTTGTCATAACCCAGTCCACAAACTTCCTTGGAATTCCAAGTTCACACATGATTTGCTCCAGTGCACACTAATCCACCATATCATACGCTTTCTGAAGATCAAGCTGTATCATGCATCTAGGGGAGATCATCTGCCTGTTATATCCTTTAATCAGTTATGTTTCCAATAAAATGTGGTTTTGAATATGCTGCCCTGTCACAAATGCAGGCTACGCTTTATTGATAACAATGCCCAACACCTTGCCCAATCTAGCCGTTAAAATCTTGGAGATTATTTTATAGAAAGTGGAGCACCCTGCTATCGGACGATAGTCACGAATGATCTTGGAAGCTGGATGTTTGGGGATAAGGGTAACTATGGTTTCATTCATAGCTTTGTAGATCACAATATGCTCGAAAAATTCCTTTACAGCATATATCACGTCCTGTTCAATAATCTCCCAGCTGGATTTGAAAATTTTTGCCCCATACCCATCAATGCCTGGACTTTTTAAATCGCCAATTCCTTTTAAAGCACATTTGATTTCAGTCACAGTTACAGGTGCAATGAGGCAGTTCCTCTCCCTACCCGACAATTGGGGACCTTCCCTCATAACTGTTATATCAATCATTTGCAATCTGCTATCACGCGATCCCATGAGGCTCTTGTAGAAATCACAAATCTCAGCAGCAATAGCATCAGAATTCTGGAGAACAGAGCCATCATCCTTATGCAGAACTTTGATGGAGGTAGCAGCATGTTTAGATTTCAGAGAAGCATAGAAAAACTCAGTATTGCCATCTCCTTTCCTAAGCCAATCAATTTTGGTCCTTTGCCTCATCATTTGGTCGTTGATCTCATGCCAATAGATAACAGAATCAATGCAGCTTTTGACTTTATCAATAATCTCAGAATTCATTATGTCCAGACACAGTTCCTCCTGGGCCAATCTGAGATCAGTTCTGGCTTTAGCTATAGTTTTATTTACATTAGACAATTACTTACTCAGCCTACTAAGAGGACCCTGCAAACGCAGTAACTTATACCAAAGTTTGGCCATAGGTCTGCCCTTCATTGGTTTCTGCCAGCTCTCACCAACAACCATCTGATATCCTTCCATGTGAGTTACACAGTTAGTAAATCTGAACTGAGAAATCTTTACCTCCCTCTGCATACGTCCATTCAAGCACAGTAAGTTATGATCAAATACACTGCAAGGAAAGATAGTCAGGTTCACATCAATGTTATCCATAAGCCACTCCATGCTTCCCATAACATGATCAATTCTAAAATAAATTGTTCCCACAGAGTGTTTGTTGGTCCAAGTATAGTAATCCCCAAGGCTGACTTTCTCAAAAAGGCCAACTTTCTCCATTACATCTCTGAGGTCCACGATTTCTGCTTCAGTCCCCAAATTACCCCCAATCCTGTCCATTGCTTTGATCATATTGTTGAAATCCCCCATAAGGACCCAAGCTCCATGCTAGCTCGAATGAACCCTCTCCAAGTCAGTCCACAACCTTCTTCTATCATCCAGCTGATTAAAGGCAAAAATTGTTGTCATCCAATTTTTAAAAACTCCATTCAAATCATAGATACCACAGTGGATCATCTATGCAGAGCATTTGACCAAACGAACCTCAACCCTACTGTCATCCCAATAGATCCAAATTCTTCCATTAGGATGATGCTGATAATTATCCAAGAATCTACCTCTATGTTTCAGCTGCTCTCTGACTTTATTAGCTTTAGCAGATTTCACACGAGTTTCAATTAGAATGGCTATCACAGGGTGAAGATTAAGGAGATGGGAGCTAATCTCCCTTAGCTTCCCCATTTTATTTAACCCCCTCAAATTCCAGGATATAATCATTGCCCAGTATTTTGAAGCTCTAGGAGATCTGTTGTACCCCAAAATTTGCCCTCCTCTTTTCACAAGAAATCACAGCTTCAGACTTTTCCTAATTTTTCAGATTGGTTTAAGAATCGGTCAAATAGACTTTTCTCATCAGTCAGACAAAATTAGGGTTTTTCATTGATTTTGAATCGGTCAAACAGATTATCAGGGTCTTGGTTAATTTGTTTAAGTTTGGGCTCAGGGTTTTGATCAGGCCAGCGTTTCTTTGACAATAAATTAAGAATTAGGGTTTGCACGCGCATTCTCAAAAGAATTTGAATCCACAATGTATTAATTGGCTTTACACTACTTTGATATCTGCTCAAGATTTCAGTTTGGTTCTCAATAAACTTGAACCTATGGTTTGGAAGCTGAGGCTTCTGGTTGAAAATTTGCAGTGCTTGGTTTAATCAGTAAAAGGAAAGGCATATGGATGTTTGTTTGACTGTACAATGCTCATGGATAATTGGAACGCCGGGTTTATTATTGATTAATGCGAAGCTGCAAGACTACGGTGTTTATTAATTATTTATTCTCAGCTAGAATAGTTGGGATTCACTTCCAGTTATTTTAATTCAGGAAACTTAAATAATCAAGTAAACGGTGGATTAAGAGAGTTTGACTATGCAATGCTTTTGATTATTCGGAATGCCGAACGTTTATTGATTATTTATCATTTCTAAGTTAAAATTATTGGATACTTTCCAGTTATTATAATTCAAGAAATATAAATAATTAAATAAATAATTGAAGAAGAATTGAAAAGAGAATTAACTGACAAAAAAGGATTTTTATTCATCTTTAATTGTTTGTTACAAATTATTACTGGAACATTGTAAATTTATTTACATTTTGTTTACAATAATAATACTACAAATGGTTAAAATAAAATAAAAATGTATCCTAAAGTTTCCTAAGTCTTCATCTTCTGCTGATGCTCCCCATTGCTCGATTAATTTTTATTTGCAAAAAAACAAAGAAAAGGAAGAAATCAAATGCAGATAAATTTAATTAAAAAGGCAGATAGATATTTAAAACTCATCATTAAAGATTTTGGTCGGAATCAGTTTATTCGTCCTCTCTGCAAATCGCAAGAAGATGTTTCTTCTTGGTTCACAAAGAGGAAAGCATTGTTTTACAAGCATATGAAGTATTTTTGCAAAATGCACAAAGCTGCATAAACCCAAAATTGCAAAGTATCAACAAATTCAAAATTGAACAAACAGCATAAGTGCCAATAACTAAGTTACAGTTACAAAGGCAAACTAAGCTGTCCAAGGCAAACTGAATGTCAAAACAAGCTGTCAAAAGGCCAACTAAAGTCACATTGTCAACTAAGCAAAACTGTCATAAGCGGGCAACAAGCACAAAAGCAAGGCAGAAATTTGGAAGTATGCAGAGGAAAGACAAAAGCAAGCTTATGAAAGAATACATAATTTTCCAGGCCAAAGTCTCTTCAGAAAAAATGAATATTCTAAGCAAATATGTGCTTACTGTGGAGAAAGAAAAAGAGAAAAGTAGCAGGCTTACAGTTTTCTAGGCAGGCCTATAGATAAATATGACAAAACCAGGATACCGTCAGAGGGAGGGCAGAATACATACAGTAGAAGATATCACAAAAAAATGAAAACCTCAAGCCTTGCAACCTGCTCAAGCATTGGTATTCAAACCAAGACTTAATTCAAAAAACTTGTTAAAAAACAAATAGCCTGGCTACAAAACAAAAGAGAACGAATTCACACAAAAATATAAAACCTCCTGCCTTTCAACTTACAAGCCAACATCCTGTAAGTTATAAAACAAAACATTAAAGCCTTTATTCAAACAGAACCAAAAATCCTACAAACTGTCAAACACAAACATATCAAGCCTAAAAACCAGAAGCCTTCACCTGCATAAACCTGTGATTCAAAACCTCCAAACACAAGCCATACAAACCTGCCTGTCCCAACCTCAAACCAGAAGCCATAAACACAAGCCTCATGCCTGCCTAAAAACCAGAACCCTCCCAAACCTGTCAAACTGTTAGCTTCAAAAGCAAACCAACGCCTAAACAAAGCCTGTACCAATACTGATAAACCCCATACAAACCAGCAAACCAAAGCCTGCCTATACTGATAAGCCTCTCAGAACAACCATCATCCACATATCCAAACCATTTCAAAGTATCCAACATATCCAAACAAAGCCCTCAGAACCATGTTCATCATAGGGTCAACATAGCCAAAATCACCAACCAAGCACCAAGAGAGGAAAAGAAGTGAAACAATAAGCCAATAATTCTCAGATTATTATCATCATTGAAAACAACCAAAAAAAAAACCAAACAAGCAGTCAGAAGCTCACTCAAAGTCTCAGAAGAAGCAAGAACATCATCAATAATCAAGCAAGCAATCAGATCATACAGAGCAAGCAGTCAAAAGAGGAAAAGAAGTGATTCAACTAGGGCTTTCAGAAAAAACATCATCATAAAACCACAGAGGGTACTAGACAAACCAGGGAAGGCCACAAAGCTCGCAACATCACGCGTTCCCCGCCTCCGGCCGCCCTAGGACACCACCGCCCTCCTCCGACTCCAACAAAGGTAGTATTTCTTCTCCCTCCTTTCACACCTCATATAAACAACAACATATAAAATCAGAATCAATACATGAAAAGTAAAACATGTAAGAGAAGTTCGAAAACCCTAGGATTTGAATCGTTACCTCTTTTTTGTCACCTCCTGGTTCGACCATGGGGAGAAGGAGACGGAAGCGGCGCCTGGTAGCCTAAGGTTGGGAGGAGCGTCAATAGGCTATGCTCTGAGAAAGTAAAGAGACGAAGAAGACGATGCTAGAAACGGCGCCTCTGTAACTCAACAAACCCTAAATCCAGAAATGAAACAAAATGAATGAAACCCTAAAACAAATGTTTCCCAAAATGCAATGGGCCTGACTCTTGGAGCAAACGACTTAAGCCCAAAACTGGCGTGCACCCCCCCATTTCTCCTTCTGCTTATTTGTTTGTTTGGGCCCAGACCCCCCTAAAGCCTATTTAATTCTTTTCTTTATTTTCTATTTTTATTCAAACTAAAAGCTTTTATTTATTTTCTTTTTTATATAACTTAACTCTTTTTTTTAATAAATAATACACTAATTTCTCATATAAAAAATATTGCTAATACTTTTCATTATAATTAAAAATACATAAATATTAGATTGTATCAAGATTAAACACTTTCTTTTTTTTTGTCTTTTATTAAAACCTTTTTTAATTTAAACCTTGTACATAAAAATATAAACTAAAATATATAAAACATTAATTTTCTTAAACTTGAAACATTTTTCTTTTCTTTAATTAAAACTTTTGTATATAAAACATTAACATTAATACATAAAAATAGAATTTCTTAGGCATTTTCTTTTTTATTAAATCTTTTGTTCGTGCATAATCCATAAAAATCCAAAAAAATCATAAAATACTTAATAATATATTAAGTTAACATCTTACATCACTTGTAAATAAATCACATACACTTACACAAATACTTTTCATACAATACTTTTATTTCTCTTTTATCCTTATGCATTGCTACATTTTTCATTTGAGAATACAATTCGATTTGGTTGTAAATATATTTGGATACTACTCTCCTAATAAGTCTCATCCCCCATTTATAAATAATTGTACCCCCATCCCCGGATACTTATTTAGTTTAGGACTTTAAATTTCCGCATTTTAAAAGCTTTGGAATTATGCCATGATAGACTTAGGGTTTGTATGCGAAGATTTAAAATCAACCGCTAGATAACCTAATACAAGACAAATGCATGATAATCAATACACCAATCACACTTGCACCCTTAGGGTAATCTCGCTTGTTGCCTTCCAAAATGGGCCATGCTTGAACGTTGAGTTTCTTTGGCAAAACAAAAACAAATGATCATAGTCCCTCGATGATGCTTTCGAAAGTTGCCTACAAAATGATCATAGTCCCTTCAAGCAAAATTTCCAAAGACACTTGGCACCATTGCATTCATGGTCCATACGATGACCCGCGCCTGTCCCGCTAACGTCCTAACACAATATTGTCCACCAAATGCAATGGTGGAACAATACTGTTAAAAGGGTTAAAACATAGGAAAAATCTTTGAGTAAATTTAGGGGTAGACAACTCTTAGTTACTTGATCAAACTTGCAAACATACTTGCCTACTTTTCAAAACCCACTTCACAATACAACTTTCAAAAACAACTTTCAAAACATTGAAACATCTTTTCGAAAAGACACACACCTTTGTAAAACATTTGAGTAAAGAATTGTTACAACGGTTTCCTAGACAAGGCATCTTTTTCAAAATATTTTCAAAACATACACACACACCACCATTTCAAGCAATTGAAAATCAAGGCAAGTGATCTAAAACAAGTAACTAAGAGCCCATGGATAACCATGGATGAAAAGGGTGCTAACACCTTCCCTTTCCATAATCTACCCCCCGAACCCACGAAACATCTCAAAAGGTTTTTCCTGTGCTTTCTAACCTTTCCTTTAGGATAAAATAAAAAGTCGGTGGTGACTCTTGCTAAACCGAACAAGTGCGAATACAAACGCAAAACCTCAAGTCAGTTCTCCCACCGTATCACAGAACTGGCGACTCTGCTGGGGATTAACTTAAAAGTGGGGTTACCTTAGGGTTTAGATCACCTTTACATTATTGCTTTGATTGCCTTGATTGCTTTACTTTTTGGATCCTTGTTTGGGTTTGTTGTAAATCCTACACCCGGATTTGGGGGCACCTTTTTAGGTAAATAGCAATAAAGCTGTGAGGGAACTGTGCGGGGTATACCGTCATGGTTGAAGCAGTAAGCTATGTTAGTGTGACATATTTGTGAGTACCGGTAACCCTTGAGTTCAATCAAGGAGAGTACGGGGCCGCTGAGTGATGTCATGAAGCACTAACGAACTCTTAGAACCTTAATTGACCATCTTAGCCTTTTTAGGGGTAGTGAGATGACCGACTTTGGTGCAGTCCGAAGTTGGTAGATACTCAATACTACACTCATTGAGGGTTGTTTTCTTGAAATATTTTGGTCGCCAGTTAAGTGGCTAAACCAAAACAATGAACATAGAAAACAATCCAGTGATATTGAGCTCCTTAGAACCCGGTTTCTATGTTAGAACAGGATGAGCCAACTAACTTCAAGAGGGTACTTACCTACAAACCCCATGCAAGCTTAAACCTAAGGACTTGTTTGCTCTGTGTGAATATGATTACCTGTATATACACTCACTTGCTTTTGCATACATGTACATAACATCATAACATCATACCATAGCATTTTTAATAACTATTTCAAGGATCTTGAGGGTTCTTTTGATGCAGGGTTACGTTGAACCAGACGTCTACCAAAGGGCAAGAGGTTTCTCCTCTAAACAAATGCCATCAAAGATCAAGTGTAACAACTTAAATCAGGGGCTATGACCCACTTGATATGGTGAGCTTGATTCTCGTGGAAAGACATCCACAGGTGCAAAGTTCTCCAATCAAAGATCGAAGTTCAACCTCTAACATTCCCTTGTGTTTACCCCAAGAGATCCTTGAAAACATGCATCCACATATCATGCATTGCATCATTACAGTTTTTCCTTTTCAGGTTTCTTTAATCTCCTACTGTTTATTTCAGTAAGAGATGGCTCTAGAGAGGACTGTCAAGGATATCCAGGACCAAAATGCTCAGCTTCAAGAAATGTTCATGAACCTGTCTCTGGGGCAAGAAGAAGTGAAGGATCTCCTCACAAAGGGCTTGGTCCAGGAGAATTCAAACAATGCCAAGAGTGATCAGTTGGGGGAACTGCAGTTTGATTTGGCAACATTGAGGATCCAGGTGATGGGACAGCTGGTGGGCCAGATGGCTCTCATCCAGGACTTGTCTCAAAGACAAGAGGAACTCAGAGTTCTCGTCAACCAACTGCTTCGGGACAACCAAGTGGGGCAAACATCTGAGGTTGAAGAGCAAGTCACCATTCAACCCCCTCCATCCAAGAAGACAAAGGGAAGGGTCCCCTACTTGCTTCAGGGTCACAAGCCCATCAACAACCGCGTCAGCGTTAACGGGGTAATCAGTGTAAGCAAACTACGTCTAGAAGACAGTTCACTGAGACTGACATACCGTCATCTCTGATACTGGAGCGCTTGTTGGAGGTCAATCTGACTGCTTTGAGGGATCCTATTCGGAAGCCCAATACCTCCGCTCCTAGCTATCATCCCGACGCATTTTGTGTATACCACTCCTATAGTCCGGGACATGACACCGACGACTGTTGGGCCTTGAAGAACAAGATTCAAGATCTGATTGACATTGGAGTGCTGAGGTTCATGCCAAACGGCGAGATGAAAATCTTCCATTAAGAGTTTCTCCACCTGAAGTGACAAAGCTCAAACTGAGAAACTTTTGTTTTATTTGGATTTTCAAGTTGTAATCTCTTTGTTATTCGAACAATTATCTTAATGTCAAACTTTGTTTCATTGATGCATTGCATATGTTTGTCTTGAATTCATCCATTCGTTTTCACTACTCTTATGCTTTCTTTATGATATTTAACTCTTGATAAAAAAGTTACAAGCCTTTAGAGGGAGGATGACGAAACAATACCATAATCTCATACAGTATGCTTTTGAACAGACCTTGCTGATGATGTACAAGCATTTCTTTCAATTCCCAAACACTGGAGTTATAAGGAAGATAATCCCTAGTCAACCCCTTCGAGCCAAAGAAGTAGGAGTTTTCTGTTTTAAACAAATTGAAACCTTGGATTTAAAACCTGGGGCAGGGTAGTATCTCAGTTAATTCAAAAAGGTGCACATTAAAGTCGCAAACTCTCAGTTCGTAATACAACGAACGACATCAAAAAGAGAAAAGCATTCCTTTGGAATCAAAAGACAGTGATGGTTCCCTATCACATAGGAAGTCAATCTCTCAAAAGAGAAAAGCCCACCAAGCCAAAACCTATAAAGGAGGCTTAAGAAAGCTGGGGCATCCCGCTGACTGTGATCTCGATAACAGAAACAGTTAGGCAAAAGTTAGGGATAACAAACCAAAAGAAAGAGGTCATTACAAATCCTCAACAACATGAAAAAATGTTGCAAAAGAAAAAGGAGATGATGACTGTCTTCCAAAATTCTATTGGTGAACCATCACCCAAAAGTCATTCCAAATTCGAAAAGAGTTCGACGCACGATTAACTGAGCTTAGGATTGAAGAACATCGCGAAGAGCGGGTGGGTACAAATATACTTTGAGCCTTTATCCTTTGTTTCTTAAACCGTGAACCGGGCCACGTTACAACCCTTTAAAAGTCCTAATTGAAGCATGGGTTAGTTCGAAAGCACACTGTTACAAAAAGGTATCCTGACTCCTGTAAGGCCTTGCTCTAAATCTTGTGTTGATTTTGTCTTATAAAAAAAAAGTTTTCTGCTAAAAAATGCATTTTTCAAAACTTTGAGACAGACATAAACTTTGCATTACTTGAATATCACTGTTCGCATTTGGCCATTTATTTGACAGTGAAGAAATTCATACAGCGAATGTTCGGAGGAACGAAAACTCTCTCAGTGAGCAAAGTCACCTCAAGAAGGATGACACTTCCATTGACAAATCTCCTATCAACAAAGGGGCATGACATGTCACTATCCAGCACACCTGGGGCAGTCCGGTCAAGGTTTCAACAGATCTTTCAAAGTTCAGTTAACCTGGGGCAGTCCAGTCAAGATTTCAACAAATCTCTCAAAAGTTCAGTGAACTTGGGGCAAGACTCCTTCATCATCACTTGGGGCATTCGAATGTCAAAAGTGTTCAACAATTCCTTCATCACATGTTGGAAGATACAGTTTCAGATACGCTCCAGACACGGTAGCCATTCTGTCACTCATTCAGATCCTAGTTACAGTTTCAGATACACTCCAGACACGGAAGTCATTCTGCTACTCATACGGATCTCACCTCCAAGATACAGTTTCAGATACGCTCCAAACACGGTAGCTATTCTGTCACTCATTCAGATCCTAGTTACAGTTTCAGATACACTCCAGACACGGAAGTCATTCTGCTACTCATACAGATCTCACCTCCAAGATACAGTTTCAGATACGCTCCAGACACGGTAGCCATTCTATCACTCATTCACAATATCAGACCACCGCAAAGCCTGGATTACAACCAGATAGCAGTTAATGGTTAACAGCATGAAGAGACTCCTTCATCATCACTTGAGGCATTCGAATGTCAAAAGTGTCCAACAATTCCTTCATCACCTGCTGGAAGTTACAACCACCAACATAATAACGGACAATTGAAGCTCCTAAAAATCTGTTTCTCTCAAGAGTGAAGACTCTCATCCTTAAAACCTCAGAAGATTGGTATATTCCCAGTTTCTGACCGTTAACAGCATGAAGATTCTCATCACCTCATAAGATTGGTATACTCCCAATTTCTGACTCCCAACAGAATGAAGATTCTCATTCTCAAAGTGGCGTATTTCTTAAGTTCCAGATTAATACCTGTAGCAAGCCAGGAAAATATCTGTGGACGACTGATTGTGGATCAACACCTGTAACAAGCCAGGAAACCATCTACATGAAGAGATTGAAGATCAACACCTAAAACAAGCCAGGAAAACTATCTTTCTTTCTCAGGTCGGAGATCAATACCTGAAACCAGCCAGGACAACTATCTCCCCGACCAACCTTTTCAAGATCCCAAATCAATACCTGCAGCAATCAAAAGATTCTTGCAATCCCCAGCAGAGATCATCAGAATTCTCTTACCCCGCAAGTCACCAAGGAGTTCCAATCCCCAGCAGTGGTCCTAAGATCCCTCAGCAATTGAAGATCTTGTTCCCCAAGAAGTCAGCAGACAACAAGGATTTCTCACCCTCAGTAACCAAGGGATTCTTCTATCCCCAGCTTCGGTTATGGGTTTATTTCCCCAACATTTGTCAAGGATTTATTCTCCAAAACGAATTACATTTCAAATTGATCGGTCGTTCAAAAGTTCCTTCATCATCTGTTGGAAGCTACAGTCGTCAAAGATCAAATCCTCACAAAATTCAAGTTACAAAGCCCGGATAGTATCTTGATCCCTACAGCCTATTGTGAAGCCCGGAGTACGACCAGATAACAATGCCATACAATCGCCAAGCCTGGATTGCGACCAGATAGTGATATCCCCTCAGAGCAAGCTATGAAGCCCATATTTGACCGGATAATAGTTTAATCCCCAACAAATTTCTGCGAAGCCTGGATTACGACCAGACAGCAGTCAAGAATACCACAAAGCCTGGAGTCAACCAGATAGTGGTACATCTTTAACACGAGCCGTGAAGCCCGGATTTGACCGGATAACAGCTTAACAAAGCTATTGTGAAGCCTGGATTACGACCAAATGACAATACAAATTTCTGCGAAGCCTGGATTACGACCAGACAGCAGTCAAGAATACCACAAAGCCTGGAGTCGACCAGATAGTGGTACATCTTCAACACAAGCCGTGAATCCCGGATTTAACCGGATAACAGCTTAACAAAGCTATTGTGAAGCCTGGATTACGACCAGATGACAATACAAATTTCTGCGAAGCCTGGATTTACGACCAGACAACAGTCAAGAATACTACGAAGCCTGGAGTCGACCAGATAGTGATACATCTTTAACACAAGCCGTGAAGCCCGAATTCGACCGGATAGCAGCTTAGCAAGCTATTGAGAAGCCTGGATTACGACCAGATGACAATACAAGTTTCTGTGAAAGCCTGGAGATCGACCAGATAATAGTTAAGCGTTATCAGAATGAAGATTCTCATCCTTGAAGCCTAAGGAGATTGATATACTCCTAATTTCTGACCCTTAAAAGAATGAAGACTCTCGTCCTGGAATCCCCAGTAGATTGGCATACAACCCAACCTCCTAATCCCCCAACAGCAGTCCCAGGACTTCCCATTTTCAACAAATCAAAGGATTCTTAATCCCCGGCAGCAATCAAGGATTTACTTTCCCCCCGGCAGCAGTCAAAGATTTTGTTATCCAGGATTCATCTATCCTCCGCAAGACAGCTCATCAGCTTACATGCGCATTCATCACATTCATAAACATTGATATAACATACATTGCATCATGCATCATGACATTGCATACAACTAACTCTTTACCTTTTCAGGAAAGATCAGTCGACAGACAAAGATCATCATCTTCCGATATTCTTTCTAGAAATAGTTCAGATGTGAACCAGACATGGCGACATTCTGATACTTATTCCAGATTCACCCAAAGATAGTTCAGATGTGACCCGGACGTGGCGATATTCTAATACTTATTCCAGATTCATTCAGATGCAGTTTTACACGGACTCATCATCAGGAAACCCTACACTGGTTCCTTCTCCACTTCTCAAGTTTTGAAAACAGTTTACAGACGCTTCCCAACAACGGATGCTGCTCTATTGCTTATTCAACTTCAAGACTTCTGAAAACAGTTCACGGGTTCTCCAGTAACGGATGTTAACCTATCGCTTGTTCAGATTCTTCAACCTCTGAAAACAGTTTACAGATTCCTCCCAACAACGGATGTTAATCTATCGCTTGTTCAGACTCGACTTTTGAAAACAGTTTACGGAAGCTTCCCAACAACGGATGCTGCTCTATTGCTTATTCATCTTCAAGACTTCTGAAAAAAGTTCACGGGTTCTCCAGTAACGGATGTTAATCTATCGCTTGTTCAGATGCAACTTTTGAAAACAGTTTACGGATGCTTCCCAACAACGGATGCTGCTCTATTGCTTATTCATCTTCAAGACTTCTGAAAATAGTTCACGGGTTCTCCAGTAACGGATGTTAACCTATCGCTTGTTCAGATTCTTCTCAACTTTTGAAAACAGTTTACGGACGCTTCCCAACAACGGATGCTGCTCTATTGCTTATTCAACTTCAACTCCTGAAAATAGTTTACGGATTCTACAAACACGGATGTCAATCTATTGCTTGTTCAGACCCCCAGTTCAGAGATGTTCTAAAACATGGATACCTTTCTGATACTCGTCCACTCACCAATGACATACAATTCAACACACATTCCAAATGGCATCTATAAGCCCATGCTCCTCCAAACATTTCCAGATGGCATCTCTAAGCCCATCCCCCGACAAGATTCTGTCACATCCCTAGATGGCATCTCTAAGCTCATCACCAAATGGCATCTTTAAGCCCATTCCCTCTACCATCACATCACCGAGTGCAAATTATTTGGGCACTCTGGTGTCCAATCTCCTTTTACCTTCGAGTCGCGAACGGCAAGCTCGCCAATCTAAATCTTCAGGTTCAAGAAGATTGAACAGGGGAAACTGTTGTACTCCAAAATTTGCCCTCCTCTTTTCACAAGAAATCACAGCTTCAGACTTTTCCTAATTTTTCAAAATTGTTTAAGAATCGGTCAAACAGACTTTTCTCATCAGTCAGACAAAATTAGGGTTTTTCATTAATTTTGAATCGGTCAAACAGATTATCAGGGTCTTGGTTAATTTGTTTAAGTTTGGGCTCAGGGTTTTGATCAGGCCGGCGTTTCTTTAACAATAAATCAAGAATTAGGGTTTGCACGCGCATTCTCAGAAGAATTTGAATCCACATTGTATTAATTGGCTTTACACTACTTTGATATCTGCTCAAGATTTAAGTTTGGTTCTCAATAAACTTGAACCTCTGGTTTGGAAGCTGAGGCTTCTGGTTGAAAATTTGCAGTGCTTGGTTTAATCAGTAAAAGGAAAGGCATATGGATGTTTGTTTGACTGTACAATGTTCATGGCTAATTGGAACTCCGGGTTTATTATTGATTAATGGGAAGTTGCAAGACTACGGTGTTTATTAATTATTTATTCTCAGCTAGAATAGTTGGGATTCACTTCCAATTATTTTAATTCAGGAAACTTAAATAATCAAGTAAACGGTGGATTAAGAGAGTTTGACTGTGCAATGCTTTTGATTATTCGGAATGCCGAACGTTTATTGATTATTTATCATTTCTAAGTTAAAATTATTGGATACTTTCCAGTTATTATAATTCAAGAAATATAAATAATTAAATAAATAATTGAAGAAGAATTGAAAAGAGAATTAACTGACAAAAAAGGATTTTTATTCATCTTTAATTGTTTGTTACAAATTATTACTGGAACATTGTAAATTTATTTACATTTTGTTTACAATAATAATACTACAAATGGTTAAAATAAAATAAAACTGTATCCTAAAGTTTCCTAAGTCTTCATCTTCTTCTGATGCTTCCCATTGCTCGATTAATTTTTATCTGCAAAAAAACAAAGAAAAGGAAGAAATCAAATGCAGATAAATTTAATTAAAAAGGCAGATAGATATTTAAAACTCATCATTAAAGATTTTGGCCGGAATCAGTTTATTCGTCCTCTCTGCAAATCGCAAGAAGATGTTTCTTCTTGGTTCACAAAGAGGAAAGCATTGTTTTACAAGCATATGAAGTATTTTTGCAAAATGCACAAAGCTGCATAAACCCAAAATTGCAAAGTATCAACAAATTCAAAATTGAACAAACAACATAAGTGCCAATAACTAAGTTACAGTTACAAAGGCAAACTAAGCTGTCCAAGGCAAACTGAATGTCAAAACAAGCTGTCAAAAGGCCAACTAAAGTCACATTGTCAACTAAGCAAAACTGTCATAAGCGGGCAACAAGCACAAAAGCAAGGCAGAAATTTGGAAGTATGCAGAGGAAAGACAAAAGCAAGCTTATGAAAGAATACATCATTTTCCAGGCCAAAGTCTCTTCAGAAAAAATGAATATTCTAAGAAAATATGTGCTTACTGTGGAGAAAGAAAAAGAGAAAAGTAGCAGGCTTACAGTTTTCCAGGCAGGCCTAAAGATAAATATGACAAAACCAGGATACCGTCAGAGGGAGGGCAGAATACATACAGCAGAAGATATCACAAAAAAATGAAAACCTCAAGCCTTGCAACCTGATCAAGCATTGGTATTCAAACCAAGACTTAATTCAAAAAACTTGTTAAAAAACAAACAACCTTGCTATAAAACAAAAGAGAACGAATTCACACAAAAATATAAAACCTCCTGCCTTTCAACTTACAAGCCAACATCCTGTAAGTTATAAAACAAAACATTAAAGCCTTTATTCAAACAGAACCAAAAATCCTACAAACTGTCAAACACAAACATATCAAGCCTAAAAACCAGAAGCCTTCACCTGCATAAACCTGTGATTCAAAACCTCCAAACACAAGCCATACAAACCTGCCTGTCCCAACCTCAAACCAGAAGCCATAAACACAAGCCTCATGCCTGCCTAAAAACCAGAACCCTCCCAAACCTGTCAAACTGTTAGCTTCAAAAGCAAACCAACGCCTAAACAAAGCCTGTACCAATACTGATAAACCCCATACAAACCAGCAAACCAAAGCCTGCCTATACTGATAAGCCTCTCAGAACAACCATCATCCACATATCCAAACCATTTCAAAGTATCCAACATATCCAAACAAAGCCCTCAGAACCATGTTCATCATAGGGCATAGCCAAAATCACCAACCAAGCACCAAGAGAGGAAAAGAAGTGAAACAATAAGCCAATAATTCTCAGATTATTATCATCATTGAAAACAACCAAAAAAAAAGCAAACAAGCAGTCAGAAGCTCACTCAAAGTCTCAGAAGAAGCAAGAACATCATCAATAATCAAGCAAGCAATCAGATCATACAGAGCAAGCAGTCAAAAGAGGAAAAGAAGTGATTCAACTAGGGCTTTCAGAAAAAACATCATCATAAAACCACAGAGGGTACTAGACAAACCAGGGAAGGCCACAAAGCTCGCAGCATCACGCGTTCCCCGCCTCCGACCGCCCTAGGACGCCACTGCCCTCCTCCGACTCCAACAAAGGTAGTATTTCTTCTCCCTCCTTTCACACCTCATATGAACAACAACACATAAAATCAGAATCAATACATGAAAAGTAAAACATGTAAGAGAAGTTCGAAAACCCTAGGATTTGAATCGTTACCTCTTTTTCGTCACCGCCTAGTTCGACCATGGGGAGAAGGAGACGGAAGCGGCGCCTGGTAGCCTAAGGTTGGGAGGAGCGTCAATAGGCTATGCTCTGAGAAAGTAAAGAGACGAAGAAGACGATGCTAGAAACGACGCCTCTGTAACTCAACAAACCCTAAATCCAGAAATGAAACAAAATGAATGAAACCCTAAAACAAATGTTTCCCAAAACATAGTGGGCCTGAGTCTTGGAGCAAACGACTTAAGCCCAAAACTGGCGTGCACCCCCCCCCCCCCCCCCCATTTCTCCTTCTGCTTATTTGTTTGTTTGGGCCCAGACCCCCATAAAGCCCATTTAATTCTTTTCTTTATTTTCTATTTTTATTCAAACTAAAAGCTTTTATTTATTTTCTTTTTTATATAACTTAACTCTTTTTTTTTATAAATAATACACTAATTTCTCATATAAAAAATATTGCTAATACTTTTCATTATAATTAAAAAATACATAAATATTAGATTGTATCAAGATTAAACACTTTTTTTTTTGTCTTTTATTAAAACCTTTTTAATTTAAACCTTGTACATAAAAATATAAACTAAAATATATAAAACATTAATTTTCTTAAACTTGAAACATTTTTCTTTTCTTTAATTAAAACTTTTGTATATAAAACATTAACATTAATACATAAAAATAGAATTTCTTAGGCATTTTCTTTTTTATTAAATCTTTTGTTTGTGCATAATCAACAAAAATTCAAGAAAATCATAAAATACTTAATAATATATTAAGTTAACATCTTGCATCACTTGTAAATAAATCACATACACTTACACAAATACTTTTCATACAATACTTTTATTTCTCTTTTATCCTTATGCATTGCTACATTTTTCATTTGAGAATACGATTCGATTTGGTTGTAAATATATTTGGATACTACTCTCCTAATAAGTCTCATCCCCCATTTGTAAATAATTGTACCCCCATCCCCGGATACTTATTTAGTTTAGGACTTTAAATTTCCGCATTTTAAAAGCTTTCGAATTATGCCATGATAGACTTAGGGTTTGTATGTGAAGATTTAAAATCAACTGCTAGATAACCTAATACAAGACAAATGCATGATAATCAATACACCAATCACACTTGCACCCTTAGGGTAATCTCGCTTGTTGCCTTCCAAAATGGGTCATGCTTGCACGTTGAGTTTCTTTGGCAAAACAAAACAAAAACAAATGATCATAGTCCCTCGATGACGCTTTCGAAAGTTGCCTTAAAAATGATCATAGTCCCTTCAAGCAAAATTGCCAAAGACACTTGGCACCATTGCATTCATGGTCCATACGATGACCCGCGCCCGTCCCACTAACGTCCTAACACAAGATTGTCCACCAAATGCAATGGTGGAACAATACTGTTAAAAGGGTTAAAACATAGGAAAAATCTTTGAGTAAATTTAGGGGTAGACAACTCTTAGTTACTTGATCAAACTTGCAAACATACTTGCCTACTTTTCAAAACCCACTCCACAACACAACTTTCAAAAACAACTTTCAAAACATTGAAACATCTTTTCGAAAAGACACACACCTTTATAAAACATTCGAGTAAAGAATTGTTACAACGGTTGCCTAGACAAGGCATCTTTTTCAAAAAAATTTCAAAACATACACACACACCACCATTTCAAGCAATTGAAAATCAAGGCAAGTGATCTAAAACAAGTAACTAAGAGTCCATGGATAACCATGGATGAAAAGGGTGCTAACACCTTCCCTTTCCATAATCTACCCCCCGAACCCATGAAACATCTCAAAAGGTTTTTCCTGTGCTTTCTAACCTTTCCTTTAGGATAAAATAAAAATTTGGTGGGGACTCTTGCTAAACCGAACAAGTGCGAATACAAACGCAAAACCTCAAGTCAGTTCTCCCACCGTATCACAAGATCGTTCAAAATTCCTAGGGCATCAAAACCATTATCACAAGCCAAGTTACCTGTTGATGCTGCAAAACCATGATGCTTCCCTTTGACAGTCACACTTCTAGGGGCCTCCTTCCACGCATCCTCAGACGAATCCTGCATACCTGTAACTCTTCCATCTCGATCCTTCTTCCCTGAAGCTTGACTCGTATTCTCACTCTGGGACCCTGCTGGACCCATTCCCACTGAAGTTGAAGGGAGTTTTGAGGCTTGCATTTCATCTGGAGGCTTTGGTATCCAGTGCTGCTTAGGAGGGGTTTTAGCACAGTTATGCCCCAGTTTTTGGCACTTACAGCAGAACTGAGGCTTCCACTCATACACAATGGGTTGCTGAAACTTGAGGCCTCCTTCGTCCATAATAGAGATAGACTGAGGCAAGTCCTTTGTAACATCCATTTCCACTAGTATTCTAGCATACGAAACTCGTAATCTATTGGCGGTACATTCATCTGTGACAATCGGATTTCCCAGACAACTACCAATTTTGCAGAGGCTTGTATCCCCCCATAAGGTGAGAGGCAATTGGGGAAGTTTAATCCAGAGTGGGAGCGTGCGCAAAAGATCATCCTTCAACTTAAACTCAGGTCTCCATTCCCGAATTAGCAAGGGAACATTCTTGAACATATAGGGGCCTTGCATAAGGACCTCATCTCTATCCCCAAACAATTTGAAACGAAGAATGAAAAAACCATCATCATTGTAATACATATCAGGGAGTTGAACGAAGCTCCAGTACCGAGACATGAAGTTCTTAACCCCATTCATGCTCAAGTCCATCCCTAGGGAGTAAAGAACAAGAGACGGCTCCCAAAACTTCACTTCCGAAATGACATCCTCCTCCTTGATAACATCTTCAATTGTACCATTAACAATCGTTGGCGTGATGAATTTCATAGATCTCCCTCTCGCAGGGTTCCTGTTGTCGTTCAGAACATCCACCCATAACTTGCGTCCTTCAGTTTGTAAGCTATCACCCTGTATGGGATTCACCTGCACAGCTTCCCCTTGAGGTTCGACCAACTGGACGGTAGCGGGGTCACCTTGCTGACTTGAATCACTTTCGTTTGATTTTGTTATCAATGGATCCGGAGAGGCTGGCGGCGGTGGCACCGTCTTCCTCGAACTCCCCAGCTTCCCTCTCCCCTTCCCCATTCCCAATCGCCGTCACCAAACGCCGGAGTTCGAAATCTAATTTGTTTCGACTGGAGCTCGAAATCGCCGGAGCTCGAAATAAAATAGAATAATAAAAATTACAAAGGCGTTCTCCTGTTCTATGAAGAGTTTACCTTTATCATTGAGCTTGTTTCTAACTATCCCTTATGTAGTATTCTTCTTATATCTCCAGATTACATTCTTTATGCTGAGATGCCTTTTTCAATTGAAGCATGTGTCATCACGAACACTAAACCCATGAACATTTCTTCAGAATGTGAAGTCTTCGATTAGTCCTCTGCTTAGCCATTACTCTAATCCATGATATGAACAAGCTCTTAATAATTCTTTGTATCTCTCCTAGACATCGAAGAGAGACTCGCTATCTTGTTGGTTAAATCTTGTAATTTGGTTACGTAAGACAACAATTTTACTCGGTGGAAAGTATCTAGAAAGGAATACTTTCTTTAAATCATTCCAAGTTGTAATATAATTAGCGGCTAAGGAATCTAGCCATGTTCTTGCTCGATACCTTAGGGAGAAAGAGAATAAGCATAAACGTATTACATTAAGGGGATCCATTAGATTTTATGTATCGGCTAGTTGAATAAACACTTTTAAGTGTTGGTTTGGATTTTCTGTAGGAAGTCCATCAAATTGGTTTTGTTGCACGATTTGCAACCAAGCGGGTTTAAGCTCAAAGTAATTAGCTAGGATAGTGGGGTTTAGGATAATCGAACGAGGTTCCTCGTTTTAAGGTATGACAAAATCTTTTAATCGTTTTAGATTTTGTTCTTCTGCCATTGCTCTCTTAATTTTCCTAAGTAAAAGTCGCACTAACACGTATCTTTTTGGTTCTGCTATTAGATCTACTAAGTTTTCGATGCTGCGAGTTCTTTGCATCTACCAGAAAAGTTTCTTAGTCTAAGCGATGTGACAACAAGGTAAGAATAATTGATGAAATTGGTCCCCAACAATGGCACCAAAAACATGATTGTGGGCTACTTAGCATATATTTTCTAACTACAAGTGCACAACCTATCTTGGTAGTTTTAAAAGATTATCGAACCCTAAAGACCAATGTCAATTCTAATGCTACTAGTTTCTATGGTATATATCTAAGACGAATTGAAAACATAATAAGAAATAGATGAAAGTAAATAAACTTTTTAAAGAAATAGATTAATAATGATGCTGAAAATGTAATTCACATCAATCAACAGTTATCCAGCGGTCTCTATAAAGATATCCTATCGGGCAATGGTTTATACTTTGAAAATAATTGATTTAACGGGAAATGTCGCTTTCGCCAATATAGAACTGAGTTTCCTCTTTAAATCTACCCTTTCATTTGTCACATATGAATAATGAGCATTGCATTAAAGTAGTGAACCTAGTTTTAAGAAATCCAACTCTTAACCTAGTTGAAAAGTATTTTTAATGCAATTAAATGGTATCAAAAGCTTGCAAACTCAAAGACAAACACGAATATATCATTAAAATATGCAATGGATGAGTGAATCAACGAAACTGAATTTGAATTTGGAAGCGTGACGTGATACCTATATCTTACAACTCCAAGCGTGAAAAGGCTTGAATCTGATTGGAATATGCTCCTGGAAAGTCCAGCAACGTCTTGGCAATGTGAGATAGGCACGATCTAGTCTCCAATATGGAAATTGGATTACCACTTTTCTTGAATTTTTTTGTTTTGTTTTTTTCTTTGCACGACTGCTTCTAACCTTTTTATGCCTTGGTCTCCTTCTGTATATGTAATGCAAGCCATTAGGTCAACAAAAACGACCTCAACCTTACTCATCATGGAGATTTGATTTGATCTTTCAATGCATATGATTCCGTTCCAATTTTGCTCAAATCCAATATTTTTCAAACCAAATTGCCTTTGGACGAGTTGATCTTCAATTGACAGCATATGAGATATTTTTTTCAATGCACAAATCATCCCTAAAATACAATATATGATTTATTAGGATTTATTTGATTTTATTTGAATTTTAAATATATAAAAATCAAAATAAATTAAATAAATGAATGAATAAATAAAGCATGGAGGGTCCCATAGGTCGTGAACCATGTTAGGAATGAGATGCAAGCATAAAAAGTTGGGCCCATTTAGCAAAAGATGCAAATTTGAGCATGTTTGACTTTTGGCAATTTTGCAAAAAAGGTCAACATGGCCAATGAATAACTCTCTCAATTATGACCCTAGAGAGGTGTTCTTGGACTTTTTAGAAAGCTTAGGATGTCCTCTAAGCAACCCTATTGGTCTCATATCAATTAAGTCTTCCATGTTCATGTATGAAGCTTTGACCCAAAAGGTGTTTTTGTTGACTTTTCAAAATGACCTATAATGTCCAAATTCATATATTTTTGTGAGTGCATATTTTGAACTTTGGAGCTGAGGAAGAATTGTAGGGAATTGCATCCTATTCAAAATGAGCTTTGGATGGGTCATTTTTGATAAAGTATGAGAAAGTTATGCTTGGTCAAATTTGAGTTGACTTTTCCTACAAAACCCTAATTTAGCAACGCTTGGGCTTTGATGAATTGTGAGCAATCCTTGATGAATCATGATCAAACCTTGATAAATTGATGAATGATACTTCAAAATGAGGATGTTGACCAAAAATCTTGAAGTTTGACTGTATGTGGGCCACGGTTGACTTTTGACCTAGCATAATCGATTTCTAGGTATTTGAGCAATTGACTGAGCAAACTTCCTCTGCAAGGCTTGAAACTTGACATGGATGATCTTGAGAACATATTAGGACAATGGTGAGAATTTGGGACCCTTTGGACTCAAGCATATTGATGCAAAATAGAAACCCTAATTAGAGATAAATTGCCTTAGGAGAGAGTTTGTCTGGTTAACTCTTGGACTTCCTTGAGCAATTTGGGGACCTCACTTGACATGTATTGAGAAATATGGGAGGGAAAATTTTGGGGTACAACAACTGCCCCTGTTAAATCTTCTTAAACCTGAGGATGTTCGATATGAAAGCCTGGATAGTAAGGCTGTGAGAAGAAACTTGGATAATAGGGTTACTTCGAGATGAAAGCCTGGATAGTAGGGCTGTGAGAAGGAACCTAGATAGTAGGGTTGCTTCGAGATGACAACCTGGATAGTAGGGCTGTGAGAAGGAACCTAGATAGTAGGGTTACTTCGATATGAAAGCCTGGATAGTAGGGTTGTGAGAAGGAACCTAGATAGTAGGGTTACTTTGATATGAAAGCTTGGATAGTAGCGCTTGAGAAGGAACCTGGATAGCAGGGTTACTTTGATATGAAAGCCTGTATAGTAGGACTGTGAGAAGGAACCTGGATAGTAGGGTTACTTCGAAATGAAAGCCTGGATAGTAGGGTTGTAAGAAGGAACCTGGATGAGGTTGTATTTGTTGCCGATGATTACTCTGTTTAGCTTTGAGTGTTGATCATGGACTTACTGGAAATTGTTGATAATAATGTCTTTCCTGAAAGAAATACAGGGTTAGTTATATGTGATGCATGAGATGCATTGTATGCTGACGTTCTCAAAATAAATGAGACTATGTTATATGTGATGTATGCATATGTCATGATGTATGAACATGAAATGCTGACGTGATAATCTGAATATGGGAAAATAAATCCCTGATTGCTATGAAAACCATAGTTCCTCCACCTCTGTGAGGGATGGTGAACAAATATGACCGTGCTGGGGATTTGCCCCTTGGCTAGTAAATGTTCTACCGAAAGAGACTCTGTCTGAGGATAACTCTGCGGGGAATAACTTTATTGGAGAGGAGATACTATGTTGATAGATCTGCTGACTTGGGGAAACAATTCAGCTGGGGATGAATTTCCATTGCTGGTGACAATGAATCTTGTGAGGGAAATAAACTCTTCTTGGAGAGAATTATGTCCTGTTTAGGGGAGCTAACATCACTGTCTTTGGATACTTTTTATTCTGTGGGGAGTACAGGTACCACTTCTCGTATTCTCAAGCTGGCTCTATCCTGATACCCGATGGGTGGAGTAACTGTAAGGTTTGGGCACTTCTTGTTTGTCCGTGTTCCTGGAATTACGAGTAATCGTCTTTTGTTTCTCATGTAAATATTTATGAGCAGCAATTATTTTCAAATGCATATATCAAAAATGAATCATTGGACGTTCTTGCAAAGCAAAACAGAAAAATAAATTGGAATTTCTTGTGAAAATTAATTGTATTGATTCTGAAATTGGCCCATAATAGGCGTTTTGCACAAGGAGGCTGACGTCCTAGTAAGAGAACGCCGCCGAGAGATAGAAATTACAGTTGGTGTAAAAGAAAGAAAAACAGCTATGTGAAATAATCCCATTGAGTTCCAACTCTGCTATTGTCTTTATATCCTCAAGCATCTCATCACTTTGCTACTTGGCCGAAGGTGGATCAGATTGATTGGCGCCGTTTGAGCTTGATAGTCGTTACCGAAGGCTGGTTGCAAGATGATCCAATGAGACATAGTCTTACGCTTTGATCCCTAATTTTTTCCTGGACCGCCCTTTCGGGTTTTCGGCCCACCGGGATACCCTTTTTTTGCCCAAGCCGCCTTTTCAGGTTTTCGAATTGCCGGGTGTACAGTTTTTTTCATTTTCATCCCTTACTTTTTCCCGAACCCTTTTGGTTCGCCGGGAAGCCCTTATTTTTGCCTAGGCAAGTCAACCTAGCGGGTCTTTGATTAGGCATAATATCTTTTCACTATGACTACATTGACGGGGTGAGGAAGGTCGTCACCATCCATGGTGGTTAGAATCATAGCTCCTCCCGAGAAAATGTTCTTAACCACAAATGGCCCTTTGTAAGTAGGGGTCCATTTTCCCCTGGGATCACCTTGCAGCAGTATGATGCGTTTGATCACTAGATCTCCGACTCTATATTCTTGACGTCTAAATTTCTTGTTAAAAGCCTTGATCATTCGCTTTTGATACGTCTGGCCATGACAGATAGCAGTAAGTCTCTTTTCGTCGATTAAATTCAGCTGATCAAGTCGGGTTTGGATCCAATCATCCTCGTTCAAACCTGCATCCTTCATAATCCTGAGGGAGGGTATCTGGACTTCGATGGGTAGGACTGCCTCCATGCCGTACACCAAAGAATAGGGTGTTGCCCCTGTCGACCTCCTTACCGAGGTACGGTACCCATGAAGAGCGAATGGTAACATCTCATGCCAATCTTTGTATGTCACCGTCATTTTCTGCACAATCTTCTTGATGTTCTTGTTAGCCGCTTCAACAACCCCATTCATCTTTGGCCGGTAGGGAGAAGAGTTGTGATGCTGAATCTTGACCTGTTTGCAGATCTCGGTGATCATCATATTGTTGAGATTTGTACCATTGTCAGTAATGATCCTCTCTGGTACACCATATCGACAGATCAGATTGTGTCGGATAAACCGTGCCACGATGTTCTTGGTTACTGTAGCAAAGGAGGCTGCCTTGACCCACTTCGTAAAGTAATCAATTTCTACCAGAATGAAACGATTCCCGTTAGACGCAGTAGGCCTGATCTCACCAATCATGTCGATGCCCCACATTGCAAAAGGCCAATGAGCTTTCAGAACATTCAGGGGAACCGGAGGTACATGCACTTTATCAACATAGACTTGGCACTTATGACAAGTTCAAGAGTGCTGATAACAATCGGCTTCCGTAGTAGACCAGTAATATCCTGCCCGTAGGATTTTATTTGCCATAGTATGTCCACTGGAATGGGTTCCAAAGGTACCTTCATGTAACTCTTCCATGATCCTTTCTGCCTCGCTCTTGTCTATGCACCGCAGTAGGGTTGAATCATGGTTATGCTTATAGAGGATACCATTACTGATGAAGAATTTCGCAGTGAATCTTCTCAGAAACTTCTTATCATTAACAAATGCCTCATCGGGGTATTCTTGAGCCTCATGATACCGCTTTACCTCGTGAAACCAGGGTTAATCTGCTACCTCTTCAGTCTCGATGTCATAACAATGTGCGGGTTCGTCCAACCTCTCGATGGTAATTTGGGGAGCTTCATTGTCCCACCTAACTTTGAACATAGAAGACATGGTAGCTAGCGCGTCCGCCAGCTGATTCTCCTCTCTTGGGAAGTGTTCAAAGGTTATCTCCTTGAAGTGTGGGATCAATGTCAGCACTTATTCTTTGTAAGGAATAAGATTTGGGTGCTTCGTATCCCACTCGCCTTTGATTTGACTGATCACCAGAGCAGAATCTCTGAATACACTCAAGAACTTAATCCTTAGGTCAATAGCAGCTCGAAGACCCATGATACATGCTTCATACTCTGCCATATTGTTGGTGCAATTAAAACATAATTGGGCGGTGAACGGAGTATGACAACCCTCAGAAGATATAATTACAATGCCAATGCCGTTACCCAATGTGTTCGAGGCTCCATCAAAATACATAGACCATCAGGATCCCTTCTCGGGTCCTTCATCCGGTCCACGTTTTTCACAGTCGGTTACCAATATGATATTCTCATCCGGGAACTTGAAATTCATGGACTGGTAGTCATCCACGGCCTGATGCACCAAATGACCTGCCAATACACTCCCCTTGATTTCTTTTTGGGTTGTGTATTGGATATCGTACTCAGTTAAGATTATCTTCCATCTTACTATCCTTCTGGAGAGAGCGGGCTTCTCGAAAATATACTTGATTGGATCCATCTTTGATATCAACAAGGTAGTGTGAGTCAGCATATACTGTCTCAGCCAGCGAGCAGCCCATGCCAAAGTGCAGTAAGATTTCTCAAGCAATGAGTATCGGGTCTCAGAGTCGGTAAACTTTTTGCTAAGGTAATAAATGGCATGCTCTTTTCGGCCAGACTCGTCATGCTGCCCCAACACACACCCCATTGAATTATCCATTACTGTCAAGTATAATATCAAAGGTCTTCCTTCAACTGGAGGCATGAAAATTGGTGGCTCTTGAAGGTATTCCTTGATTCTTTCGAAAGCGGTCTGGCATTCATCATTCCACTTTACCAACTGATCTTTCTTCAGCAGCTTGAAGATTGGCTCACAAGTGGCAGTCAGGTGTGAAATGAACCTGGCGATGTAATTTAGACTCCCAAGAAACCTCTGACTTCTTTTTATGTGCAGGGAGCCGGCATCTCTTGTATGGATTTTACCTTTGTAGGGTCCACCTGAATACCTTTATCGTTGAAAACAAAACCTAGAAGCTTACCAGACCTTACCTCGAAGGTACACTTGTTCGGATTCAACCTCAGCTTGTACGTCTTCAACCTGTCAAACAGTTTCTGGAGATGATCAAGGTGCTCTTCCTCTGTTTGAGACCTGGCTATCATGTCATCACCATAAACCTCGATCTCGTGGTGAATCATATCGTGGAACAGAGCGACCATGGCACACTGATAAGTTGCCCCAGTATTCTTCAACCCGAAAGGCATTACCTTGTAACAGAAGACGCCCCACTGTGTAACGAAGGTTGTCTTCTCCATGTCCTCAGGATCCATGTTGATCTGGTTGTAGCCAGAAAAACCATCCATGAAGGAGAAAATCTTGTGTTGCGCGGTGTTGTCGACTAGAACGTCAATGTGAGGAAGTGGGAAGTAATCTTTTGGACTTGCCCTGTTCATGTCTCTATAGTCCACACACATCCGTACATTATCGTCCTTCTTAGGTACCGGAACAACGTTGGCAACCCATTGTGGATAAGAAGTGACAACTAAGAACCCTGAGTCGAACTGTTTCATGACCTCTGCCTTGATTTTCTCTGACATTTCGGGGCGCATACGGCGGACCTTCTGTTTTACCGGAAGGCAGTCTTCTTTAGTCGGCAGGCGATGTACCACAATATCAGTTTCCAAACCAGGCATGTCTTCATAGGACCAGGCGAAGATCTCAACATGGTCGCGTAGCATTTGTATTAACCGTTGTTTGACACTAGATTCCAGATTCGCACCTATCTTGACCTCTTTCCTGTCTTCCTCTGTACCCAAATTCACTGACTCAACTTGCTCTTCATGAGGCGCCCTCTCTTCCTGCTTTAATAGTCTAGCAAGTTATCCAGGAACCTCACAATCATCCTCACCTTCGTCCTCGGCTTGGTTGATCGGATTTTTGAAGTCATAACTGGCAGTAGCAGAGTCGTTATCAATGGGATCCAGAGTGGATATGGAACTGCATTATGATAGGTGAGTGTGTGTAAGAGAATAGTTGTTTTGATAAAGTGAGAGACAAAAAAGAAAAATAAGGAGCGCAAAATTTGTAATGCAAGAAACGTCCAATGTTTTATTAATGATATATGAAAATGACAAATAATAAGCCCCCACAAGCAAAGCCAAGGTGCCTCGGGCAAGGCACCGGGCCGTAAAGTTTCAAACTGTTTATTGAAAATCTTAAAAAAAACAAGTCAATTACTACAGAATAAAAGAAACAGGTATGAAGTCCTTCACCGTCTAGTTATTCAGTCCGCCATTGGTTGTTGGGTAGATCCAGTTGTCGATGTATGAACCCTCTTCAATGTCTTCAATTGCGTTAACTCCCCAATTGCTGATGTGTAGAGTAGGTCTTCCAATCCGTGCCCGCCTAACAGCCCTTTGAGCCCCTGTAGTAAAGACCAAACCAAATTTGTCAGTTTTGTGAGTGAAGTCAGGAAGCTGACTCCAATTGGTATACCCACCTTCTTCAATTACAGCCCTGGCGTCTTTGAGAGAAGTCATCTTTAGCGGAGGTTTGTTGGTAGTAACTTCAGCTGATGCCAAAGTTTGAGGGACCTCTTCGAAGTTCTGACAAGGGGTTTCTATGAATTCCTCGTACATCTCCATGTAGAGGAAGGAATTGAGATGACTCACCATATACTCCTCTTCACCTCGTACCGTGACAATCTTCCCCTTCACCGAATATTTCAGCATTTGATGGAGTGTGGAAGTGACTGCCCCAACCTTATGAATCCAAGGACAACCCAGCAAGCAAGAATATGATGGTCTAATATCCATTACGTAGAAGGTGGACCCAAAGGTCTGAGAACCCACCTTGACAGGGATGTCCACCTCCCCGTGCACCATCCTTTTTGACCCATCAAAAGCCCTTACCACAATGTTACTCGACTTTAGAATTAAACCTTCACAATCCAAATGGTCTAGCGCTTTCTTCGGCAGAACATTCAGTGAGGACCCGGTATCTAATAGCACATGGGCCATAGTGGTGCCCCTACACTCGATCGAGACATGCAGAGCATCATTATGGTTTCTCTCATTAGCATTCAGATCAGCGTCCGAAAACCCTAACCCATTGTCAGCAGTTAGGCTAGCCACACAATCTTTGAACCGATCGGCTGAAGTTTCCTGCAGTACATGCGCAGTCTTAAGAAACGCAATTAAAGACTTCGCATGGGCTTCAGAACATAATAATAGGGACAACATGCAGATCTTCGACGGGGTCTTCCCCAGCTGCTCGACTATGTTGTAGTCGCTTTTCTTGATAATTTTCAATATTTCCTCTATTTCTGGTTTAGAGGTTTCTACAATGATTTTCTTAGGTGCCTCCGTCCGGGCAGGCTCACCTATGATTTCTTTGCCCCGAGTCCTAGATGGCTCAGCGACGGGGGTGATAACTAGAGTGGGAACTGGGACAGTAGTTGATGTACTAGTAGATGGAATGATAACAGGTTTGTGGACAGTCGGAGGGAAAATCTCAGGAGAAAAGAGTCTTCCACTTCTGGTGACCTTGCTAGACCCAACAATATTACTGATATCAGTATCAGCTTCTTTAACCCTCAGATCTTGTTTAACACCATGGTAATATACATCAGCACCGTAGTGCCATGAGATAGCCTTATCTGAGATATATGGGATGGGACCAGGAGCGGTGATTATTAATGGAGCAATTATTGGAACAGGTGTAACCCTAACAGGTTTTCTCGAGGAAACCTTGGAAGGATTGGCGGAAATGGTGATAATGGCAACATCTTTAAACGAAATCATAGTCTTCTCAAACAAAATTTCTTTATTATCCATCAGGCGCTGAACACCTAATTTCAATAAACAGCAATCGGAAGGCAGAATTGAACACATGTGGCAACCTTTACCACAACCTAGAAATAAACCGACCAACAACAAATTCTTCTTAACCGTCATCAAAGGAGTAGAAATTTCTTCCACAGAGGTCACAAACGAATCCATGTCCACAGCATTGACTCCATGACCATGTTTGGGCATAGGAGCAGTTATAACGTTTGGCTTTTCCGGAGCATCAAACTCAATCTCTTTAGCTTCCAGCAAATCTTTCACTTTATTCCTCAGAGCCCAGCAATCGTTTGTATCATGGCCTGGGCTTTCTGAATGGTAGGCGCACCGCGCGTTGGGATTGTATCTGGGAGAAGCAATGTTTGGATTCTTGGGAGCCTCTTTCAAGGTTGCCAAGTTGGATTTTAACAGATAGGGCAGAACTTTAGCTAAAGTCATGTTGATGCGGGTAAACTGTCGTTCTGGTCTTTCTACCCTTTGTTGATTATTGTGTTGTGGAGCAACCGCGGGTCTTGGTATTACTACAACATTTACTGCTTGACGATGTTCAGGTCTGTTTTGTCCCCTCGGGCCATAGACTGCACTAGCTTCCTTCTTACCGGTGAAAGGCTTCTTTTCTGCGCTTGACGAAGCATCCTTCTGTATTTTACCACTTTGAATGCCAGCTTCTACTCCCTCTCCAGTCAAAATCAACTCAGTAAACCCAGATGATGAACTGCCGATCAAGTGATTGAAAAATTGACCAGATAGTGTCCCTAGAAACATGTCAACCAACTCCCTATCAGACAAAGGGGGTTGGACTCTTCCAGCCAAGTCTCTCCACTTTTGAGCATAGTCCTTAAAACCTTCACTTGCACCCATAGACATACCCTGGAGCTGAGTATGAGTGGGAGCAAGGTCGGCATTATACTGATACTGCCTGTAAAAGGCAGCAGCAAGGTCTTCCCAGTTTCGGACACTGGCTCCTTCCAACTGATAAAACCATTTAAGCTGAGTCCCTGATAGACTATCTTGAAAGAAGTGTACCCACAAATTTCTATCAGCAGTGTGGGGTTGGATTTTTCTTACGTAAAAGTGGAGATGGAGTTTTAGACAGGATACTCCATCGTACTTGGCAAAAACTGGAGCTTTGATCTTATGAGGGATCACCACTCCTGATACCAGTCCTAGTTCTCCGAAATCCAAACCAAGTATTTTCTGAATTTCCATAGCGCTTAAACGGTCTTCTAGTTGCTTGTACGTATCCTCAGCAGGAAGATATTGCTCATCGTCGTAATCCGTATCGTTATCAGAAACTGCTGGACTAGGGTCCTTTACCCTCTCTTGGTTCTCCCCGTCCTTGGATGAGGAGGTCAGATCAGCTGGTTGTCTAAACCTTTCTCCGAATCTTCTACCCATGTTCAGAATACCGACCTTCTTCTTCTTCTTCTTCTCTTTAAGAATAAGGGTCTTCATATCCTCTTACCCTTTAGCCAGACTTAAGAACATCTGTTGGAATTGTGCGTTCTGTGCCTGAAGATCTTTGATGGCTTGATCAGAAGACATTTCTGCTGAAATAAACAGTGAAGAAGATGAGAAACCTGTAGTGGTACCTGTAATGATGTGCATGATAATGGGGTGCGCATGTAATGATTTCAAAGACTTTGGGAGATTTAAATTTGCAAACCAAAAATAAACAAACTTTATTAGATTAACTTTGAAAGGTTCAACATTGCCTTTAAGGTGTTACAAAGAAGTAAATAGAAAACAAATCTAAAACTAGAAAAGCAAAACCAAAAGTCCCATGGATGCTTCCTCTTTGTGCCGATGTAGTAATTGATCACTCTTTCTTCCTCGAGCTGCCTGGTGAGCTTCAAAATCTTCCTTTCTTGTTCATGGTACTTTTCCCGGTAAGTATCCCGCTCATTCTTCAGCTGAATCCAAGACCTCTGCAACTCCCCAGGATTAGTGGGCATGTAAGGATATAGAACCATGTAAGGAATGCCCTCTTCACTAGTGGGCTCTATAATCACTGGTAATATGGATTCATAGGGCAACCCAAGCTTCTGGGCACGAGCTCGGACCCATTGGAGGTAAGGTTGCATAAGAAGGGAAGTATTTGGTCCCAACTCTTGGGGTTCAGATCTGTTCACCATTCCCCAAGCTCGTATAAACCTTCGACGATGCTCCTTAACGTCTTCCTTGTAGTCAAATACAATGTCCTCAAGAAGTAACTCACGGGGACCATCTCTCCGAGCACGACCAAATTGTCGCAAAGCTAGACAAGGATTGTAAGTTATACCCCCTATGATTCCAAGCAATGGGACATTAGGGTATCCCCCACAACGGTCAATAACGGCAGTGTCTTCCATAGCTCGGGAACTCCAAAGAATATCTGTATGGGAAAGTGACATTGTTCTGTAGGACCAACCCAAATCTTCTTCGTTCTTCAGCACAGACTTAGGGAGGTGCGAAATAAACCACCTCGACAGCAACGCCATGCAACACATAAGAGTCCCTCTTCTCCTTACAGTACGAGTATAAAGGGCATGCAAGATATCACCCAACAGGGTAGGCACAGGATTGCGAGAAAGGAAAATCTTGACAGCATTCACATAGGAATCCGGATTCGGGAAGAGAACCAAACCATAGATAAGGAGAGGCATGATATCTTCAAAAGCCTAAAAATCCAAATTATCCCAAAATAGCTGAGCTTGGTCTATCAGAAATTTGGCTAGAAAACCTTCGACCCCGCTTCGTGTTTCCCAATTGGATACTACATCAGCCCGTTTCAAATGCAGAGCTGAGGCAATATCTTATAGTCTAGGAACTTCTTCCATACCTGTGAAGGGTACCTGTTCAAGGATGGATATGCCCAATAGGTGATAGAACTCTTCCAAAGTGGGAACCAACTGGTAATCTGGAAAGGTGAAGCAATGATGCACAGGATCGAAGAACTAGAAAAGTACACTCATCATCTGCTCATCAAGATTTGAAGTAACCAGGCTAAGAAGTTGACCGTGTCTCCTAATGAACATAAAAGTCTCAGAAACTCTTGAGGCTAGCTCTTTGAGTTGGATAGGTATTTTCACAAAGTTGACTCGGGTGGTATTTCTTCGCACGGAAGCCATAATCTGCAAAATAGAACAAAGATAAATTCCCTTGGTCTTTGAAATGGTTAGTATAATGAAGCATAAATGCCATATTATGATGCATGATGTCATGGTAAACCACAGGTATAACAAACACTGATATTGCAAACACAGATATAATTACACAAAGTTCTTAGGTTTAAGGCTTGCATGAGGTCAAAGGCAGTACCCTCTTGAAGTTAAGTTGGTTTCAACCTGTCCTAGAAAAAGTATTCAGGTTCTAGAGGATCTCAATATCACTGACCATCCTCCATCGGTCATGGTTTCAGCTCACACAATCTTTTCTTGCGGCTGGAACTATCTCGAGAGTATGGTCTCAATGAGTGTAGCATCGAGTATCAGCCAATTCCCAGCTTTACAACGAGGCCAGCTATCTCACTACTTCCTAATGGCCAAGTTGGTCGATTAAAGGTTCTAAGGTCAGTTGATGCTTAATGACACCACACAGTGGCCCCGTATTCTCCTCTTTTCTCCACAAGGGATACCGGTACCAACCAATGTTTCACATCAATGTAGCTACTGCTTCAACCGTATTGGTCTACGTCGTACAGTTCCCTCACAGTCTATTGCTACTTACCTAAAAGGTGTCCCCAGATCCTGGTTAGGATCTATAGTAACTTCCAAACAAAACCCTTAAGAGTAAAGCAATCAAAGAAATCAAGAGAAGCAATTATGATGAACTAGATCCTAAGGTATACCCCACTTATAAGTCCCCAGAAGAGTCGCCAGTTCTGTGATACAGTGGCAGAACCGACTTGTTTGAAATGCTGGTTTGCATTTTGCGTTTTTTGTTCGCAAAATGTCGCGGTAAGCAAAAGTCGCCACCGACTTTTATTTCATCCAATCGGAAAGGAAAAAAGTACTGAAAAAAAATCCTTTTTCGAGATATTATGAGTACGGGGGGTAGATTATAGAAAGGGAAGGTGTTAGCACCCTTTCTATCCATGGTTTTCCATGGGCTCTTAGGTACTTACTCATCTTTTAAAATTGCTTGTGTGTGTGCTTTGCTTTGAAAATGTTTTTTTACTTCGTGATGATCCTTGTATCAGTCCTCAAGGGTGTGACGAAGTTGTTTTGAAAGTTGTTTTGAAAAGTGTAAGTGTGAAAAAGTTTTGATTTGAGCAAGTACCTACTAGCATCTACCTACTCGAAAAAAAAGATCGTTTCTATTCTTGTTTCCTTTAGACAGCGCTATCCCACTATTGAGAAATGGGTAGCACCATCGTTGGAGTTGAGGATCAATTCAAAAGGGACGTACGATCACTAGAGTAATGTTAGAATATCTTAGTAATAACCCTAGAGTCTTAAGATCATATTCGAGGAAACATTTCCGAGGCAACTTTTCCGAGGCAACATTCCGAGGCAATATCCGAATGGGACATTTGATCTCTTTTAGACAGAAGGGAAACCACTAAGACACCCTATGCTTAATGATCGTTTACCGAAGGCAACCGAAGTGAGAGCATACCCTAAGAGTGATATGTGCGAGTGATTTGTTTCAGTTATTTATCTTTCCACATTAGGGTTTTCTAACTGTATTAAACTATCATGCAATCTTGTCATACAATCCTATTAACATACATCTAGACAGTTGAATATTTGCGGGAATTAAAATGCGGGGAAATAAATCTACGTTATTACAAGGCTTCGGGGAGGGGATTAATTACATAGCCAAAAACCCAGGGGAAAAGCGATAAGTAAAAGCCCTAAATTAGCTATTACAAATCAGTGAGCAGTTACAAAAATATTGTCAAAATATATAATAAGCGCGCGACGAATCAAATGCGAGACCATTAGGGTTTCGACCCTTGGCTAAACCTATTGATGATTTGATTAAACAAAATGATATTTTTGTTATTTAAGAAAATAAGGAAACCATTGAATTTTTTAAAAAAAGGAAATTCTAATTCTTATCAATTTTAAATTAAAAATAAATTAATTCAATCTACAAACCTGTTTTTGTATTATTATTTTTTATTTGAGAAAGAAAGCAAAAATTAAATCAACAGTTAACCTATTTTCTGATTGAATTTTAATTGTGTAAGAAATTAAAATTGCCCTAAATTAACTAAATTAATTAATTAAAAAAACATTTATTAAGAAAATAAATCTTCTTTTTTTTTGTGATTTTTGATTGGTTAATTTAAAAAAAAAAATTTTGGTGTTGATAAAAAAAATAGAATAATTAAAGAAAAGAAATTGAAGAAAAATAAAAGAAATAACCCAAGGGTCTGCTGTCAGCAGATCTGATTGGAGATGGATCCAGAAGATGAGGGTCCAGAGGATGAGGTACGCTGGATCTGGTCCTGGCTAGTGTATCCAGAAAGTGATAGTCCTCAGAAGGTGCACGTGTTGGATCTGATTCTGGCTAGTGTATCCAGAAAGTGATAGTCCTCAGAAGGTGCACGTGTTGGATCTGATTCTGGCTGATGGATCTAGAAGGATGATACGCTGGATCTGGTCCTGGCTAGTGGATCTAGAGAGTGATAGTCCTCATAAGGTGCACGTGTTGGATCTGATTCTGGCTGATGGATCAGAAAGTGATGCGCTTCATAAGATGCATGTGTTGGATCTGGTGAAAACAAAAAGAGAAGTGTTGTACCCCAAAATTTGCCTTCCTCTTTTTCACAAGAAATCACAGCTTTGGGCTTTTCCTGATTTTTCAGATTGGCTCAAGAATCGGTCAAACAGACTTTTCTCATCAGTCAGACAAAATTAGGGTTTCCATTGACTCTTGAATCAGTCCAAGCAGATTATTAGGGTTTCTATTAAATTGGTTGAGTTAGGCTCAGGGTTTGGTCAAGCAGACGCTTCTTTGACATTAAATCAAGAATTAGGGTTTGCACGCGCATTGTCAGAAGAATTTGAATCCACAGTGTCTTAATTGACTTTCACATGGCTTTGACGCCTGTTCAAGATTTATGTTTGTCTCCCAAAACCTGAACCTCTGGGATGAGAGCTGAGGCATTTGAATTGAGAGTTTGAAGTGTTGGGTTAATCAGTGAAGTAAAAGACCTATGGACGTTTGTTTGATTAACTGTGCAATACATATGGTTAATTGGAACGCCTGGTTAATGCGAAGATGCAAGACTATAGTGTTTATTAATTGTTTATTTTATGTAAGTTAAAATAATTGGAATGCATTTCCAGTCGTTTTAATTCAAGAGATTTAAATAAATAAATAAACAGTGAAATAGAGAATTATCTGACAAAGAAAGATTTTTATTCATTTTTAATTGTTTGTTACAAATATTATTTGAACACTGTAAATTTATTTACAGTTGTTTACAATAATATTATTACAATGATTAAAAGTAAATTAAAACTATATCCTAAATCTCTGGAAATCTTCATCTTCTACTGATTGCATCCTTTGCTCAACTGATATTTACCTGCAAAAAGAAAATAAAGAAGTCAACACAGATGAATTAAAAAAAGAGCATTCTCAGACAGATAAATATAGACTCATCATTAAAGGTTTTGGCCGGAATCATTTTGTTCGTCCTCTCTGCAAATCGCAAGAAGATGTCTCTTCTTGGTTCACAAAGAGGGAAGTAAAATGTTTACAAGCATATGAATTATTTTGCAAAATGCACAAAGCTGCATTAATTTAAATTGCAAAGTGCAAACTGAAATACCAAACAAGCTTCATAAATCCAAACTGAATTGCATTATCAAACAAGGAAAACCAAATTGTCAAAGGGGAAAACTAAGTCACAAGTACAAAGCTGTCAACCAAAAAATGTCAACCAAGTTGTAACTTTCAAAAGCGGTCAACAAGTACACAAAAGCAAGGCAGAAAAATCTGGAGGTAAGAAGATATGCAGAGGAAAGACAAAATGCAAGCAAGCTTGTGAAAAATACATTTTTATTCATCATTTTCCAGGCCACAATCTTTTCAGAAAAAAAAGACATTCTAAGCAAAGATAAGCTCTTTGTGGAGAGAGAAAGAGAGGGAAAAGTAGCAGGCTTAAAGTTTTCCAGGCAGGCTTAGAGATAAATATAACAAAATCAGAACACTGTCAGAGGGGGGAAGAATACGCATAGAAAAAGATATCACAAAAAACTGTAAACCTCAAGCCTTGCAGCATATCAACCTGCATAAACTCAGAACCCAAACCTGCTCAAGCATAGCATTAAAGCCAAAGCTTGCTTCAAAAACAAGCCTTGAGGCCTATATCAAAAACCTGCTTGCATAATACCAGTGAAACAAAAATCCAAAAGAAAAACTCACAAACCTGTTAAAACATACAGCCTGCTTAAAACCTCTAAGCAAACTTCAAATTGCCTGGCAACCTGTGTTCAAAACAAACACATAACAAAAGCCCTCAAGCCTGTTTCAAACTGCCTGGCAACCTGCTTCAAGCAAGCCTGTAACCAGAAGCCTGCCCAAAGCCATACAAACCTGCATAAGCTTCAACAAACCTGCCTAAAAACTAGTAAAACCCCAGCCTGTTTGAACAACAAGCCTAAAAGCTTGTTCATTGTCAAACCTACATAAAACTTCAAGCCCAACCAGAAAAAAAGCCAAGCATAAACAAAATCCTGCCTGCATAAAGCAACAGCCTAACTGGCCTCAAGCCTGATTCATCTTGTGAACAACAAAAGCATATGCCTGCATAAAACCAGAAGCCTAACTGCACAATAAGCAAGCATCCTCAGAGCTAAGCTCATCACAGGATCAAACAACAAGCGTCTCAGATATCATCTTCACTAAAAGCAAGCAATCAGAAGAGGAAAAGAAGCTATCCTAGGGTTTTCAGATTGCAACACTCATCACTAAACCATACAAAGTTAAAGATACAAGTACTAGGAAGGCCAGCAAGCACATCACTGCGTCCCTCCGCCTCCGGCCACCTGAGACGCGCCTCCGTCCTCCTCCGTCTCCTCTCCAAAGGTATTGTCCCTCTTTCCCTTTTTCTAACACCTCAAGCAAGCACAAATGTAACACATAAAGGTCAGAACATACAAAAATAAAACATGCAAGACTAAAAATCCGAAGAACGCATGAAGGAGAAACAGAATCGTTACCTTTTCTCATCACTGCCTTGCTCAACCATGGAGAGAGGGAGATGGACGTTGGCGCTCTGGCAGCTGAGGCAAGGAGGAGCATCAGAAGCTCATGTTCGAGAAGGATGAAGAGGACGAAGAAGATGGAGAAGCAGGCGCCGCTCTAAGACACAAACCCTTGTTCTGAGTAACAACAAAACAACCCTAAAAAATGTTATCAAAACATATGGGCCTGTCCCTTGCATAAATTGCCTAAGCCCACTTGATTCTGGCACTGCATACCCCCCCCCCCCCCCCCCTTGTTCCATTTTTCTTTGTTCTTTTATTTGGGCCATGTATATAAACTCTAGAGCCCACTTGTCTTTTTTTTATGTTTTTGAAAACATTTCTTTTTATGTTACTAATATTTTTTTTTATATAATTTATTTTGTTAAGAAAAATAATATACTAACTTTTTTGTATAAAAATTTTATTAATGTTTTCATTACCTTAAAAAACCAAAATACATAAAAAATAGATTTTATTAAGATTAATTGATTTTCCCTTTAAAACCTTTTTTTTTTGTTTATATAACACTAACCAAAAAATAATAATAAAATACTTAATAATACATTAGGTTAATATTTTTACTCACTTGTAAATAATCACATACATTTTACAATATTTTTTATTCTCTTTTATCCTTATACTTTGCTATATTTTATATTGAGAATGCGACGATTCGATTTGGTTGTAAATAATATTTGGACACTGCTATTTTGATGAGACTCATCCCCATTTGTAAACATTTGTACCCCCATCCCCGGATATATATTTGTAATAGCTTAGACTTTAAATTCCCACAATTTATCGCTTTCTATATACTGTATAGTAATTAGGGTTTGTATGCGAAGATTCAAAATCAACCGCTAGATAACCTAATACAAGACAAATGCATGAAAATTAATACACAATTCGCACTTGCACCTCTAGGGTAATCCCGCTTGTTGCCTTCAAAAATGGGCCATGTTTGCATGTCAAGTACTTTGGCAAAACAAAACAAAAACAAACAAAATGATCATAGTCCCTCGATGACGCTATCTTGTTGCCTAAGCAAAATGATCATAGTCCCTCAAGAAAATTGCCAAAGACACTTGACACTATTGCACTCATGGTCTAAACGATGACCCGCGCCCGTCCCGTTAACATCCTAACACAAGGTTGTTCACCAAGTACAATGGTGAAACAACATTGTTAAAAGGGTTAAAACATGAGAAAGATCTTTGAGAAATTTAGAGTAGATAGCTCTTAGTTACTTGATCAAACTTGCAAAACACACTTGCCATTTTTCAAACACACATCTCCACACAATTTCAAAACAACTTTCAAAAACATTGAAACATCTTTTCAAAAAGACAAACACCTTTGTAAAACATTCGAGTAAAGAATTGTTACAATGGTTGCCTAGACAAGGCATCTTTTTCAAAACATTTTCAAAAACTACACACACAAAGCACCATTTCACACAATTGAAAATCGAGGCAAGTGATCTAAAACAAGTAACTAAGAGCCCATGGATAACCATGGATGAAAAGGGTGCTAGCACCTTCCCTTTTCATAATCTACCCCCCGAACCCATGAAAACATATCAAAGGTCTTTCCTGTGCTTTTTGACCTTTCCTTAGGATAAAATAAAAATTCGATGGCGACTCTTGCTAAACCGAACAAGTGCGAATACAAACGCAAAACCTCAAGTCAGTTCTCCCACCGTATCACAGAACTGGCGACTCTGCTGGGGATTAATTTAAAAGTGGAGTAACCTTAGGGCCTAGATCACCCTTTGCATGACTAATTGTTTGCTTTGATTGCTTTACATTTTGGTTCTCTTGTTTGGGCTTGAAATCTTACACCCGGATTTTGGAAACCTTCATAGATAGAAATACGTTGTGGAAACTGTGCGGGGTATACCGACATGGTTGAAGCAGTAGCTATGTTAGTGTGACATATTTGTGAGTACCGGTAGCCCTTGAGTAGTCAAGGAGAATACGGGGCCGCTGAGTGATGTCATGAAGCACTAACGAACTCTTAGAACCTTACTTGACCATCTTGGCCTTTTTAGGGGTAGTGAGATGACCGACTTTGGTGCAGTCTGAAGTTGGTAGATACTCGATACTACACTCATTGAGGATTGTTTTCTTGGAATATTTTGGTCGCCAGTTAAGTGGCTAAACCAAAACAATGAACATAGAAAATAATCAAATGATATTGAGCTCCTTAGAACCCGGTTTCTATTTTAGGACAGGATGAGCCAACTAATTTCAAGAGGGTACTTACCTATGAACCCCATGCAAGCCTACACCTAAGGACTTGTTTGCTCTGTGTGAATATGGTTGCCTGTATATACACTTACTTGCTTTTGCATACATGTACATAACATCATAACATCATACCATAACATTTTCAATAACCATTTCAAGGATCTCGAGGGTCTTTTGATGCAGGGTCACGTTGAACCAGACGTCTACCAAGGGGCAAGAGGTTTTCTCCTCTAAACAAATGTCGTCAAAGATCAAGTGCAACAACTTGAATCAGGGGCTATGACCCACTTGACATGGTGAGCTTGATTCTCGTGGAGAAACATCCACCACTACAAGGTTCTCCAATCAAAGATCGAAGTTCAACCTCTAACATTTTCTTGTGTTTACCCCACGAGATCCTTGAAAACATGCATTCACATATCATGCATTGCATCATAACAGTTTTTCCTTTTCAGGTTTCCTTATTCTCCTATTGTTTATTTCAGAAGAGATGGCTCTAGAGAGGACTGTCAAGGATATCCAAGATCAAAATGCTCAACTTCAGGAAATGTTCTTGAACCTGTCCCAGGGGCAAGAAGAAGTGAAAGCTCTCCTCACAAGGGGCATGGTCCAGGGGAATTCAAGCAATACCAGGAGTGTTCAGCTGGAAGAACTTTAGTTTGAGCTGACTGCAATGAGGATCCAGATGATGGGACAACTGGTGGGGCAGATGGCTCTCATCCAGGACTTGGCTCAAAGACAAGAGGAGCTCAGGGTTCTCGTCAACCAACTGCTTCAGGACAACCAAGTGGGGCAAACATCTGAGGTTGAAGGTCAAGTCATCATTCAACCCCCTTTGAGACAAGAAGACAAGGGAAAGGCTCCCCAACTTGCTTCAGGGTCACAAACCCATCAACAACATCGTCAGCGTCAACGGGGTAATCAGCGTAAGCAAAAAATGTCTGGAAGACAGTTCACAGAGACTGACATACCGTCATCTCTAATACTGGAACGCTTGTTGGAGGTCAATATGACTGCTTTAAGGGATCCTATTCGGATGCCCAATACCTCTGCTCCTAGCTATCATCCTGACGCATTTTGTGTATACCACTCATATAGTCCGGGACATGACACCGACGACTGTTGGGCCTTGAAGAACAAGATTCAAGATCTGATTGACACTGGAGTGCTGAGATTCATGCTAGATGGCGAGATGAAAATCTTCCGTTAATGGTTTCTCCACCTGAAATGACAAAGCTCGAACTGAGAGACTTTTGTTCCATTTGAATTTCCAAGTTGTAATCTCTTTGTTATTCAAACAATTATCTATTGATGTCAAACTTTGTTTCATTAATGCATTGCATATGTTTGTCTTGAATTCATCCATTCATTTTCACTACTCTTAAACTATGCTTTCTGCTTTCTTTATGATATTTAACTCTTGATAAAAAGCTATAAGCCTTTAGAGGGAGGATGACGAAACAATACCGTAATCTCATACAATATGCTTTTGAACATACCTTGCTGATGATGTACATGCATTCTTTCAAATCCTAAACACTGGAGTCATAAGGAAGATAATCCCTAGTCAACCCCTTCGAGCCAAAGAAGTAGGAGTTTTCTGTTCTAAACAAAATGAAACCTTTGATTTAAACCTGGGGAAGGGTAGTATCTCAGTTAATTCAAAAGATGCGCATTGAAGTCGCAAACTCTCAGTTTGTAATACAACGAACGACATCAAAAAAAGAGAGAAAGAAAAGCATTCCTCTGGAATAAAAAAGACAGTGATGGTTCCTTATCTCATAGGCAGTCAATCTCTCAAAAGAGAAAAGCCCACCAAGCCAAAACCTACAAAGGAGGCTTAAGAAAGCTGGGGCATCCCGCTGACTGTAATCTCGAAAATAGGAACATTCAGGAAAAAGTTAGGGATAACAAATCAAAAGAACGAGGGCATTACAAATCCTCAACAACATGAAAAATGTTTCAAAAAAAAGGAGATGATGACTGCCTTCCAAATTCAACTTGTGTGAACCATCACCAAAAAAAGTCGTTCCAAACTCGAATGGAGTTCGACGTACAATTAACTGAGTTTAGGATTGAAGAACATCACGAAGAGCGGGTGGGTACAAATATACTTTGAGCCTTTATCCTTTATTTCTTAAACTGTGAACCAAGCCACGTTACAACCCTGCAAAAGTCCTAATTGAAGCATGGGTTAGTTCGAAAGCATACTGTTACAAAAGGTATCCTGACTCCTGTAAGGCTTTGCCCTAAATCTTGTGTTGAATTTGTCTTATAAAAAGTTTTCTGCTAAAAAATGCGTTTTTCAAAACTTCGAGACAAACATAAACTTTTCATTACTTGAATATCACTATTAGCATTTGGCTATTTGTTTGACAGCGGAGAAATTCACACAATGAATATCCAGTGAACAAAAGCCCTCTCAGTGAGCGAAATCACTTCAAGTAGGATGACACTTCCATTGACAAATCTCCTATCAACAAGGGGGCATGACATGTCACTATCCAGCACACCTGGGGCAGTCCAGTCATGATTTCAACAAATCTTTCAAAGTTCAATTAACCTGGGGCAGTCCAGTCAAGATTTCAACAAATCTTTCAAAGTTCGATTAACCTGGGGCAGTCCAGTCAAGATTTCAACAAATCTCTCAATTACAGATTAACCTGGGGCAAGTCTCCGTCACCATCACTTGGGGCATTCGAATGTCAATATCAAGAGCGTTCAAAATTTCCTTCTGGAAGTTGCGGTCATCATAAAAAATTCCTTCATCATCTGCTGGAATTCAAGAGCGTTCAAAATTTCCTTCATCACCTGCTGGAATTCAAGAGCGTTCAAAATTTCTTTCATCACCTGTTGGAAGATACGGTCCAGATGTGCTCCAGACACGGTTGCCATTCTGTAACCTTTTCAGATCCCAGATTAATACCTGTAGCAAGCCAGGAAAACTATCTGTGGACGACTGATTGTAGATTAATACCTGAAACCAGCCAGGAAAACTATCTACGTGAAGAGATTAAAGAGTAATACCTGAAACCAGCCAGGGAAACTATCTTTCTTTCTCAGGTCAGAGATCAATACCTGAAACCATCCAGGACAGTATCTCCTCGACCAACCTTTTCAAGTTCCATATTAATACCTGTAGCAATCCAGGAAAACTATCTGTGGACGACTGATTAGAGATTAACACCTGAAACCAGCCAAGAAAACTATCTACATGAAGAAATTAAAGAGTAATACCTGAAACCAGCCAAGGAAACTATCTTTCTTTCTCAGATCAGAGATCAATACCTGAAACCAGCCAGGACAGTATCTCCTCGACCAACCTTTTCAAGTTCCAGATTAATACATGTAGCAAGCCAGGAAAACTATCTGTGGACGACTGATTAGAGATTAACACCTGAAACTAGCCAGGAAAACTATCTACATGAAGAGATTGAAGATTAATACCTGTAACAAGCCAGGAGAACTATCTTTCTTTCTCAGGTCAGAGATTAACACCTGAAACCAGCCAGGACAACTATCTCATCGACCAACCTTTTCAAGTTCCAGATTAATACCTATAGCAAGCCAGGAAAACTATTTATGGACGACTGGTTAGAGATTAACACCTAAAACCAGCCAGGAAAACTATCTACGTGAAGAGATTGAAGATTAACACCTGTAACAAGCCAGGAAAACTATCCTTCTTTCTCAGGCCAGAGATTAATACCTGAAACCAGCCAGGACAACTATCTCACCGACCAACCTTTTCAAGATTCTTGCAATCCCCTGCAGCAGTCAAAGATTTACTTTCTCTGGCAGCAGTCAAGATTCTATTATCTCCAGCTATCCAGGATTCATCTATCCTCAGCAAGACAGCTACTCAACTTGCATGCACGTCCATTACATTCATAAACACATATATTGCATTATGCATTTCATACATCATGACATTGCATACAATTAACGTTTTACCTTTTCCAGAAAAAAGGTCAATCAACAGATGGCTACCATCAACCTTTTCAAGTTCCAGATTAATACCTGTAGCGAGCCAGGAAAACTATCTGTGGACGACTGATTGTAGATTGATACCGGTAACAAGCCAGGAAAAGTATCTACATGAAGAAGATCAATACCTGTAACAAGCCAGGAAAACTATCTTTCTTTCTCAGGTCAAAGTTTAACACCTGAAACCAGACAGGACAAATATCTACTCGACCAACTCATGTTTATTCAACTTCAAGACCTCTGAAAATAGTTTACGGGTTCTCCAGATACGGAAGTTAACCTATCGCTTGTTCAGATCCAAGACCTCTGAAAACAATTTACGGATTCTCCAAACACGGATGTTAATCTTTTGTTTGTTCAGATTCAACTACTGAAAGCAATTTACATGGATGTCAATTCATTTCACAGGACAAATATCTACTCGACCAACTCATGTTTATTCAACTTCAAGACCTCTGAAAATAGTTTACGGGTTCTCCAGATATGGATGTTAACCTATCACTTGTTCAGATCCAAGACCTCTGAAAACAGTTTACGGATTCTCCAAACACGGATGTTAATCTTTCGTTTGTTCAGATTCAACTACTGAAAGCAATTTACATGGATGTCAATTCATTGCTTATTCAGATCCCCAGTTCAGAGATGTTCCAAACATGGATACCTTTCTGATACTCACCCACTCACAAACGACATACAGTTCAACAAACATTCTTGGATGGCATCTACAAGCCCATCTCCAACAAGATACAATCAACTTCAGATGGCATCTATAAGCCCATCCTCCTACCAGCAATGTCCAGATGGCATCTCTAGGCCCATCCCCCGACAAGATTCTGTCACATCTCCAGATGGCATCTCTAAGCCCATCCCCCGACAAGATTCTGTCACATCTCCAGATGGCATCTCTAAGCCCATCCCCCGACAAGATTCTGTCACATTCCAGATGGCATCTCTAAGCCCATCTCCAAATGGCATCTTTAAGCCCATTCCCTCAGCTATGATTTGACGAGTGCAAATTTTTGGGCACTCTAGTGTCCAATCTCCTTTTACCTTCGAGTCGCGAACGACAAACTTGCCAATCTAACTCTTCAGGTTCAAGAATATTGAACAGGGGCAACTATTGTACCCCAAATGCCTTCCTCTTTTTCACAAGAAATCACAGCTTCGGGCTTTTCCTGATTTTTCAGATTGGCTCAAGAATCGGTCAAACAGACTTTTCTCATCAGTCAGACAAAATTAGGGTTTCCATTGACTCTTGAATCAGTCCAAGCAGATTATTAGGGTTTCTATTAAATTGGTTGAGTTTGGCTCAGGGTTTGGTCAAGCATACGCTTCTTTAACATTAAATCAAGAATTAGGGTTTGCACGCGCATTGTCAGAAGAATTTGAATCCACAATGTCTTAATTGACTGTCACATGGCTTTGACGCCTGTTCAAGATTTCTGTTTGTCTCCCAAAACCTGAACCTCTGGGATGAGAGCTGAGGCATTTGAATTGAGAGTTTGAAGTGTTGGGTTAATCAGTGAAGTAAAAGACCTATGGACGTTTGTTTGATTAACTGTGCAATGCATATGGTTAATTGGAATGTCGGGTTTATTATTGGTTAATGCGAAGATTCAAGACTACAGTGTTTATTAATTGTTTATTTTATCTAAGTTAAAATAATTGGAATGCATTTGCAGTCGTTTTAATTCAAGAGATTTAAATAAATAAATAAACAGTGAAATAGAGAATTATCTGACAAAGAAATATTTTTATTCATTTTTAATTGTTTGTTACAAATATTATTTGAACACTGTAAATTTATTTACAGTTGTTTACAATAATATTATTACAATGATTAAAAGTAAATTAAAACTATATCCTAAATCTCTGGAAATCTTCATCTTCTACTGATTGCATCCTTTGCTCAACTTATATTTACCTGCAAAAAGAAAAGAAAGAATTCAACACAGATGAATTAAAAAAAAAAAAGAGCATTCTCAGACAGATAAATAAAGACTCATCATTAAAAGTTTTGGCCGGAATCAGTTTGTTCGTCCTCTCTGCAAATCGCAAGAAGATGTCTCTTCTTGGTTCACAAAGAGGGAAGTAAAATGTTTACAAGCATATGAATTATTTCGCAAAATGCACAAAGCTGCATAAATTTAAATTGCAAAGTGCAAACTGAAATACCAAACAAGCTGCATAAATCCAAACTGAATTGCATTATCAAACTAGGCAAACTAAATTGTCAAAGGGGAAAACTAAGTCACAAGTACAAAGCTGTCAACCAAAAAATGTCAACCAAGTTATAACTGTCAAAAGCGGTCAACAAGTACACAAAAGCAAGGCAGAAAAATCTGGAGGTAAGAAGATATGCAGAGGAAAGACAAAATGCAAGCAAGCTTGTGAAAAATACATTTTTATTCATCATTTTCCACGCCAAAATCTTTTCAGAAAAAAAAGAAGATATTCTAAGCAAAGATATGCTCTCTGTGGAGAGAGAAAGAGAGGGAAAAGTAGAAGGCTTACAGTTTTCCAGGCAGGCTTAGAGATAAATATAACAAAATTAGAACACTGTCAGAGGGGGGGCAGAATACGCATAGAAAAAGACATCACAAAAAACTGTAAACCTCAAGCCTTGCAGCATATCAACCTGCATAAACTCAGAACCCAAACCTGCTCAAGCATAGCATTAAAACAAAAGCTTGCTTAAAAAACAAGCCTTGAGGCCTATATCAAAAACCTGCCTGCATAATACCAGTGAAACAAAAAGCCAAAAGCAAAACTCACAAACCTGTTAAAACATACAGCCTGCTTAAAACCTCTAAGCAAACTTCAAATTGCCTGGCAACCTGTGTTCAAAACAAACACATAACTAAAGCCCTCAAGCCTGTTTCAAACTGCCTGGAAACCTGCTTCAAGCAAGCCTGTAACCAGAAGCCTACCCAAAGCCATACAAACCTGCATAAGCTTCAACAAACCTGCCTAAAAATCAGTAAAACCCCAGCATGTTTGAACAACAAGCCTAAAAGCTTGTTCATTGTCAAACCTACATAAAACTTCAAGCCCAACCAGAAAAAAGCCAAGCATAAACAAAATCTTGCCTGCATAAAGCAACAGCCTAACTGGCCTCAAGCCTGATTCAGCTTGTGAACAACAAAAGCATATGCCTGCATAAAACCAAAAGCCTAACTGCACAATAAGCAAGCATCCTCAGAGCTAAGCTCATCACAGGATCAAACAACAAGCATCTCAGATATCATCTTCACCAAAAGCAAGCAATCAGAAGAGGAAAAGAAGCTATCCTAGGGTTTTCAGATTGCAACACTCATCACTAAGTACAATGGGCCATGTATATAAACTCTAGAGCCCACTTGTCTTTTTTTTATGTTTTTGAAAACATTTCTTTTTATGTTACTAATTTTTTTTTTATATAACTTATTTTGTTAAGAAAAATAATATACTAACTTTTTTGTATAAAAATTTTATTAATGTTTTCATTACCTTAAAAAACCAAAATACATAAAAAAAATAGATTTTATTAAGATTAATTGATTTTCCCTTTAAAACCTTTTTTTTGTTTATATAACACTAACCAAAAAATAATATAAAATACTTAATAATACATTAGGTTAATATTTTTACTCACTTGTAAATAATCACATACATTTTACAATATTTTTTATTCTCTTTTATCCTTATACTTTGCTATATTTTATATTGAGAATGCGACGATTCGATTTGGTTGTAAATAATATTTGGACACTACTATTTTGATGAGACTCATCCCCATTTGTAAACATTTGTACCCCCATCCCCGAATACTTATTTGTAATAGCTTAGACTTTAAATTCTCGCAATTTATCGCTTTCTATATACTGTATAGTAATTAGGGTTTGTATGCGAAGATTCAAAATCAACCGCTAGATAACCTAATACAAGACAAATGCATGAAAATTAATACACAATTCGCACTTGCACCTCTAGGGTAATCCCGCTTGTTGCCTTCAAAAATGGGCCATGTTTGCATGTCAAGTACTTTGGCAAAACAAAACAAAAACAAACAAAATGATCATAGTCCCTCGATGACGCTATCTTGTTGCCTAAGCAAAATGATCATAGTCCCTCAAGAAAATTGCCAAAGACACTTGACACTATTGCACTCATGGTCTAAACGATGACCCGCGCCCGTCCCGTTAACATCCTAACAAAAGGTTGTTCACCAAGTACAATGGTGAAACAACATTGTTAAAAGGGTTAAAACATGAGAAAGATCTTTGAGAAATTTAGAGTAGATAGCTCTTAGTTACTTGATCAAACTTGCAAAACACACTTGCCATTTTTCAAACACACATCTCCACACAATTTCAAAACAACTTTCAAAAACATTGAAACATCTTTTCAAAAAGACAAACACCTTTGTAAAACATTCGAGTAAAGAATTGTTACAATGGTTGCCTAGACAAGGCATCTTTTTCAAAACATTTTCAAAAACCACACACACAAAGCACCATTTCACACAATTGAAAATCGAGGCAAGTGATCTAAAACAAGTAACTAAGAGCCCATGGATAACCATGGATGAAAAGGGTGCTAGCACCTTCCCTTTTCATAATCTACCCCCCGAACCCACGAAAACATCTCAAAGGTCTTTCCTGTGCTTTTTGACCTTTCCTTAGGATAAAATAAAAAGTCGATGGCGACTCTTGCTAAACCGAACAAGCGCGAATACAAACGCAAAACCTCAAGTCAGTTCTCCCATCGTATCACAAGAAGATACCAAAAGCTCACGCCTAGAATCGAACCCAGAACAAAGAGCTTCTGACTTCCTTCTTCTGACCAGCTGCACTGGATGTTAATTTATTAATACAATAAAAAAAACGACATATATCAGAACAACAGGTTTCTGGCCAGAATAACGCGCCAAAATTTGAATCATCCAATCAGGCTGTGACACGCTATTGTCTTCTTCCCTGGAACCGTCGTTTTAGGTGGCAAACTTTTACCTACAGACACTTATTGTAGGTACGTCCCTGTGTAATTCCAAAATCGTGTGTGTTCAAGATGAATTGCCATGGCTGGTACCGATCAACTCGTTTCATCCTCACGAGTGTCATGGTACCAGAATCAATGCCCAATTTTTCCTATCCTACAGAGCCCTAATCAAGAACACAAAACCCTAGCTATGGCAACTTCATGTACAAGCGTTAGAAATACAATTAAATGGTATCAAAAGCTTTCAAACTTAAAGACAAACACGAATATATCATTAAAATATGCAATGGATGAGTGAATCAACGAAACTGAATTTGAATTTGGAAGTGTGTCGTGATACCTATATCTTACAACTCCAGGCGTGAAAAGGCTTGAATCTGATTGGAATATGCTCCTAGAACGTCCAGCAACATCTTGGCAATGTGAGAAAGGCACGATCTGGTCTCCAATATGGAAATTGGATTACCACTTTTCTTGAATTTTTTTGAGTTTTGTTTTTTTCTTTGCACGAATGCTTCTAACCTTTTTATGCCTTGGTCTCCTTCTGTATATGTAATGCAAGTTATTAGGTCAACAAAAACAACCTCAATCTTACTCATCATGTAGATTTGATTTGATCTTTCAATGCATATGATTCCTTTCTAATTTTGCTCAAATCCAATCTTTTTCAAACCAAATTGCATTTTCACGAGTTGATCTTCAATGGAAAGCATATGAGATCTTTTTTTCAATGCACAAATCATCCCTAAAATACAATATATGATTTATTAGGATTTATTTGATTTTATTTGAATTTTAAATGAATAAAAATCAAAATAAATTAAATAAATTAATAAATAAAGCATGGAGAGTCCCATAGGTCGTGGACCATGTTAGAAATGATATGCAAGCATAAAAAGTTGGGCCCATTTAGAAAAAGATGCAAATTTGAGTAGGTTTGACTTTTGGCAATTTTGCAAAAAAGGTCAACTTGGCCAATGCATAACTCTCTCAATTTTTATCCTAGAGAGGTGTTCTTGGACTTTTTAGAAATATTAGGATGTCCTCTAAGCAACCCTTTTGGTATCATCAAAACTGAGTCTTCCATGTTCATGTATGAAGCTTTGACCCAAAAGGTGTTTTTGTTGAATTTTCAAAATGACCTATAATATCCAAATTCATATCTTTTTGTCAGTGCATATTTTGAACTTTGGAGATGAAGATGAATTGTAGGAAATTGCATCCTATTCAAAATGAGCTTTGGATGGGTCATTTTTGATAAATTATGAGAAAGTTATGCTTGGTCAAAGTTGAGTTGACTTTTCCTACAAAACCCTAACTTAGCAACTTCTGGGCTTTGATGAAATGTGAGAAATCCTTGATGAATCATGATCAACCCTTAATCAAATGATGAATGATACTTCAAAATGATGATGTTGACCAAAAATCTTGAAGTTTGACTGTATGTGGGCCACAGTTGACTTTTGACCTAGCACAGTCGATTTCTAGGTATTTGAGCAATTGACTGAGAAAACTTCCTCTGCAAGGCTTGAAACCTGACATGGATGATCTTGAGAACATATTAGGACAATGGTGAGAATTTGGGATCCTTTGGACTCAAGCATCTTGATGCAAAATAGAAACCCTAATTAGAGATAAACTGCCTTAGGAGAGAGTTTGTCTGGTTAACTCTTTGACTTCCTTTAGGAATTTGGGGACCTCACTTGACATGTATTGAGAAATATGGGAGGGAAACTTTTAGGGTAAAACACAATACTATAAAGACCATGTGTAGAGCATCTCCTATTGATGATCCTTACATCTCAGCATTAATAATTTCGCCGGACATGGTAATTGACAATAAAGCAAAAAAGGTTTTAAGTGCAAAAGTAAACAGGAAAATAAATGGTGCGATAGAAGTAAATGTGATAAATAATGCAGGGAAAATAAAGTAAATGCATAAATAAATTAAGAAACATGCTCCAAACGGAGTTTGAATCTGGTACAAATAAGCTAACGTAAATATGAGGAAATAAGACAATTGGATTTGAATAGGGTTTTCAAAAACTTTTTCGTTTAGAAATGATTTTCACAAATAATCAAAATAGAATCAATGCTACAGAGAGAAATAATGACACTTTCAATTTATACAGGTTCACCTTAGAAAAGGCTAATCATGTCCAACCATCAAGGTGATTTTGCTTTAGAAAAGGACTTAATCCTCTAATCTTGAAAGATTACAAATGCACGGGCTACCCTTCGGTGACTAACTTCAAAGAAATGATAACTTATTAGTGATCCCTTAAGAATTATGACGTACCCGGTCCCCTAAGAGATATAATGATCACTGCCTCCTTAAGGCTTCTGACCTACCCGATCCCTTGAAGGAGATTTCTCTAAGTTTTCTTGAGTATTCTGGCTAACACCTTAGTCACTCAAGGAACAATCAACTTATAGTTGAATAATGTGTTTACAAGATTTCTTCTTACAAGTGGATTACACAAATGTTTAAGTAGATATTGTTTAACACAAATATGCGAAACAACTCGTGTGTTCAAAAAAATTACAATAATAACACAATAATGAGCAACAACTCCCGTGTTATAACAAATAATATCAACATAATAATGATCAATAACTCTTGTGTTCTAACAAATAATATCAACACAATAATGAGAAACAACTCTTGTGTTTTGATCTTTTTCTTTAATGAACTTCACATATTGATTTTGGAAGAGTTATTATTCTTGTGTTCTTATCTTCTATATTGAAAATAAATTGCTTGAACTTTTATATAGGCGTTAAAGAAGTAGACCATTGTAATAGTACACACGTCACTTTCATCTTGCCAACTGCCAACAGTAAGAAACGATCATGGGAGACAAATAGTACAATGTACAAGCATTTGAGTGGAATGTGTAATTGTACCTTTGTACTAAATCTTCTAGCGCATGTTTCTGATGATATCGTCTTCTGATAAATATTACTTCTGATGAAGTATATTGGCTTGAGAAGATATCATATTTTGATCTTTTCTTCTGATGGACTATATGATGTAAAATAGTAATGAGTCCAGAAGATCTAACTTTCCTTGATCTGTCTTCTGATGGAATACATGTGATGTAAATTAATGTGCACATATTCCACAAAGTATTTGAGTCTTCAAAATCTTGACTTTGTCTTCAGAATTAGAAGCAGCAACTTTTCTTATGAACAAATCATGACTTCTGATTTAGAACTAGAAGCTTTTCTTTGATGTGTTCAGAACCATGACGTTTTCTTCAGAGTTAGAAGCAACAACTCTTATGAAGACCAAATCTTGACTTCTGATCTTTGACACAAAAGCTTGTTTCTTGTGAAATATTGTTTTCTGATAATGGAGCAGTAGCTCTAACATAAATTCTTTCTTCTAGAATACTTTGGGACTTCTAAAGCAGAAGCTTATTGAGAAGTACACATGATATCCTCCTTCTGTCGAACATTCAACATTCTTTAGAACTAGTGATGTTTCTTCAAAAGCGGATGCAATAGTCTTTTGGTGCGTGCTTAGTATATTTCAGATGATTCTTCATACAACAGTTCTGAATCAATTAGAGCTTCTAATATGCACACTCAAGAAACTATTAGAAACAACATTGTTTACATAAAAAATATATGTATTGTTATCGTCAAAATCCAGAGATTTATTGTAGAATCTAAATCTTATCCTAACAAATACTATACGAGGCCGATCCATAACAAACTATGTACCATACATGTTAGAGATATGGTAGAAACCATACTCCTAAAACATGTAGCACAATTCAAAACAAAAGATCAAGACTCAGGTCATGATCAAAAAGAAAAAAGGAAAAGAAATAAGATGAATAAGAAAGATGGAACTCAAAATCAAGGTGGATAAAGGTATCATTTCCATATAACAAAAAATTTGGTCAAAGTTAGAATCAAAATAAAAAGGAAATTAAAATTGCAATTAAAGAAACAATAAAAATTAATTTAAAATGGTAAATAATTTGAAATTAATTGATAAATACTCAAAGTGTATCAAAACATCAAATAAAAACCCCAAAAAATTACCATAGGTCAAAAACAAGTCAACCAGTATTGACAATTTTTTTCATAGTTTTTGAAGTTAGAAAAGTATTTTTAAACAATTAAAATTAAATGAAATATCACAAAAATGATAATAATATCAAATGATAAAATAAGATTGTGGAAAAAATAAAATAAGAAAGCAAAAATTCAAAAGTAATTTTGTAATTGTTTTCATATTTTTTGGATTAAAAAGGAATTTTCTATGAATTTTTGAAATTGAAAACAATTTCAAACTATAAATCAGAAAATAAATTAAAATCCACAAAAGTGTGTTACGTTGGATCAAGTCCAAGTCAACAAAGTAGACTTATATGATGGTCATCCTGAAAAGCGCATGGTGGAATTTAATGAAATAAACCACTGAATACAATTTAAATCATCCAGCCAGAATAAAACAAATGTCACACTATCATTGATTGAAGACAACACATCATGGTCTTCAACCTTAGCCCTCAAAATTTGTAGAAAATAAGTGGAAATTAATGGAAATGAAAATGGCTCAGACTTATATCTTCATACTCGTCTTGTCATCGACATCTTAACCATATAATTAATTTAAATTTCCATTAAAAAAGGAGTGAGTTATTTGAAAAAAACCAGAAGATTACAAAAACTTAAAACGACAATGAAATGCTCATTTCTCAATAAAAATAAAAACCAGAAGAAGCGTGAGCTTCAGAGATGAAAATACTACATGATGGTGAAGAGAAAATTAAGAAAGAGTGGGAGATTCTACCTGTCAAAGTTCACTTGAACAACTCTGAAACTTGACTTGGTTAAAGTGAATTAGGGCATGATTCTTTTTGCTTAAGACTTGAGAAGCTTCATTGAAGTTCAAAGATGCTTTACATATTCTTAATATGGCTTGTGATAGGGTGTTGATATGAAAATGAAAGTTGCAAGCTAAGAGTTCGAATAGGATCTCGGTAGGGTGAAATTGGCTCTCAAAAGCTTGAGAAATGAGTGAAATGAAGTCCTCTATTTATAGGGAAGTGAATGGTGATGAGAATTTAAGTCCTCTCTTGTTCTAAGTTTGCCATCTTCTTCTTAGTGTTAGCCCGAGTGTTATAAGAATACGACATCTTGTTGACTGAATGTCCAAAAGAAATGTGCAAGACACCTGTGAACAAGGCAAAAAATGAAAGAAAAAAAAAGTCCAAAATGATGCATGATATGCAAGCAACATGATTTATTTTGTCTATTTAATTTTCAAGGAACTCGAAGAAATCTAATAATTTTCAAATATTAAAGGAATAACACTTTTTGAAACACTAAATAATCTTATTTCATTAATTTGGAAGGATTACAACTTTAGTACAAGTTTCAATAATCCTAAATACAAGAGAAGAACAATTAGAATCTATAATTCATAAGGATCCAAGGCCGAAAAAGATCCTACTTCATGCTGACGCTTCGCCTCCTAATCTGATCATTCAAATGTGTATTCTCTTCTATGAGCTTGTCAACAACTCCATTATATCCACAGAAGTAAGAAGCATATGAAAATGGTCTTGATCATTGGGAATTGGAAAAATGCGAGAGGAAATTAAATCCTCTCTCTCTTCCATCATCTCAACAACATGTCGCTCGAGAATCTTGATCAAATCATCTTTCTTCTTTAACTACCCTTGATGTGCTTAGTATGCCATATCCATAGTCTGATATTTATTCTTCCAATTATGCTTATCTTGTTGCATCCTAACTAAAGCTAGTTGAAGCTCTTCAACATCAGACAATAGAGGAGGAGTTGATTCTTCAAAAACTGTAGATAAGGGTTCTTGACGAGGATAAGGAATCTTCAACTGAATTTCCCTTGCTTGTACCCACCGAAGATAAGGCTATAAAGAAATAGCACCTCGATTATTCCAATGCTTCTCTTCCCTCCCTGTGGATGTGGACCCCCACTTTACTAATATCTTCCTTGGCTGCTTTGATGTTTCCCCCTCCTTGAGAAATCAACTACTCACATGAATGCTATTCGGTTTATCACTCATCGGATATGCAAGTTGACAACGTGGAAGAACAGAGTTGTAGTTGATGCCTCCCTTTGTACCAAGAAGAGGTATATTTGGAAAACTAGAACAATTGTCAATAATACTCACTCCAAAATAAGCTTGATGATACCATACAATATCAGAGTGAGTAAGAGACATAATCTTCTGCGACCAATGTAATCCATCCTTGCAATCCCAAAAGGCAGCAGACCAGGGCAAGTGAGAAATAAACCACTTGTATAATAATGGCGCATAGCAAATAATTATCCTCTTTTGTTAATAATTATGAAGGTGAATAGAGTAACAAGCATCTCCAAGCAACATGGGGACTAGATTCCCAATCAAGAAGATCCTAATAGCATTAAGATCAAAAAAATTGTCGACAATATGGAACAAGAATAATCCATAGGTGAGTAAAGAAAAGATGGCCTCAAAAGCGCCCATACTCTTCATCCTAGAAAGACAAACCCCTAATACCTCCTTTAGTAGTCATATTTTCCTCAATCTCATACTTTTTTCAAGTGAGTAAATGCTGCAATATCTTGGATTTAGGCTCTTATTCCAAACTAGAGAGAGGAACATGATCAGTAATGGGCCGATCAAGCAGATTAGAGTACTCCTCTAATGTAGGCATAAGCTGATAATCCAGAAATGTGAAGAACCAGTACGACATATCATACACAAGATCATAAGTGAATGAATGCATGATGATGCAACAATCACACACAAGATCGCAAAGATGGGGGGTTCATAGGTTCGAAGTCACGAGCATGAAGTCAAAGGTACTACCCGAAGGTATGGGCTATGGGTTTATATCACCTGCAGGGCAAGGATCTAAAAGTTCCCAGAGTCTACGATCTCCTTTCGGATATTACCAACTTCCAAATTTACTCGGTAATTAGTAATATTCTCAAGAGAAACTCGTCTGAGTGCAGTACTGCATGTCAACTATTTCAGGAGTACTCTATTTTATCCGCACTACGTCATAAAAGGCTAAGATGTGTTAAGGGTTCTACGATCCTCAGCTTCTCTGGCTCCCAGGTCGAAAGTAGCCATGTCGTCCCAATTACATGGTAAACAAATACTACAATCATGGGGGCCTCCATAGAGCGGGGGATTCTCATGCCCACTTTGTCAGGATTACTCCTTCAAAGTCAACATGACTATTCCACCCATCCTAATACTAAGTTTGCCCAAGTCCTGGCATAGGACTTTCAAGAGATCACCGAGAATATATATAAAAAATATAGCACATACAAAAATATAAAAAAAAGATAGGCTCAACGCATTTAGAGATCTTATCCCTAGTATAGTCGCCAATTTTTTCTGTAGCGGTACAAAATTGAGACTAAGCCATTGATTGACTTAACTCACAAAGTGAAAATCACCACCACACTTTATTGTTCCAAAGGAATGGGAAACGAGAGAATAAAACCCAAAGTAAAATAGAGATCAAGGTAAGGGGGTTGGTTATGCAAAGGGAAGGTATTAACACCCTAAACATCTACGGTACCCCGCAAGAACCTCTTTAAAAATTTGTGTATTTGGTTAAAAAGTAAATATTTACAAAAATGAGATTTAGGGAGATGAGCAAAAGAAGTATTTTGTATAATTTTTGATTTGATAAAGCTTTCAATGATCTCTAGACCTACATACCAACAATGTTCAATGTTGAAATCAAAACCCATGTAGTTCGGGTAAAAAGACCAAAATTGGTTTTTTTATGATTGGTTTTAATGTAAAAGACATTTTGTCTTATCTGAATAGAAAACCAATAAAATATAACAATCATAGTAAATAGAGAACTTGATTCATCTTAAATATGGAGAACTTATAGTTGGACCAACTCAAAAGTGAAAGTCTCATCATACAAGTGGAATGTTACTTCAATATTACCATGTTTGTTAAGGTGGGAGGTTTGCAAACACTCAAAGAAAAGACTTATGTCTTAAACTTTTTGAAAAGGTTAAAAGAAAAAGTGAACTAAGGCACAAAAAATTGGAATGAGGTTAGTGACTTTTAGTATTTCAAAAGATGTCAAATTATGATTAATTTGATTAACGTTTGATTAAGAAAAAGGTTTTTGAAAATTCATGGACCTAAGCCCAAGTTTATTACGAAAGTTGTTCAAGTTTGAAAACAAGAATCCTTTGAAAAAGGGAGAATATTATTTGAAATTAAAAAAGATGGAAGAAGATGAAGAAACTATCCTAAAGCATAAAGTAAAATCTAAGGTATGAAAGGTCTAACCAAGCAAGAAGCCAACACTTTACATAATGAAGTCAATGTAGAATTCCCGTCCTTTTGGATTAAAGCCACAAGCAAAAAATAGACCAAGAGCATAATATTCATAAATGTGAAAATAAATCACAAGCAAAGAAGTATCAAAGAAACCCATGGTATTAAAACCCCAAAGCCAGGTCTTCAATATTGAGCCATATGCCATATAGATCACTTAAGGCCAACATAACAACACTTGCACACAAGTTATTTTTCAATACACAAGCAAGATAACAATGAAGCAACACAAGGTCCAGAGATCTCAAGGTCTCAAAGCTTATAATCCTAAGTCCAATAAGTCCACAACTCCAATAATCCAAGGATAGTAACCAATAGTCCACAACTCCAATAATCCAAGGATAGTAACCAATAGTCCATAAAGAGTCATAAGTCTTTTAATGTTCAAGTTGGATTGTTAATGTTTTAAGAACAAAATAACAAGTCCAAGTGGACAAAGGAAAAATGAAAAAAGCATAAACAATACCCAAATGGGAAAAGGCAAAGTATGGAATCATAAACAAGTTGCATGAAATGTAAATGCTAAAAGTCAATGACATAAAGTAAGAGCATAAGAATTAAAGGCATAAAGTAAAGTTAATTATTAATGGTTAGTAAGTTAATTGTTAATAAGTCACAAATTATGATTAATCATGATTGAATGATGATCTTAGACCATGAATAATGAAAACTCATTAGAGGATTGATGAAATAAAGCCTCATAACAACATGTTTCATAGGTATTGGACTAAAGACAATCAATAAACCATACTTGGACATTCGAACTTAAAGTTTGAGCCACGAATGATTATTTTCCTATTCGAGACAAATTTAACGCTATACTAAGAAATCATAAGTGAATTCATGTTGAAGTCGCACCTATCTGAGGTCGGTCAATCGCAATATATGTACCATACATGTTAGAGACATTGATATAAATCAAGCTTCTAAAATAATGTAGTAAAAGTAAAAACAAAAGGTGATCAAGACCTAAGTCATAGAGAATAGTTTTTCAACTATCCATAAGCTTAGATGAACTCAAAGTTCAAATGCCTTATCCAAATTGATCAAAAGAAGAAAGATATGAAGGAGATAGAATCCATAATAAATGACTGTTGATGATTGAATATTAAACTTAGGTCAAAGTTGATGAAGACTCATTAGAGGATTGATAAAATCAAAGCCTCCTAACAACAAGCTTTAAAGGTCTTGAACCATAGTCCAATAATAAACCATAGTTGGACCTTCATACATAAATTTCGACCACTAATGATCATTCAAAGGAAAATAAGAAAAAGATGAGGTTATATAGAGGGGAGTGTCAAAATGGAACCATAAACTTAAAGCAAAATAATAAGCGGATTCAATTATCATCAACATCCCAATATCCAATGAGGTTGAGGAAATTGAACCAAGGCATAACCAAATATCATAAAGTCAGAACCAATCATAAAAAGGAAAATAAAATGCAATTAAAACAATTAAAAACAAATCAAACAATTTTTAAAATGGTTAATTAATTGGAATTAATTGATGAAATAGTCAAAGTGTATCAAAACACCAAATAAAAATCCCAAAAAATTACCAGAGGTCAAACATAAACCAAGATTTATTGACAATTTTTTTATATAATTTTTGGAAGTCATAAACTAATTAAAAAAATATAAAACTAAGTGAAATAAACCAAAAATATCAAAAAATAACAAAGTCAGGAACAAAAATCAAACAAGGTCACCATAAGTTGTCAAACTATCATTGGATCATTCCATAATTTTTCAAGAATTTAAAAAGTATTAAAAGTATTTTTAAGCCAATTAAAATAAAGCAATTAAAACAACAATAATAAAAAACTGCAAACATCAAAATAAAAATTTGAAAGTTGTTTCCAAAAGTCAGAAATAATTAAAAGTATTTTTTTGTAATTTTTCATAATTTTTGGATAAAAAATAAAGGAATTATGAATTTGTAAAGATTGAACAAATTTAAAAACAAATAAAGAAAAAGAAAAAGAAATTGTAAAAATGTTTGGTGCGTTAGATGGATCTGACTTTGAAAAATAGTCAGATCTAAGGGCCATTAAAGAGCTCACACAATAAAATTTAGAAACATAATTGCATCTGATTCATTTTAAATATAACCATTGGAATTAAAACAGATGGCACTCTATCATTGGCTGAAGAGAACATCTCATCGCCTTCTACCTCAAGCCAAGCCAAACTTGTAGAAATTGTGTTTTCTTAAATTGTAAAATCATGCGCTTGTTATACCCCATTTTTTCCCTAAGATATGTCATTATCACATATTATCAATACATCATGATCACGCATTAGGTATGGTTCTCCCTTTATACCTCATCCAATATTTAAGTTTTCTCTTCAGGGATCACCAAGCACCTTGAATTGTGTATCTTATACATGTTTTTTTAGGTGGATTAGTTTTTAACTAACATCAAAATATGTGTATATGTTTCTTTGGATGCTCATATTATAGGTGATAATACAACTGTGGACATCTCACCATATAACCTAGGGCTTAAGCTTCAAGGCTTTGTCTATGATATCAAAGTTTTTTTGGTTCAAAGAGATCTCTCACCCTTATTTAGGTCAAGTTTTCCCCAAGGTTGGTGGTGGTATTCATCAAGAAGATTCATAGGTTCATGTGTTTATTTCCATGCTTTCTTCAATAAGTTTAATATGATCCATCATGCTGTATTTTGCAAAGATTGTTCAAAAGATTCAAGGTTCATTCAATAAGTTTGACCTAATTGAACAAGTACTTGATTTAGTGGTCACAAGTGCATAAATCTCTCAATTTTCAATATTGTGAGTTGGTTATTTTTTCTATGGGTTCTTATCATCATCTACAACAACTTCTCTTCACATGACAAGATCCAATTGTGCAAGGAAAATCATCAAAAGTTGAAAGGGTTTCCAAGTCATTTTGACACTCTCTGAGCTAGGGTTTGCTGACTTCCAAGGACCATATCTTGCTCATTTTTTGATATTTTTTTATTAATTCCAAATCCAAGATTCTATGTAAATGGTCCTTAACAAGTTATCTTCAAGGGTTTAAGGCTAATTTTGAATGGAAGATCACTAATGGTTGAAGAAGATTACATGTCCTTTGAAAAGGCTATCAAATTCTCTTGTGTGACTTAAAAGGATCATAACTTGGTAATATTTTATCACCTCGAGCTCATTAGTTTTTCATAATAATCTTTAGTATGTATACTACAACTTTGTTTCAATATTCAAGACTTGAAAATATTTGGAAAGTCATTAAAGAATTGTATAGATTATAGGTCTTTTGTGAATTTCCCCAAATTTGTTCATCATCTTCCAAAGACTATAACTCTTTCATTTTTTTATGATTTTTGAATGATATCAATTCCACAATTCACTTTAAAGGGTCTAATTCATTTCATCTTCAAGGATCAAGATCAAATTTTGAGTGGAAGGGCATGTAACTTTGAAGAACATTATAGGTCATTTTGAGGCTCAATACTTAGAATTTTTCTAAGTGTCAAATACTCGTGTGTTTTTCTTGATTTCAAACATGAATAACTATTAGCTCATACCACCAAATTATACCTTTATTGGCACATTGTAAAGGTTGTGATGAGATCTTTATAATGCAAAAGGAATGAGATCATAAAGCCTCTTGAGCTGCTTTCCCCATGGTTTTGAAGTGAGCACCATGAAAACTGATTTTGAGTTTTAGCCAGAACCGAGACTTCCATTACAAGCCCTTTAATCTTGTGTTTTTGTTTCTAATCATCAATAGCAATTTTCCAGAAGTTATTAGACACATAAAACACGCGATTAGAGTGAATTTTGAGCATGTGCAAGTCACATATTTCACACCTTGCGGATTAGCTTGGTTTGCATTATTTGAGCATCATTCCTCTCAATTCTCATCATGATTCTCTTGCTTATAAATAGAGGGACATGTTCCATTCATTTCCTCAAGCTTTGATAGCCAGAATCACCCTACCAAGATTCCACATGAACTCTTGATCTTGATTTTCAATTTCTTATCTCCTCACCTTAATTTACAAAAAGCTCCACTCAGTTAGCTTCCTTGACACTTGTAACACCCCAATTCTACCCCGACAATTATATAAATAAATCAGAGTTATAAAAATCATTCATGCAAACGAATTGGGATGCCACAAATTCTTCTATCAAAATTCATTGCATTCATCATGGATATATAACACTTTAAAAAAACATCGGATGAACCATCATCATAACATCTTTAATTAAATAATTCAACATCTACGCAACGGAAATTCTTAATAACATCTCTGTCATCATTACAGCAACTTCAAAATAATACAATTTAATAATAATCAACTTAAAGTTCAACAACTGAATAATCAACAATCAAAAGCAACAAGCGTTCATCCCCCCGAGTGTTACATATTAGAGCAATGACACTGACTCGAACTATTGAAGGTACACAACCATCACTCTCGATTACCTGCACGTTACCAACATAAGGGATACATTCAAACAGAAAGGGTGAGATATCTAACAATATAATAAAGTGCATGATAATTAATATATTAAATTAGATCACATAACATCACCACCTCTCATCTCATAATCAACAATAATAATACACATTCACCACATCAATACACACTTCTTTATGCAGTCATATAATGCGACTCAATACTATGCAAATGCATGTGGTACCATTTGAAGAAGAACTCCCATCTCAAAAATTTGCCAATTAATAGAGGCATCAACAAGGCATAAGCCTTCATCTCAATATTTTCCAATAAAGGCCATCTCAACGAGCATAAGCTCCATCTCAAAATGCAATGTATGCGACACAATCGTGAATGTAATAACAACGCCATAATTAACAACATCTCAATTCAACATCATCGTTGGCCAAAGGCCTACATATCAAAAGCATCTCAACATCTCTTCATCAAACATCTCATATCATTCATAATAATTCATCAAACATCATTTATTCATCAAACATCATTTATTCATCAAACACAACTTCATTAATAACATCTCATCAACGACTCAGCTGTACTTTAATACGACAGTAACTCATCAATTTCACAATGTTGTCCATAGGCCTATACTAGATATTAACTAAAATTAGTTAATCAACTAAGGCTTACTTCTAAGTTATCAAACATCTACATACTGCTATTCTATAATCTTACATCATTATTATTATTAGTCCTACTGTTACAAACCAAACAACAGCCTCTAAGCATCTCATCTTCATCATTCAACATACAAAATCAACGTAACAATCAACACGGGAACTAACTCTAAATCCATAAATTGGCTACTAAGACTACACTTCCTATTATTCATTTTAATCCTCGGGAATAAAGCTCACCGCGTTGGCTATTTAATGCTTCGAATGACATCTCAAACGGAATCCGAAAACTCAAGCTACATCATTTTCAAATTGAATCTGCCAAAAACCAAACAACATGGGTCGACGCGTAACTCCTTAGATCGACACGTACTGCACTGAATTCGCAACATGAATCGACGCATCCTCTCTTGGATCGACTCATACTAAGTCTTACACACAACATGTATCGACACATTCCCTTATGGATCGACTCATCCTGAGTCTAAAAGCACTCATGTATCGATGCAAAACTTCTTCGAGTTGACTCACCTTGAGTCTCTAAACCTTCTTGTATCGACACATCATGTTTGGGGTCGACGCGTACTGCTCCATCCAGCATAAATTCTGCGATTTTCTATGCGTTTTCACTACAGGTTCTATACTTTAAGCCCTAAAAACTTAATATAATCATAGATAATCATTACTTACAGTTACCTTATAATTCTACATCAATTAAACAGCTTCGTGACATCATCATTCATCTATAATTCATCAATTTCACATCATACAACATAATAAACATTCAATTCATGAACAAGACAACAATCACCTCTAACCCCACATACCAATTATCATGAACCCAATTATCGAGTCAGAACCCCACCCTTACCTTGGATTGAAGGTCGCTCTATAATCTTCCGGTTGAAACCTCGTTCTGCCGTTTTTCCTCTTTTTTCAGCAGCTTCACGTTCTTCTTCTCAATCCTTATTCTTCTACTGCCTCCTCTTTTCTAATATTTCTAACAATAATAAAATAACCTATTATTCTTTATTCCTTATTGAGCTTAAAACTAATACACCCCCTTATTACTACTTCCATTCCTTTAAAAACAAGCCCACATCAAATAATATTATACTTCTAATATTATTTCACCACTTAACAAAATAATTAAATCCAATTAATCACAACACATCTTCTCAAATATTCCAAAAATAATTTAATTAAATAATTAATTAAATTACGGGCGTTACAACACTCATTGAAGCTAACCAGACCATTATAAAGAAGAATCATGCATAAAATCGAGTTACAGAAGTTCAGTTGCATAGAAGATTTGTTGAACTTTGTTCTGGTAGAATACTCCACCATTTCACTTCAAATAAATTACTAAGATGTAGTCTATTCTTCTCTGAAGCTTATGCTTCTTCTGGTTTCCATTTCATGGAGAATTGATCATATAATTTCAAAACTCGTTTTCACTTTTTCTTCTGGTTTTTTCCAAATCGAGTGAGCTACAGGTTATATAAATTTTTCGCGAGGGTACCGTTGTCTTCATCTTGATGAGACGAATCGAACGGCACCGGTCTAGACCTCTAATTTTTCCATTTATGAAACCTGCAACTCGCATGTGGCTGGAGGTTGAAGACGACCAGCGTGTCATCTTCAACCAATGACAAGGCTCCACTTGGATTTTCAAATTTGTTTAAAAAAATAAATGATCCGGTGTTTTATTCACTAATATCCATATCATACACAGCGTGCCAGATCCCTTGGATTTTACTACTAACGCGTTTTGACAATGAATAGATGGTCCACATTTTTTTGGTTTATTATTTTATTATTCTGATTTTTGTTTTACTTGTTTTAAACTTCAAAAACTCATAAAAAACATTTCAAATCCTAAAATTGTGAATAAATTATCAAAAATATTTTTGATTTTTCTCTTTCTGATTTTCATTTTTTCACAATTTTATTTTATGATTTCATAATTTTTGTGAATTTTTCTCATCTTTTGATTTGTTTAATTGTTAAAAAATACTTTTTGATCATTTTAAATTCTAAAACAATTATGGAAGGGTCCAATGAGCTCTTGACAAATATTGGGACCTCATTTTATTTTTATTTTTTATTTTACTATTTTTTATAAATTTTGGTTTTATTTTGCTTATATCTTTATATTTTAAAAATTGTGTCTGGCTCTAAAAAAATTTGTAAACACTTGTTGACACATGTTTGACCTCCTATATTTTTTTAGGATTTTTATTTGGTGTTTTGATACATGTTGTGTATTTTTAACCAATATTTCCTTTTTATATTAAACATATTTTGTTATTTTTTGATTGGTTTTGATTTGGAGATACTTGAGTATTACTTTAGGACAAGTTCCTCAACCTCATTAGATCTTGGGTGTTGATAGGTTGAAAAACCAAATCCACCAAAATGGATGAATGATGTTGACGAGATTTGTAACCCTAGTTTCATCTGAGGCATTAGTTACACTATCATTCCCCTCCCTCTTCATCTTATCCCTTTCTTGTTTTTACTTGTGCTACATGTTTTTGGAGAATAATCTACATATCATTTATCTAATATGTATGGTACATAGATTTCTATTGACCAACCTCAAAATAGGTGTGGCTTCTACTTAAGTCCACTTACGATTGCTTAACATGTCGCTATATTTGTCCCGATTCGAAAAATGATCGTTCGTGGCTCAAACCTATGTTTGCAAGCCCAAGTATGTTTAATTTGAAACCTTTGATCCAATAACTTTGAAGTTCATTGTTAGGAGTCTTTGATTGTATCAATTCTCTAATGAACTTCATGAGTTTCAGTCTACGTGAATCATTTGAACATCGTATACCATATGTGGTTGCCTTGAGTACTTGAAATGAATGATATACTTGACAAAAAGTAAATGAAACTTGTTGTTGAGAGGCTTTGATTTTATCAATCTTCTAATGAGTTTTCAAAAGCAAGCTTCAAGATCGTCATTCAACTAACCTTTTGTTATATTTAACCTCTAACTTCTAATTCACTATTAATTAACTTTACTTTATGCCTTTATTTTGTGCCTTTACTCTTATGTACCATTTATTTTTAGCATTTGCATCTCAAGCTATTTTCCTTTTTCTCACTTGAGCATTTATTTTTATGTCATTTCATCTTTGCTCACTTGAGCTTTTATTTTCTTTTGAAGACACTTAATAACCAACTTTAACATTAAAAGATTTAAGCCTCTTATTATGGACTATTGGTTACTATCCCAAGAAATGTGGTGTTTTGGATTCCTGAGACTTAGGATTAGAAGCCATGAGACCTTGGAACTCTATAATCTTTAGTTGATTTTTTTGTGAAGACCTTCTGAAATCCTTGAGGTTTACACCAAGGCATTGGTTTCATTTTTTTCTATGTGCAAGTTATTCTAATTTTTATGCTTTGTCTGTGATTAAGAATACCGCTGTATACAGTTCTTACTCTAGCCAAATTTTGCCAATGAAGACTTTTCTTGGTTCTTAATTCATCTGAAGCTTGGTATTCCTCAGAGGTTTAGTATTTTTGCTTTCTTGGTTTCAATCCAAAGGATAGGAATTCTACATTGACTTCTTATGTCAAGTATTGGCTTCTTGTTCGTTAGATCATTCTTTTCCTTAGCTTTTACCTTATGCTTTAGGATAGTCCCTTCATCTCGTCCCATCTTCTTAATTTCAAAAATCTTCTCCCTCTTTTTCAAAACTATTCTTGTTTTCTAACTTGAACCGCTTTCATAATAAACTTGGACTTAGGTTCATGCATTTTCAAAATCTTTTCTTAATCAAATATTAATCAATTTAATCTTACTTTGACATCTTTTTTGAAAGACTAAAAGTCATTAACCTCATTCAGACCATTTTTCCACTTTGGCTTTTCATTTTTAACCTTTTTCTCAAAAGAGTAGACTCTTGTTGATTCTTGTAGTGATGCAAGCTACTATACTTCTACAATATGTTGTGAAGTGAACAATTTTCCACTTGGGTGTTGAGTTATATCTTGTTGATTTTAAATCCAAGCTATGCCCTCCACTTTGAGATGATGCAAATGCTCCTTTCTCATAATTGTGGGTAGTAAGTATGTTTTCCACTAGGATATGATGAGATGTCTCTTCTTAAAATTAACCAACACATAATATTTTCAAATTTTTTGAGGTGAGCTACAAGTACCCTGATCCTCTATTGCACGAAGGGGGTATGTAGGAACAAAAGGTTCGCAGCCGCGACGGGTGCAAAAACTGTAAAAAAACCATTTCTTTTCTCATTCCCTCCATCCATTTTGTAAATATTCCTTTTATATCCAAAATACACATATTTTCAAAGAGGTTCTTACGGAGTACTGTAGATGTTTAGGGTGCTAATAAATTCCCTTTGCATAACCAACCCCCGTACCTTGATCTCTATTTTACTTTAGGTTTTATTCGCTCTTTTCCTAGTTCTTTGGATAAAATAAAGTCTGGTGGCGACTTCATTGATATTTTGTGAATTAAGTCAATCCAATGGCTTAGTCTCAACATTTCTGCCGCTACAAGTCCATTTTTAGAGACTCTCAAGTGAACTTAGTTTAGGTAGATTGCTCAACCAAATCGTTTCAAATAAATTATTAGGATGTGAAGAATGCAAAAACACAAGAAGTGGGGGTTTGAATTGGGTTTTTTAAAACTTAAAAGAAAATACACGTTGTTATCCTGGTTCGTTTGAACTAAAACTACTCCAGTCCACCCGCCAAAGTGATTTCGCCTCTCTCAAACGAGGTCTTAATCCACTAATCAAACTTGATTATACAGATAGAATGACAACTGTCAAAGTCTTCTTGAGTTTAAACCACAACCCGGTTTTCTCAAGGTATTACATAGTACTATATTTGAAAGCATGTACAAATATGTTTTCTAACAAAAATAGTATCACAAAAGTAATGTATTACATAATTAAAAGGAAATGAATTAAAGGTAGTGATATTTATCGTTTCCAGTGTGCAGCAAAATCGTAAACGATTTCTTCTTCACATCTTGTTTATATAGGCAATGCATGAGAGGTGCTTTTGGAATGTTGAAAAATAGTAGTTAATGAACTTTCCAAAAATAGAGATTCTTGTCCTCTTTCAGCTGTTACTTTTGAATAGCCATGAATAAAATGTAACGCTTCAGAACATGCTTGCTAAAGATCACATAAGAAGATAAATGTTACCATTGAGACTCCTTTACTTCTTTCCATAACTTTACGTATTAGAATAACAGAGTTCTTGTTCGCAGTGTTTAGTGCACTCAAGTTGTAGCACCAGAACTTCTTTATTTAAGCGTGTTGTACAGATTGCTTCTACGATGGTCATAAAAGATTTTTAACAATGATCTATCTCATCTTTTGTGCTTCTTACATCAGAATTTCCCTGCAAAACAAAATACTTATTTATGAAGCATAATTGTTCTTTGAGTGTTTGTTATCATCAAAACTCTTACAAAGATGTAGAACCAAACTGTGTTCTAACAATCTCCCCATTTTTATTGATGACAAAAACTTGGATATTTTTATAGAATACTTAAATAACATAAAGCATTTAAAGTCTCCCCTGAGTTGGATACTCAGATAAAGAAAAAATACTTCCCTGAAGATTATTCTTATCAAAGTTTTGAGGAGAAGATTTTTTAATGCTTCCACAATTATCCTCAACAGAGGTTGCTTTTCAATAGACTTTTGTCAATTTTTATAGTGACACGAGCTACTATACTTCTACAATATGTAGTGAAGTGAGCCATTTTCCACTTGGGTGTTGAGTGAGGTATTTTAAATCTAAGTTATATCCTCCACTTTGAGATGACACAAATGCTCCTTTCTCATAATTGTGGGTAGTAAGTATTGTTTCCACTCGGACATGACGAAGATGTCTCTTCTCTTAAAATTAACCAACACATATGTGTTTCTTATTTTATTTTAAGGTGAACTATGAGTACCCTGATCCCCTATTGTACTAAAAGTGGAACGTAGGAACTAAAAGTACGCAACCGCGACGGGTGAAAAATTGTTTAAAATACTTCTTTTCTCAACTCCCCCATATATTTTGTATACACCATTTATATCCAAAATACACATATTTTCAAAGAGGTTCCTGCAGAGTACCATAAATGTTTAGGGTGCTAATACCTTCCCTATGCATAACCAACCCCCGTACCTAGATTCTCCCCTCCCCCTATTTTTTTGGGTTTATTCGCTCTTTTCACATTTCCTTTGGAAACAATAAAGCATGGTGGCGATTTTTATTTGATTTGTACGAGTTAAGCCAATCCAATGGCTTAGTCTCAACATTTCTACCACTACATCGCTCATAATGGTCTCTTTGGATTCGCCTCTTCAAGACGATCCTGAACATATCCTCGTGCCAAATTTATATTAAACATAAGCTACTCAATTTGAAGAAAACAACAAAGAAAATGGAAAATGATTTTTTAAATTACAAGCTCAAATCATCATTAAATGAAAACCAGAAGAAGCATAAGCTTCACAGATGAAAGGACTACATCATGTTAGAATATAGTTTGGTTCTACATCCTTGTAAGAGTTTTGATGATAACAAACACTCAAAGAACAATTGTGCTCCCTAAATAAGTATTTTGTTTTGCAGGGAAGTTATGATGTAAGAAGCATAGAAGATGAGATAGATCATTGTTAAAACTTTGTTATGACCATCGTAAAAGCAATCTGTGCAACACGCTTAAATAAAGAAGTTCTGGTGTTACAACTTTTGAGTGCACTAAATGTTGCGAACAAGAACTCTGTTATTCTGATACGTAAAGTTATGGAAAGAAGTAAAGGAGTCTCAATGGTAACATTCAACTTCTGGTGTGATCTTTAGCAAGCATTTTATGAAGCGTTACATTTTATTCATGGCTATTCAAAAGTAACGGCTGAAAGAGGACAAGAATCTATATGTTTGGAAAGTTCGTTAAATATTATTTATCAACATTCCAAAAGCACCTCTCATGAATTACTTATATAAACAAGACGTGAAGAAGAAATTGTTTACGATTTTACAGCGCACTGAAAACAAGAAATATCACTACCTTTAATCCATTGCTTTTCAATTGTATAATACATCACTTTTGTGATACTATTTTTGTTAAAAAACATATTTGTAAACGCTTTCAAATATAGTGTTGTGTAATACCTTGAGAAAATAGGGTTGTGGTTTAAACTCAAGAAGACTTTGACAGTTGTCATTGTATCTGTGTAATCAAGTTTGATTAGTGGATTAAGACCTCGTTTGAGAGAGGCAAAATCACCTTGGTGGGTGTACTGGAGTAGTTTGAGTTCAAACGAACCAGGATAACCAATGTGTCTTTTCTTGAAAGTTTTAAAAAACCCCAATTTAAACCCCCTTCTTGTGTTTTTCCGTTCTTCAATTGGCATCAGACCGCCTGGGTCGGAGTGCAAACACTTAACCGTGTCAGAAAAAGATCCAAGAAAGGGAAATACTATGGTGGGACCAAGTCAGAACATCAACAATGATTATCATGATGAGAAAGACAGAATCAGCGGAAAACCTCTAACCTTTGATGGTGAAACCTTCCATTACTGGAAAGATAGAATCAAAAGTTTCTTTCTAGCTCATGATGCTGATCCCTGGGATATGGTGACTGATTGGTACATACATCCAGTTGACAAAAGCGGTTAGAAGATCGACAGAAAAAGTATGATAGATCATCAAAAGAAAGAATTCAGAAATCATCACAAATCCAGAAAAATTCTCTTGAGTGATATCTCGTACAGAGTATAAGAAGATCACAAACAGAGAATCAACAAAACACATGTTTGACTCCTTGAGAATGACGCATGAAGGAAACATGCAAGTAAAAGAAACCAAAGCTCTTGCTCTCATTTAGAAGTATGAAGCTTTTAAAACAGAAGAATATGAAACCATTAAAACAATGTTTTCAAGATTTCAAATTCTGGTTGCTGGACTAAAAGTTCTGGATAAAGGGTACTCAACTACAAATCATGTAAAGAAAATCATCAAAAGTTTACCGAAGAAATGGAGACCCATGGTCACAACCCTAAAACTGGCCAAAGATCTGAACAAAATATCTCTTGAAGAACTTGTCAGCTCCTTGAGAAGTCATGAGATAGAACTAGAAGAAGATGAGCCCCAAAAGCAAGGTAAGTCTCTAGATCTTAACTCTAATAAAAAATATGAACCTAAAGTTTTGTAGGAAAAAGAAGAAAACTTTGGTGGATCCTCATAATAAGAAGACGAACTATCTCTTCTATCCAGAAGAGTCAATCAGCTTTGGAAGCACATGCGGAGGAAGTTCAGAACTTCCAGAAGAACAGGGAATCATTTCGAACCATCTTTTAGATACAGAAAATCAAGTAACTGAGGTATTATTTTCTACGAATGCAATGAACAAGGTCATTAAAAAAATGACTATCCAAATATTCAAAAAGAGAAACTTAAAATAAGTTCTTTAAATAATAGAATAAAAGCCTCACGGAAACATGGGCTGACTCATAATCTTTTGAAGCCGAAACAGAATCAGAAGATGAAAGAGCCAACATAGCCCTAACGGCCAATGTATCAGATGACACTGGATCATCGGAATCATAATCAGACTCAGACATAGAAGAGGTATTCTTTAAGTTTTCTAGATCTCAATTAGAAGAAAGTCTTCCAGAAATTCTTGAAAGATATCAGCAACTTCGAGTCAAAAACAAGAACCTGAAAAAGGATCTAGCATCTGACTCTGAAGAAAGTAAGAAACTTAAAAAAGAAAACTCTGAGCTAAAAGAAACCATTTTTAAACTAGAAAATGAAAATTACGTTATTAAAAATAAATTACAAAAAGCTCAGAAATAAAGTGTTTTAGAAGTTTCTAGTAACTCTGATAGAATCATAAAAGAATATGATCATAGCTTTCAAAAATTTCTAGCTAAAAACATAGATAGAAGCAAGATGGCTTCAATGATCTATGGAGTTAGCAGAAGTGGTAGAAAAAGGATAGGATATAAGGGTAAAGTATCTCATCCTAAGAAAGTTAAGGATATGGTCATAAAACACACACCCCTTTACTCTCACTTCACCTATGGGCATACACATGACATAAAGTATACTAGTAATGCTTTTTCTGCTAAACAAAAATTCAAACAGAATTTTGGTAGCTCTAAAAAACAAGGACCCAAAAAGATATGGGTACCTAAGGACAAAATTTTCTATGTGCAGATGTCTTAAAGAGCAAAATTGAAACACCAATCTTTGTACCAGGACTCTGGATGCTCTTAACACTTGACAGGAAGAAAGCATATCTTCCAAAGCCCGGAGCTTAAATCTGGAGGCTATGTAGGTTTCATAGGCAATCATAAAGGAAAGATTATTGGCTCCGTAACTATTGGTAATGATACACTTCCTTCTATAACTAATGTCTTGTTAGTAGATGGTTTAATGCATAACCTGTTATCCATAAGTCAATTAAGTGATAACGTTTATGATATAATCATCAATCAAAAGTCTTGTAAATCAGTTAGTCAGAAAGATGGATCTATCCTCTTTAATGGTAAGAGAAAGAACAACATTTACAAAATAAAACATTCTGAACTAAAAAGTCAGAATGTGAAATGCCTAATGTCTGTTAACGATGAGCAATGGGTCTGACACAAAAGATTGGGGCACGTTAGTATGAGAAGAATATACCAGATTAACAAACTTAATATGGTAAGAGAACTTCCTAACCTGAAGTTTAGCTCATATGCTCTGTGTGAAGCATGTCAAAAGTCAAGTTTGCAAAACCTTCTTTCAAAGAAAAAAAATGTTGTTTCTACCTCTAGACCATTAGAACTTCTGCATATAGATCTATTTGGACAAGTGAAAACTGCATCTATTAGTGGCAAGAAGTATGGATAAGTGATCATAGATGACTATAGCAAATGGACATGCGTAAAGTTCTTAAGACACAAGGACGAGTCACACTCTGTGTTCTTTACCTTCTATAACCAAGTTCAAAATGGAAAAGATCTTAGAATTATTAAAGTCAGAAGTGATCATGGTGGGGAATTTGAAAACAAAAAATTTGAATTATTTTTTAATGAGAATGGCATCTCTCATGATTTCTCTTGTCCTAGAACTCCTCAACAAAACGGAGTTGTAGAACGAAAGAATAGAACCTTACAAGAAATGGCAAGAACCATGATTAATGAGACTAACATTGCTAAGAAATTTTGGGCAAAAAAAATAAACATAGCATGTTATATTCAGAATAGAATCTCCATAAGACCTATTATAGATAAGACTCCATATGAACTATGGAAGAAAAAAAGCCCAACATTTCGTATTTCTATCCATTTGAATGTACTTGTTTTATTTTAAACACTAAAGAACATCTAAAAAGTGTCTTTAAGTGTCAAATTTACTCTGAACGCTCAAAAGGTTATAAAGTATATAACATAGAAACACGGATTTTGATAGAGTCTATAAGTGTCAAATTTAATGATAATCTTGACTCCCAAAAGTCAAAGCAGGGTAAATTTTTTGTATATATAGAAGTTCGATTTACAAGTACTGAGGATACAAAATTAGAAGTTCTCCATAAAGAATCAAAGTCCAATCAAAAAGAGGATTTCACAAACATTACAGCAACATCTGAAGATCCCATCCAGAAAAGACAATCCAGAAGCAGTTTAGCTCATCCGGAAAACACGATCCTGGGAAAGAAAGAAGACCCAATCAGAATAAGATCTACTTTCATAAATTCTAAAGAATCTCTCATGGGATTAGTGTCTCTGATTGAACCAACTTCCATTGACGAAGCCCTTCTGGACAATGAGTAGATACTTACAATGTAGGAAGAACTAAATCAATTCACCAGAAACAATGTGTGGGATCTAGTTACTAAACCAAAATGCTTTAACATCATTGGAACCAAATGGGTCTTCAAAAACAAGCTAACTGAACAAGGAGAAGTTGTCAGAAACAAATCACGACTGGTGGCACAAGGTTATAGTCAGCAAGAAGGGATAGACTATATAGAGATCTTTTCTCCAATCGCCAGGTTAGAAACTATCATACTTTTAATTTCTTTTGCAGTAAATAATGGCATCACTCTTTATCAAATGTATGTTAAAAGTGTATTTTTAAATGATGAAGACGTTTATGTGCACCAACCCCATGGCTTTGAAAATTCAAAACATCCAGAATATTGTTTATAAACTTAATAAATCACTATATGGTGTGAAACAAGCTTCCAGAGCTTGGTATGAAAGGCTAAGTAATTTTCTATTAGAAAACGATTTTACCAGAGGGAAGGTGGACACAACCTTATTCTGTTAACTATTTAAAAATGACATTTTGGTTTGTCAAATTTACATAGATGATATAATTTTTGGATCTACTAAAACCTCTTTGGGAAGAAAATTTTCTAAGTCTATGCAGGCATAGTTTAAAATGAGCTTGATGGGAGAACTCAAGTTCTTTTTGGGTATCCAAATCAATCAAACTTCGGAAGAAACCTTCATTCTTCAAAGCAAGTATGTCAAAGCACTTTTGAAAAAATTTGACTTGTCAAAATGTAAGCCATCCAAAACTCCTATGCATTCCACATGCATTCTGGAAAAGGAGGAGGTAAGTAAGAAGGTAGAACATAAGCTCTATAGAGGTATAATTGGTTCTCTCTTATATTTAATAAATTTAAGACATGATATTCTGTAGCTTCTGTCTGTGAGCTAAATTCTAATCAGATCCTAGAGAATCTCACTTAACAGCTATTAAGCAAATTTTTAAATATCTAAAAGGTACTACTAATTTTGGTCTTTGCTATAGAAAATCCAAGGAATACAAATTAGTAAGGTGTTGTGATGTCGACTTCGCTAGAGACAGAATAGAGAGAAAAAGAACTTTTGGAAGTTGCCAATTTCTAGGAGACAATCTAATCTCGTGGTCCAGCAAAAGGAAATTCACCATTGCACTGTCAACTGTTGAAGCTGAATATATAGCAGCAGCTGGATGCAACACATATATGCTCTAGATGAAAAGTCAACTTGAAGACTTTAACTTATATGAGAGTAACATTCCTATTCTCTATGACAATACTTCTGCTATTTCTCTTTCAAAAAAATCCCATTTTACATTCTAGGGTTAAGCATATAGAAATTAAACATCATTTTATTAGGGACTATATTCAGAAAGGAGTTCTCTTGTTAAAATTTATAGACATAAACCATCAATGGGCTGATGTTTTCACTAAACCCCTTTCTGAAGATAGGTTTAACTTCATTCTGAAACATCTTAGCATGAAATTACACCCAAAATGATAGTTTTGTTTCTGTATACTCTAACCCTCCAAATTTTATGCTTTAATGTTTCTTATGTGAACATATGATCAATAGTTCTTTAGAAATTAGAAGGAAAGTTGTATCAGGATCTATCTAGAAGATCTGAATATTCTCCAAACGGTTCATTTCAAAGATAGAAGCATGCAGTTCGCCATATCAACACCTGTCAACTCTATACACAAGGTCTTCCTCTAAGGTTGAACACATGTTCAAATTCTGAAGAGACTGAAACGTTGAGTTGGTGCATTGAGGCTCGTGTCAAATCGGTAATTTTTCCATATCTTCATGCTATCCCTCTTTTTAGGAATCATTAATTCATGTAATAATTTTCTTTATATCCTTTTCTTGTTAATTAGGACTTCTATTTTCTTATATATACTTCGCTCACCATCACTATCACACTTTCACTCTCAATTTTTTTCTCTCTTTAACTTGTTCAATCTTTCAAAAACCCTAAAAGAGTCTGTGTGATCAAATGGCTTCCTCTCAACAACTTTCTCAAGGTTCTCAAAGCATTCCTCAATAGCATAAAGGTACGTAGAACCCTCAAGAACTCTCCTCACACCCATTGATTTGCTGGATGTTCTGTGTGAGCTCATTGTAGATTTCGTAAGCATGAAGGAAAACAAATATGATTTAATCCCTGATGTTAAGTTCAAAGGATGGACTAAGTACTTTGATCGCCTCCTAGGTCCAATTTTTCCAAGACTTGTTAAATAATTTTGGATCCATGCCACAACTTCAAATCATCAGGTTACATCTTTCGTTATGGGAAATAAAATCATCATCTCTGAAGATCTCATTGGGAAACTAATAGGTCACAACGACAGTGGTATTCGTTGCAGTGATATGGCTGAAAAAAGTTCTAACCTAACCAAGATCTCAAAGGAAATCATTAATTATGGTCACCCATCCAAAAAAATAAAATACCTGGAGGATTACCTCAGAATTTGGTCTAAAATCATTTTGGGTTGCATCAATCACAAGAAGCCTACAAGTTCTCTAGATTATATCAATATTGATCAGCAGTACCTTCTGTACTTCATCTCCACCAAAGAAAGAGTTAATCTTCCACATCTTATGTTCAATCATCTGAAGACCAGCGTAAAAGAAACAAGAGAAGAAGAAAGAGCAAAGAGAGATTGGATCCCTCTAGGGAGACTCATTTCAGATATTCTAACAGAAAACAAGTTGATAGAACATCTGATTGAGGCTCAACAAGCTAGCACTCTGGAAGCTTATGCTAGTAAACCTCTCAATGCCAAAAATATGAAGAAGATGAAGATTATTGAAACTATTAAGAAGGATCCAACAATCACCACCAAGGAAGTCATTACCACCCGAGAGTGCCTCTGAAGGATTTTCCTCTATTCACTAAAGCAGACTCTTCTCTAGATATGATTCTCATGTATCTGGATGCATGCAAGAGGGATGGTTTAAATCTAGATGTGATCATTCATGATCTAAGACAATAACCCCTGGAAGTTGCTCCCAGAAAACAAGAAAAAGGAAAGCAGTTGCAGAAGGAACTCATCAGAAGACTCCCAAAGCTGCCAAAAAGAAAGGCAACCCTTCTTTTATTTCTATTATTGAATCAGTATTGTTATCAACATATGAAAACCCTTTATCTAGACTTTGACACCTCATTTACTCTAGATAACCTTATTAACAATCCACCTTCTACCCATCTTGACCAAAATCATCCTGAACTTGCATAAGTTCTCTTTGATATTGATCAATTTGATCCGCTGTTTGAAGCTTCCCAAACCAAAAATCGAAACCTTGATTCTGATACCACTACGTCCATCCCTGGCATCACCTTCCCTCTCATGGTCTCTCCACCATAAATAATTCCGTTAATTTCTTCACAGAACCTCTCCATTCCAGACCTTTCATCTCCTTATCAGTCCACTCCACAAAACTCACCAAATTCTCCCATAATCCTTTCTGACTCTCCCTCTTTAAATAACTACCCAGAAGATCCCCTTAGAACAATCATAGATTTAGAAGCTTTGGACAATCTCCTCATAAGCCCTCAGAAAATTTTTGTTCCAAAACCAAAAATCTGTAAAGAAGATGTTGGTAAATCCTTGCTGATTTTTGAAACTGAAATACATGAATGGGTTACCTCTCTAAAGCTAGCATGCGTAGAGAATCTCAATCCGGTTTCTTATGATTCTCATTGGAACCAGTTCAGAAAATGGGTCAACTCTGAATCTCTGAAACTAAAAGAGCTTAGTTATGAAATCGCTCAACAGAACTTCTGTGATAACCCGAATATCTTCGAGGATCAAGTTCTACGACACTAGGAAAAGAAACCACTCCTTCTGCTGGACAATACCCCTTGGGAAGTTCATCAGATATCAGGGTGTAATGAACCACCTTCTGATCCTCTTCCTCTGATGATATTTCAAGACAAAGGCAAGAAAGTTGAAGAAGCTCCTGCGTCAGAATCAGTTGTAGTTTGCTCTGAAAAAGTGTCCCTTATGTCGAAATACCCTTGTCTTCTATTGTGCTGCATACTCTGGAGGAGCTGAAAAAATAAAATGATGTGTTTAAGGAAAGGTTAAACAAGCAGGATGATACTTGCAACAAAATTAAAGGGATGCTTGGGAAACAAGAGGAATCAAACAATCAGATTAAGATTTTAGTGGAAGCCCTGTTCACACGACTTCCACCTCCTAAAACTTAGTTCTGAAAAAAAAAATTCCTTCATTTTGTTTCTTATTCCCTTGAATCCTTTTTGAATACAAAATGAAATTTATTATCTAAATTTTTTTTATTGCTTTTTGATTCTTGACAAAAAATGGGGAGAACGTATGATATTTCGAATATAACAGTATCGAGACTCAGTATCAAACATTTTGAATATTATAACTTCTATCTTTATCCTCTTCAAGCAAACAGGAAAAATCTATTGAAAATCAACCTCTGTTGAGGAAAATTGTGGACGCATTAAAAAATCTTCTCCTCAAAACTCTGATAAGAACAATCTTCAGGGAAGTATTTTTTCTTTATCTGAGTATCCAACTCATGGGAGACTTTAAATGTTTTATGTTCTTTAAGTATTCTATCAAAATATCCAAGATTTTGTCATCATCAAAAAGGGGGAGATTGTTAGAACATAGTTTGGTTCTACATCCTTGTAAGAGTTTTGATGATGACAAACACTCAAAGAACAATTATGCTTCCTAAATAAGTATTTTATTTTGCTGGGAAATTCTGATGTAAGAAGCACAAAAGATGAGACAGATCATTGTTGAAACTCTGTTATGACCATCGTAGAAGCAATTTGTGCAACACGCTTAAATAAATAAGTTCTGGTGCTACAACTTCTGAGTGCACTAAACACTATGAACAAGAACTCTATTATTCTGATACGTAAAGTTATAGAAACAAGTAAAGGATTCTCAATGGTAACATTTAACTTCTTATGTGATCTTTAGCAAGCATGTTTTGAAGCGTTACATTTTATTCATGGCTATTCAAAAGTAACGGCTGAAAGAGGACAAGAATCTCTATGTTTGGAAAGTTCATTAACTACTATTTTTCAACATCCCAAAAGCACCTCTCATGCATTTACTATATAAACAAGACATGAAAAAGAAATCATTTATGATTTTGCTGCACGCTGAAAACGAGAAATATCACTACCTTTAATTCATTGCCTTTTAATTGTGTAATACATCACTTTTGTGATACTATTTTTGTTAGAAAACATATTTGTACATGCTTTCAAATATAGTACTATGTAATTTCTTGAGAAAACCGGGTTGTGGTTTAAAATAAAGAAGACTTTGACAGTTGTCATTATATCTGTATAATCAAGTTTGATTAGTGGATTAAGACGTCGTTTGAGAGAGGCGAAATCACCTTGGCAGGTGGACTGAAGTAGTTTAAGTTCAAACGAACCAGGATAACAACGTGTATTTCTTTTAAGTTTTAAAAACCCCAATTCAAACCCCCACTTCTTGTGTTTTTCCATTCTTCACATCCTAACAATTTATTTGAAAATATTTGGTTGAGAAATCTACCTATACTAAGTTCACTTGAGAGTCTCTGAAAATGGACTTGTAGAGGCAGAAATATTGATACTAAGCCATTGGATTGACTTAATTCACAAAATATTAATGAAGTCGCCACCAGACTTTATTTTATCCAAAGAACTAGGAAAAGAGCGAATAAAATCTAAAGTAAAATAAAGATCAAGGTACAGGGGTTGGTTATGCAAATGGAATTTATTAACACCCTAAACATCTACGGTACTCCATAAGAACCTCTTTGAAAATATGTGTATTTTGGCTATAAAAGGAATATTTACAAAATGGATGTTGGGCATGAGAAAAGAAATGGATTTTACAGTTTTTACACCCGCCGCGGCTGCGAACCTTTTGTTCCTACATACCCCCTTCATGCAATAGAGGATCAGGGTACTTGTATCTCACCTCAAAAAATTTGAAAATATTATGTGTTGGTTAATTTTAAGAAGAAGAGACATCTCATCATATCCGAGTGGAAAACATACTTACTACCCACAATTATGAGAAAGAAGCATTTGTATCATCTCAAAGTGGAGGACGAAACTTGGATTTAAAATCAACAAGATATAACTCAACACCCAAGTGGAAAATTGCTCACTTAACAACATATTGTAGAAGTATAGTAGCTTGCATCACTACAAGAAACAACAAGAGTCTACTCTTTTGAGAAAAAGGTTAAAAATGAAAAGCCAAAGTGGAAAACTGGTTTGAATGAGGTTAATGACTTTTAGTCTTAAAAAAGATGTCAAAGTATGATTAAATTGATTAAGGGTTTAGTTAAGAGAAAGGCTTTTGAAAATGCATGGACCTAAGTCCAAGTTTATTATGAAAGCGGTTCAAGTTTGAAAAAAAATTGAAGAATGTGAAAAAAGGAGGGAGAAGATTTGAAAATTAAAGAAGATGGAAGGAGGTGAAGAGACTATCCTATTTACACAAAGTAAAATCTAAGGAAAAGAATGGTCTAACCAACAAGAATCCCACACTTGACATAAAGAAGTCAATACAGATTTCTCATCCTTTGGATTACAAAGCAAGAAAGGATAATACCAAGATAAAACCAATCCTCAGATGAAATAAGCCTCAGATAAACGAGAGACTTAAATGAATTAAGAACCAAGCAAAGACTTCCGAAAATAATTGGTCATAGTAACAACTGTATATAGAGGAATTCCCAATCATAAACAAATCATGCAAATTAGAATAACCTGCACACAGAAAAATTCAAACCGATGCCTTGGAGAAAACCCCAAGGACTTTATAATAACTCCATAAAATATCATCCAAAGATCACATAGTTTAAAGGCTGTATGGTTTCTAATCCTAAGTCTCAGAAATTCACAACTCCAAAGTGCTAGGGATAGTAACCAGATAGTCCAAGTAACCTTAAAGCTTTTAATGGTCAAGTTGATTATTAAGTGTATTAAAAAAAGAAGGTTCAAGTTAGCAAAGATAAATTGATAGAAAGTAAATGCTCAAGTGAGCAAAAGGCAAATAGCATGAGATGTAAATGGTAAAGGTAAATGACATGAAGTAAAGACATAAAATAAATCCATAAAGTAAAAGCATGAAGTAAAGTCAGTTGTTAATAGTTAATGTGTTAGAAGTTAAGGTTTTACAAAGCATGATCAATGATGATTGAAGATTTAACTTATGTCAAAGTTGATGAAGACTTGTTAGAGGATCAATAAGACCAAAGCCTCATTACAACAAGCTTAAAATGTTTTGAACCAATGTTCAATAATCAATCATACTTGGACTTTCAAACATAAATTTTGAGCCACTAATGATCAATCAAGTAACAGAAATGAGGAGAGAAAACTGTAAATGATATGATCCATGATGATTTGAGCCTTAAGCCTAGGTCAAAATTTGATGAAGACTCATTAGAGGATTTATATAATCAAAGCCTCCTAACAATGAGATTTCAAGGTTACTGGCCATAGCTCAACACTTTATCATACTTAAGCTTGCAAACATAGAGTTTGTGCCACTAAGAACCAATCAACAGGAAAAGGAGAAAGGGAATAGATGAAGGGGAATAAGGGTATGTCACAGTGGAACCAATGCCTCAGTTGAATTACCAATAGGTCTAACGTCATTAAAGTTAATCAACTATCTTGGTGGATTTGTCTTTTGACCTATCAACACTCAAGTTCCATTGATGTTGAGGAAATCTATGACTCAAGGTGTGTCCATGTACTACCAAGTCAGAAGCAAGTCAAACAAAAATAATATCAATTAAAAATAATATAAAATGATTTTTAAAAAAATGGTTATATATTGTGATTTTATTGATGAAATAGACAAAAGGTATCAAAACACCAAATTAAAATCCAAGAAAATTTCCAATGGTCAATTATAGGTCAACAAATGTTGACAAATTTTTTTAGAATTTTTAAATGTCAGAAACTATATTCAAAATGTAAAGAACTAAATAAAATAAATTAAAAAAACAACAAAAAATAGTAAAATCAAAAATAAAAATCAAATGAAGTCACAAAAACTTTTTCAGAATGTCATTGGATCCTTCCATAATTTTTCCATATTATTTAAAGGTTTAAAAGTATTTTTAAACAATTAAAACAAATCAAACAAAGAAAAAAAATTATAAAAAATATCAAATTATAAAATAAAATTATGAAAAAAATAAAATCATAAAGGAAATATTTAGAAATAATTTTGTGATTTTTTTCATAATTTTTTAATACAAATGAATTTATTATGATTTTTTGAAGTTTAAAACAATTGAAATACAAAATTACAAAATAAAAATAAAACCAAAATAGTGTGAACCATCTGATCATTTTCTAAATGTGTTAGTAATCAAATACAATGGATCTGGTGTGATGTGTATGTTATGTAGGACTGTTCAAATCCAAACCAATCCAAATGAAAAACTGAAAACCGCAAAAAACCCAAATTTATTGGATGTGTTTGGATGTCATTTTGTGAAAACCGATTGGTTCGGATCGGATTTCGGATCAATTTTTAAAAATCGATCCAAACCAAACCGCATACATATATTTTTATACTTATTTACTTTTTATTAGTATGATATGTTACGTGAATTTATTATTAGATGATAATAATTTTTTTAATAATAGTTATTAGCTTGGTATGATTTATTTATTTATATTATTTCAATCATAATCAACCACTCTCATTTTGTAATATTAACTTTTAATTTACTATATGTTATACATTATATCAAATCTATGATTTGTTAGTAGTTTTATAATATTAATAAAAATATAATGTGTAATTTGGATATCCAAAAACCGATCTAAATTAAACCGCATAAAATTGGATCGGATCGAATTAGATTTTTTTAATATATCATCCAAAATCAAACCCAACCGCAAGTAAATTTATATTTGGATTGGATGATTTTTTGTCTTAAAACCGATCAAAACCGAACCGCGAACACCCCTAATGTTATGGTAACTATTGAATAAAGCACCATATCTATAATTAAAATAAGAAAAATAAAATAAAACAACAAAAAATGAGAAGCATTGGATCTAAAAAATTTTAAACACGTTGGAAATCTGGACGGACCATAGGTGTGAATATACGGTGATCCAGATTTAATGCACGCGTATGGAAGCCAAAAGAGCCAAGCCAATCAAATTAAAATAATTGGATGTATATCATTGGTTGAAGAACCACACGTAGGTCGTCTTCAACTTCCATCCACCTGCAACTAGGGCAAGTATGAGATTATTCAAACATAAATGTTAGAAGCTCATAGTGATATCATTAGATTCGTCTCATCCAGACGATCCTAATGGTACCCTCGCTAAAATTTATTTAAAGCGCAACTTAGTCGATTTCGAAAAAACCAGAAGAAAAAGTGAAAACTGGTTTTCAAAATAAACGCTCAATTCTCAATGAAAACGAAATCCAAAAGAAGTATGAGACTCAGAGAAAGGAGGACTACAACTTAGAAACTTGTTTGGTTTAATTTGGTTGAGAAAACTACTTGAACGAAGTTCAAATTATAAGCTCTGAAACTAAACTTTTGTAGTCTAAATTAGGGCTCGATTTGCTTGGTTTTTTGTGGTGGAGAGTTTGTATGATGATTGAGAATGAAGATTCTAAAAAGAGTTTGGAGAAAGGAAGTTTGGTAGGGTGATTATGGTTGTCTAAAGCTTGGGAAATAAAGGGAGTATGATCCTTTATTTATAGTAGAGTGGATGAAGATCTTAAGCGTTTGAAATGATGTAATTTGGAGGGAATTCGCGTGAAGCTCAAAGGCATGAGAAATGTGGATCCAAATTGCACAAAACTCATCCAATTCTTGCGTTTTAACTCTCTAATCATGCTTTGCAACTTTGTTAATCACATTTAAACTAAAAACATGCAACAATTTGATCATTAGAAGCCACATTATTCATTTTATAAACTGACTTGGTTAGAAAGTTTCAGTTTCAAGGTGACCTCTTTAAATCCATGGTGCAAACAAGTCAAGAGGCTTTAGGGCTTCATTCATGATGAATTTGAAAAATAACATCACACTCTACACAATTTTCCAAGAAAGGTGGCATTAGGATGCTTGAGCTGAGAGATATGTTCATTTAATTTTGGGAAAAACACACAGATCCTTATACTTAGAAATATTTCTAAGTGTGGGCTTCAAAATGAGCTATAATGTTTTGCAAGCTTATGAGCCCTTTCACTCAAAATCATCACTTGATCCTTGAATATGAAATGGAATAGACTCATCAAATTGAATTTTGAAATTGATATTAAACAAAAATCATAAGAATTGAAAGAGTTATGGCCTTTGGAAGATGGTGGAATTTTCTTGAGGAATCCGTATATGACCTATAATATTTTGAAATCTTTAAGGGCTTTCCAAACATTTTCAAACCTTGCACTTTGAAACAAAGTTGTAATATATAATCTTCAGTTCATTTTGAAAAAAGAATGAGCTCAAGGAGGTAAATATTTACCAAGTTATGGTCTTTTGAAGTCAATTTAGAGAATTCAAGAGCTTTTTCAATGGACTTGTAATCTTCTTCAAATTTAAATGATCCTCCACTCAAAATTGGCCTTAGATCCTTGAAGAGAAGTTGTTAAGGACTCTTTAAAAAGAATAATGGCTTTGGAATCAATTCAAAATCTCAAAAATTGAGCAAGATATGGTCTTTGTAAGTCAACAAACCCTCACTTAGAAAGTACAAAAGTGACTTGTAACCCCTTTAAACTTTTGATTATTTTCCTTGCACAATTGGATCTTGTCATATGAAGAGAAGTTGTTATAAATTATGATGAGAATCCATATAAAAAAGAACCACTTAAAAATATTGAAAATTGAGAGAGTGATACACTTGTGATCACATAATCAAGGACTTGTCCAAATTAGGTCAAACCACTTGAATCAACTTTGCATATTTTGAACTTTCCTTGCAAAACTAAGCCATGATGAATCACATTAGACCTTGCAATGATGTCATTTTGAAGCACACTTAATGAGGGAGCTTAAATCCCAATGAAACTTGTTGAATAAGGCATGGAAATAAACATATTAACCTGTGTGACAAGTTTGATCTATGAAGTTGAGAGTACTCTATAGACCAAAGAATTTTAATGCCATGACCATATCATTAAACTTTAAGCTTTTGAAATACATTGAATAATCATTTGGTTGAGGATCAACCTTCAAAACCCTAGGATAGATGGTGATATAGATGTAATTGTGTGAACGCCTACAATACGAACACCCAAGGAAACATATATACATAATTTTGATGTTAGTTAGGAATTAATAGCCATAAGATACACTTATACAAGATACACAATTTAAGGTGCTTGGTGATCCCTCAAGGGAAAAATTATAGATAGGAGAGAGTAGAAGAAATAACCATCCCTAATATGTGATATTGGTGCATTGTGACGACAAGGAGTGATGTAGGATCTCAGGGGGAAAATTGGGGTATAACAGCTGCCCTTATTTAATTGTCTTATATCCAGAGACATGAAGGTTAGAAATTTCGTCTTGACGCGATTGAATATACTTAAATACATAACAAACCCTATTTTTGGCCCTAAGATGCCATGGAATGTTTATTATTATGAATGAAAAATATCCACTTCACGGGCGAAACAAGACACCACAGAGGAAGCGAAAATGATACAACCAGACTAAAAGCAAGAGTTCACACAGGAAAATAAATCACTAGAGAAAAACACTACTCTGGGGGTAACTATGAATAGGCAAAGCCAACATCACAGTTAAGGAAATTTAATACAAAGTATGAATTTTAATGGGGAAATTCTTAACAATGCAAGTAGCAAGCCAACAAGGAGGTAATCTTTAAGAAAGGGTTACTAACTCGAGTGGGGAAAGAAATTTGACTCCATTGGAGAAAAATCAACTTTGCTGGGGAAAAGGGACTCAACTCTATAGGGGTAAAGCCATCAGATGAAGTAACATTAAATCAATAAGTGAGGAAAAAGAAATGGATAACAATGACTAACATACAATGGTGAACTACACATCCACCGAGGAGGTAGCAAAAAGAGAGTAATATCGACTCACAGGGGATAGTAAACTATAAAACCAAAGTGTGAAGGAAGAAAATAAGAGAGCATTACTAGTTTATGGGAAGCAATAAACATTGGCTCAATGTGATTAAAATATTTATCATAATAACAAGTTTCCCAAAGTTCTGGTGTTCCACCCAAAGCGTGTCTCAACTTCTTCTTTAACCAAGGAATTCTACCTGGAAAGGGTAATAAACTGCTGTAAGAATCTCTCATCAAATTGTCATTGTCACAATGAAAATACCAACCATCCATTGGCATGCATCCAATCTTAACAACAAATTATCTCCTATAACTAAGAGAACACCATCCATTGGAGTAAAACAAATCTCAATAACAAACTATCTCTCATAACAAAGAGACCATCATCCGTCGGAGTAGAACAAACCTAAATAAAGAACTATCTCACATAATAAAGAGACAACCATCCATCAGAGTGAAACAAATATCAACAACAAACTATCTCCCATAACAAAGAGACAACCATCCATCAGAGTGAAACAAATCTCAACAACGCACTATCTCCCAAAACAAAGAGACTACCATCCATTAGAGTAAATCAAATATCAATAAAGAAATATCTCCCATAACGAAGAGACTACTATCCATCAGAGTAAATTAAATCTCAATAATGAACTATCCCCCATATTGAAGTGACCACCATCCATTGGAGTAGAACAAACCTCAACAACAAACTATCTCCCATGATGAAGAAACTAACATCCACCAGAGTAAATTAAATCTCAACAATGAACTATCTTCCATAATGAAGAAACCACCATCCATTGGAGTAGAAAAAATCTCAACAATGAACTATCTCCCATAATAAAGAGACCACCATCTATTAGAGTTAAACAAATCTCAACAACAAACTATCTCCCATAATGAATCGACTACACTCCAATAGAGTAAATTAGATCTCAACAACGAACTATCTCCCATAACTAAGAGACCACCATTCATTGGAGTAGAACAAACCTCAACAATGAAATATCTCCCATAACGAAGAGACTACCATCCATTGGAGTAAATTAAATCTCAACAATGAACTATCTCCCATAACGAAGATGTAACACCCTATTTCCCCGTCGCTAATTTAGCTAAAAATCAAAGTAAATTAATTCATAAAATAAAAACATCAAAAATAGGATGTCACATCTTCGTACATACACACATGCTCATATAATAAGATACGCAACACATAATCACATGTTCACCAAGTCTAAACTTCATTTCATGTATTCGCAGTGGAAAAACATCAACAACAATTATTCTTTACTCTTTAACATGAGTTATAATTATCATAATTCAAACTTTAACATGAATCATCAAATAAATCCAACAAAGTGGAGTTCTTCAATAGTTTACTCCCATCATAATAAAATAATTGCAAAACCCCAAGTGTTACGTATCAGAGCTAACACCGACTAAATATATGCAAATTGAGGCACTTTTCAATGAGCCTTAACCCCAAACTACTTAGGATCATCTACTTGTTGCCCATGTAGAGATTACATTCAAACAAAGTTGGTGATATATCACAACAATACAATAAGTTATATAACCATATGTATACGACAGATATATCACGCAAGATTCTAAGCTCAACAATCATCAATCATAATTCATAATGATTATACAAGTACATACAAATTTATCATCATTCATCATACAACACATACCAACTATGCCACTAAACTCAATCTTTATATCAACAATTTAATCAAATGCAATGCAACAGACGCTGATGCAAGATGCATGTGGTACCAATAAGGAAGAACCCTCTCATCGTGATAATGCCAACTTAGGGCAACAACATCATACACCAATACATGCCATCGTTTGCCAATACATGCTATCTTTCACCAATACAAACCGTAGTTTGCCAATACAGGCCATCGTTCGCCAATATAGGCCATCGTTCATGAATGAATGTGACACTAACATGCAACAACGCAATTCAAATTTATTATTCTTACCCAAAAATGCCACACCAATACAATTTATTGTCATCGTCATTATCATGCAATACATCATGCAAAACAATCAAATTATTCATACAACATTATCTTACTCAATCGCATCAATATGCATCACACTTGATACAAAATTAAAACACAAGGCATAAACCTTCACCAAAATAATTGTCATAAGATAGAGAATATCACATCACATTAACAACAAAATCCTCATGGTTAATTCCATAACAACAACAATTCATCATTAAAAATAAAACATTCCCAATTAATCTACAATACAAAGCATTTGCATACATTTCACAAAACAATATAACTCGATAGTACGAAACACCCACCCATGTATCAAATAGTTGGAATTCTGGTACTGAAATAATTTTTGAGAGAAAGTATCTTTAACCAGTGTTCCAATGATCCAAACTACACGTCAATTGGATACCCAAAACTCAAGTTATCAATTTTTGAAGTTTTACATGATTTACCAACACCGACAAACTAAAACAACAGACACTGACACCACAAAAACATCTTTACATACCAATTAAATTTAGTTCCAAAACTTGAAACCATTTTTACAAGAAATTATATTGTATTAGCTTTCCAACTATTCAAACAGCACCCAAAACTGAATCATGGTTTGAAAGTTATGAACTTCTGAAAATTTCATTTTTTTCAATTTACTCTCGGGGTAACCGATTACCCAATATGTGGTACCCAGGTACACCCAGTCAAAATGCCTAGAAATGCTATTTTTCCATGCGGTAACGGATTACCCATATAGTGTAACCGATTCCCACTATACTAGATTAAAAAAATCAGATTTTTGTGTTACGAAAATCATCCTTTTTCTACCCAAAATACCAATTTTTCTACATCAAAATACATAATCTAATTTATCACATTGTCATACTACATCAAATACATTATAACTCAATTCACATCATAAATTTCATCAATTATGCACAATTTCAATGGATTAAATAATAAACAATCTACACCCATAATCTAACATTCAATATCATCATCTACCCACAATTATACAACCTATTAGAGAGTCGGAACCCCACCCTTAACTTAGGTTGTATATTCCTCAAGCTTCAACAATGGTTCTGTAAGTACAAAGTGCGCCTAAGAGGGGGAGGGGGTGAATTAGGAACTTTAAAAAATTCTGGTTTTACTGATGATGGTTCTTATTTTTATGGTTAAGGGTGAGTTTAGGAAAGCTTAAAATGTAGAAAAATAAAGTTACACGGGCGATATATCCTTGTTCCCCTCACAGTCTGAGAGTACTCCAGTCCCCTTTCAACATGAAAGAGATTTCCTTATTGTGGCAAACTTAAACAAGAACTACCAAACAACCAAGAACAATCCTCTTGGACCAAGAACAATCCTCTTGGACCAAGAACAATCCTCTTGGATTTTCACTATGTCAGTTATAAGAACAATCCTCTTAAAGTGACTGCACTTGTATCCAACAAACCTGGAAATACAAGATTTCAAAAAACACTTAAACTTATTTCCAACAATTCTGGAAAAATAAGTAATTAACTATCAATATTTGAGTTTGAGTGAGTTGAGTAGTATTGATCACATAGAGTGATTTAACAATTTATGATCTTCTCTTCCAATAATATTAATATACAATGACTCAAGATATAATTGCTCAAAGTTTTATGTTTGATAATGTATGAAAATATGCAGAAAACTTATGCTTGAAAGTGAAGGAATGCATGAGTTTGTATTTTGAAAATTCAGAAAATATTTATGGAAGAGGTGTTGAAACAGATTTTGAAAATGAATATTTATATGTTCATAACACCCTTTTGAAACATCATGAAGTTCTAAAAATGTATCATGAACAAATGCAAAGTTTGAGTGAAAGGTTTTAATGAAAAGGTATGATGAACAAACATGTGAAAAGCTGCTGTTTTTCAAAATCGTGCAGCATGCAATTGATTGCACCCTTTGTGTAAATCGATTGCACAAGGTTTCAACAACTATATTTTCAAAAGTTTTAAGTGTGCAATCGATTGCACTTGCAATGTAAATTAATTGCATGTAAAGTCAGTAGCAAAAAGTAAGTGAGTGCAATCGATTGCACAAGCAATGTAAATCGATTGCACTGAGAAACAGAAGCAAACATTTTGAAAAAATTAAGTATGAAATCGACTGCACAAGCAATGTAAATCAATTGCACAGAGAAACAAAAGCAAAAGATCTGAAAAATTGGAGAATGCAATCGATTACACTAAAATGCAAATCGATTGCACTGAAGTGAAAAATGAAATTTTAACTTTGAAAAACTTGAGTAATGATTTTTTAAAAATTTCTTTTTCATCAATGAGCATCTATATCTTAAGATCAAAGTACGTAATATTATTATACCTTGAAAGTTGTTGAGAGCTTGAACTGAAGATATTGTCTTTAGTTGCTTTGTGCTTGATCATGAATCTTTGCCTTCTTGCCAATCATGGTTTGTCTTCATCAAAACAAAAGCTCATTTAAGAAGATTGATTTTACATTCTCCCCCTTTTTGATGATGACAAACAATCTTGATTTATGTGATGTACTTTCCGTAAGAGCTTCTCCCCCTAAGATGCAAAACTCCCCCTATGTAGGAGAGCATTGGAATCCTTTGCAATTCTTAATCTTGGTTTGAGAGTACTTTAAAAATTAAGACAAGGAAAAATACAAGCATAAAGTACCACATCTTTCTCCCCCTTTTACATTATCAAAAAGAAGGGAAAGATGCACAAAACAAACAATAATAGAGCAGTATATCGAGAAAACTTAATTTTAAACAAGTAACACAAAATGTTTAAGGATTACACAGAAAATTGAACAAAGAAAACATTGAATAAAAAGACAATGACATAAAAAAAAGTTAGCCAGAACTTCAAGGGTGATGCATGTCCGGGTGGTTATAGGACCAAGATCCTTGATTTGGGAATTGTTGTTGAAGTGGGGGTTCTGTGTAGTGTTGAGGAGGTGCAGCTGGATTATTTGGATCATATGGTGGAATATGAAGATGAGAGTAAAGGTATGAAAATTGTTGATTCACACCCGTGCGGAAGTTATTTATCTGGGTTGTAGTGGAATCATTGATCTCACTCCATTGATTGTTGATGTTTGTGTTCATGGAAGCAAATTTTTGAGACATGTAATCCATAAGCTCTTGATTTCTTGGACCAGAGGGAGAAGTAGGAGGAGGAGGCACAGCTTCACCTCCTTCGACTTCTTGGTCATTTACTTCATCGCCAACAACATCTTCACCAATGTAAGTGATGGTTTTTGTTTCCAGATTGTAATGCACGCCCGTCCTGGAGTCAACATTCTTGATGGAAATCTTGTTTAGATTTGGATCCATATTCACCTTTTCAAACCCAGCAAAATCCACACCAAATTCCTCCATAATTAAAGTAACAAAATAAGCATATGGAAGAAATTTAGATTTTGCATCGACTCTCAGCATATGCACCATTATAAGCCTTGCCCAGTTTACACTTATCCCTTTCTTGCATAAATTAGCTGCATTTCTAAGTCGGTAACAGTGCAGTGGTTTCCAACTCTTGAAAACATAATATAGACCAAAAAATAATGATATAGGCGATCGTCTATATAGAGGTTAACTGCACTCTAGGAGTCTCTGGATGGAATTACTCCGCCAAGACCACGAATCTGTTTGGCACGGAATTCAGCTTCACTTAACCTCCCAATGCTGTAAAAGAAATCCTTTTTCCAGTAGTCATCCCATATCTCGTTTTCAAGGTCATATAGGGAACTTCCAGTGTAAGGAATATGAAGGATCTCACCAACAACCTGAGGAGTTAGAGAGATACTAGTACCCAACACATATGTGACCATTTTTCTGTTTTAGGGTGTTAGATTGCTGAAAAACATTTTTAACAAATCCGGGTAATATGGACCGAACGAAGAAATCAAGGGTTCTAGACCATAAGCAACTATATTATTTTGAAAGGAAAAGCATTCTTGTGGAAAGGAGGATAGTATACAATATTTGGGGTTGGATACTATTTTCCTTTGAAAGTCTTTGGTGAATCTGGCATCTTGATCTTCGGTGAGAGATGAAAGCAATGGATAAGATGTTGAATCAACCTTTTTCTTCCCTTTTTATGAAGCTGGAACCTTTCTCTTTTATCTTGAAGCCATGAGTATGGAGTTTTAGGGTTTTGGGGATTTTAGGTTTTGAGAGAGAAAGGTGTTTGTGAGCTGAGATTTGGAAATGATTTGGGTAGACAGGGAATGAGTGGATATATTAAAGTGTATTTGGCTTGGGAATATGAGAGAGAGGAATTCTGACCAACACAATTTTTCTGTCATAAAAGCAAGTTGCAGTAGGTGCAATCGATTTGCATTTCAGGTGCAATCAATTTGAACATAAAACAGAATTAAAATAAAACAGAATCGTACAGAGTGCAATCGATTTGCATTGTAGGTGAAATTGATTTGCACTTGGAACAGAATGGACAGAATTGAAAATAATTAGTGAGCAATCGATTGACACTCTTTGTTCAATCGATTTGCATCAACAAAAAATATCCAAAACAAAATTTTTCTTAAAAATTTAAATACCACATAACATATATTCACATATAGCATGTATAAAACATATATAAAATTATAACAAGGATAGAATGCACCTTATAAGTCTTGTTCGTCAAGTATTCCAAGCTCTCGTCGAATCTTGTAGAACGGCTCTCTTGCCAAAGGTTTGATGAAGATATCGGCAAGCTGATTATGAGTATCTACAAAGGTTACCTCGACATCTCCTTGAAGAACATGATCACGGAGGAAATGATGTCGTATGTCTATGTGTTTAGTTCTTGAATGCATGACGGGATTCTTCGTAATGTTAATTTCACTTGTGTTGTCACACCTTAGAGGAATGCACCCTAGATCGAGTTCGTAGTCACGAAGTTGTTGTTTTAGCCACAAAATTTGAGCGCAACTAATACCTGCTGCAATATATTCAGCTTCGGTCGTGCTAAGAGAAACGCATGCTTATTTCTTGCAGGCCCATGATACTAATGCATTACCAAGAATGTGACAAGTACCACTTGTGATTTTTCTATCCGTTTTGCAACCTGCATAATCCGCGTCAGAATAACCAATTAAGTTGAAAATACTACCTTTAGGATACCACAATCCAACATTCGTTGTTCCTTTGAGATACTTCATGATCCTCTTTACTGTCATGATATGCGATTCCTTTGGGTTAGCTTGAAAGCAAGCACAGAGACAAACACTAAACATTATGTCAAGACGGCTGGCCATTAAATACAATAAGGAGCCAATCATACCTTGATACTTAGTGATGTCGATGGAAACACCTAATTCATATTGATCAACATATGAACCAGAACCCATTGGTGTAGACATTGCCTTACAGTTATCCATGTCAAACCTTTTCAAGAGTTCCTTGCAATATTTGGATTGGTCGATGAAGATGCCATCTTTTAGTTGTTTGATTTGAAGTTCAAGAAAATAGTTCATTTTACCCATCATGGACATTTCAAATTCTCCTTGCATCATTGATGATAATTCTTCACACATATCTTGATTTAAAGAACCGAAAATGATGTCATCAACATAGACTTGTGCTAGCAAAGTGTCGTATTTGATTTTCATGATAAATAGAGTCTTGTCAACTTTTCCCTTTTCGAGACCTTTTTCGCATAAGAAGTTGCTTAAACGATCAAACTATGCCCTTGGTGTTTGTTTCAATCCGTAGAGAGCTTTTCTTAATTTAAATACATGAGTTGGATTCTTGAAATCTTCGAACCCCGGGGGTTTCTTAACGTAGACTTCTTCAGTGATATATCCATTCAAGAATGCGCTCTTGACATCCATTTGGAAAAGATAAAAATTTATTGAGCAAGCATAGGAAAGTAATAGACGAATAGGATAATCTCTATGCATTCTCCATTCTTTTGGTAGATCATTGAGAGTTGATTCTTGTTGAGGTGATTCTTCGTGTTGAATGGGTTGATCTTTGGAAGAATTTTCTTGAGGACCTTCTAGTATTTCATCATCATTATCACAAACAATATTATCCTCCTTGGAGGGGTTAGTTTCATCAAAAGAAACATGCATAGATTCTTCAATTTTCAAAGTTCTTTTGTTGTATATTCTATATGCTTTACTAGAAAGAGAGTAACCAAGGAAAATACCTTCATCGGATTTTTCATCAAAATTACCAAGGTTGTCTTTGTCATTGTTTAAGACAAAGCATTTGCATCCGAAGATATGAAAGAAAGCAATGTTTTATTTCCTCCATTTGAAGAGTTCATATGGAGTTTTCTTTAAGATCGGTCTAATGTTAACTATATTGCTAACAAAACATGCCATGCTCATCGCACCCGCCCAAAAGTATTTTGGAAGATTTGAATCTCTAAGCATTATTCTAGCAAGTTCCACAAGAGACTTGTTCTTTCTTTCTACCACTCCTTTTTGTTGAGGAGTCCTTGGTGCCAAGAAGTTGTGAGATATTCCATGTTCTCCATAAAATTCTTCAAATAGAGCATTTTGGAATTCTTCGCCATGGTCACTCCTTATTGAGGCAATTGTCAAAGACTTCTCATTCTGAATTTGTTTAGCATACTTCTTGAACGCCTTGAATGCATCACTTTTCTGCACTAAAAAGAATGTCCAAGTATATCTAAAGAAATCGTCAACAATAACCAAAGCATATACATTACCTCCGAAACTCCTTGTTCTCGATGGACCAAATAAGTCCATGTATAACAATTGTAGTGGCCTTGTAGTGGACACCACATTCTTAGATTTGAAAGTTGATCTAGTTTGTTTCCCTTTTTGACAAGCATCTCATAGTCTATCTTTGACGAAATTTATCTTAGGCAATCCAATGACAAGATCATACTTGATTAATTTATTCAAGTGTTCCATGTGAATATGAACAATTCTTTTGTTCCATAGCCATGAATCATCGTTGTTCGCCATGAGACATTTAATCTTCAAAGATGGATCATCAAGGGAAATCATGAATATATTATTGATTATTTTACCTTTAAGTATAATCTCACGAGTGACTTCGTCTTTTATCAAGCATTCATCCTTGGTGAACTTGATTTTGAAGCCTTTGTCACAAAGTTGGCTAATACTAAGAAGATTGTGCTTTAGTCCTTCAACATAAAGAACATCTTCAATGGATGTGAAAGGTGGAGCACCAACTTTGCCTTTTCCTAGGATTCTTCCCTTATTATTGTCTCCATAAGTGACAAAACCCTTGGCCTTTAGCGCTAGATTTGAAAATTGGTTTATGTCTCCTGTCATATGCTTTGAACAACCACTATCAAGATACCAAAGATTGCATGTGGTCTTCAAGCATACCTGCACAAAAAATTAGGTTTTGTTAGGTACCCAAGTTGCTTTGGGTCCTTCATAATTAGTGCCTTTCTTTACCCACACATAATGCCCACTTGCCACATTGAAGTTTCTAACATAGCAAGCATTAGGTGTATGGCCTTTAATGCCACAATAAAAACAAGTAGGTTCAAAGTTACTTCTATATCTAGAAGGATAGGATTTCTTCTTAGGAAATGTTTTCTTTTTAGGATAGTGACGAACTATTTTAGGTTTGCTCACTTTCTCTTTGGATGATTGATCACTAGCCTTAACAAAGATAGTTTTGTTAGAACTTGGTTTTGAAAACTTTGAATATCCAAGTCCACTTTTATCATTGGAGTATCTTTGTTGGCTAAGAACACCTTCCAATCCAATTTTTCCTTTTTCATATCTTTCAATGACTCTTTTTAATTGGACAATTTGGAAAGAGAGTGAATCACAATTTTTGCATACAAAATTTTGTTTTTGTTCATCACTTGATTTTTGTTTTTCTTCTTTGAAATCTTTTTCCATAGAATCATATTTTTCTTCTAAGGATGAAATTTGTTTCTTTTGTGATGAAATAGTTTTATACAGAATTTTTCATTCATTCAATAGCTCATCTATAGCACCTTGTGCATCACTATCAAAAAGAGAAAATTCATTACCAACCTCATTGTCTTCATCATCGGAATGGTGTGAGGCCATCAATGCTAGATTTGCACTTTCATCACTATCGGAATAGGATGAGGAACTTATTTCATTGTCCTCCCATGTGACATAAGCCTTTTTTTCTTGAATCCCTTCTTGCTTTTGAAGCCACCTTTCTTGGAGAGTTTTGTACAATCCGGCTTGATATGACCTTGCTTACCACATTTATAACATGTTATTTCTTGTGTTTATGTGGAAGCTTCCTTTTTCTTAAATTGTTTCTTTACTTTTGAATGAGAAAAGGGTTTGTCATTTCTACCAAAGAACTTACCAAGCCTTTTAACAAGAAGCATGAAGTTTTCATCTTCTTCCGGATTGTCTTCCTTTTCAACTTCCTTGGAATCTATCTTCAAAGCAATATTCTTGGATTACTTCTCTTGATTTTCATGATTTTTAAGTCTTCCGAGTTCCGTTTCATATTCTTGAAGTTTTCTAAATAATGTTGCGGATTTAATGTTGGAGAGACTTTTCTTTTCTGAAATTGCTGTTACCTTTGGTTTCCCTTCCCTAATTAAGGACCTAAGTACTTTCAGATTTAGTTCATCATTCATCAAAGTTTTACCAAGAGCACTTAGATGATTTGTCAAGTGCACAAATCTCTTTTGTAAGTCAAGAATGGTTTCTCTGGGCTGCATTCGAAATAATTAGTATTCTTGACTTAGGGTATTTAGTCTTGATCTTTTTACTTCAACCGTTCCTTCATGAGTTTGTACCAAGGTATCCCATATTTCTTTTGTTGTCTTGAATGCCGAGACACGGAAGTATTCATCCATCCTGAGTGCAGCTTGAAGAAGGTTTATTTCCTTTTTATCATAGAGGACTTTCTTCTTATCATCATCGTCCCATGCAGTTTTAGGCTTTGATGAGCCAACACCATTGATTACCGTTATAGGGATAAATGGACCATTTTCGACGACATCCCATATTTCTTCTCCTTGTGCTTCTAGATGTGCCTTCATGCGTATTTTTCCAGAAGTCAAAATATTCACCACAAAATAGAGGAGGCTTGTTGTTACTACTACCATCTCTGAAAATGAGATTTTGATTTGCGAAAGCCGTTCTGGATCTTTTAGGAGCAGGTTACCTATAACCTACTCTGATACCAATTATAAGTATGAAGTGTGCCTAAGAGGGGGGGGGGGGTGAATTAGGTACTTTAAAATATTCTGGTTTTAGTGATGATTGTTCTTATTTTTCTGGTTAAAGGTGAACTTAGGAAAGCTTAAAATTCAGAAAAATAAAGAGACACGGGCGATATATCCTGGTTCCCCTCACAGTCCGAGAGTACTCCAGTCCCCTTTCAACATGAAAGAGATTTCCTTATTGTGGCAAACTTAAACAAGAACTACCAAACAACCAAGAACAATCCTCTTGGACCAAGAACAATCCTCTTGGATTTTCACTATGTCAGTTATAAGAATAATCCTCTTAAAGTGACTGCACTTGTATCCAACAAACCTGGAAATACAAGATTCCAAAAAACACTTAAACTTATTTCCAACAATCCTGGAAAAATAAGTAAGTAACTGTCAATATTTGAGTTTGAGTGAGTTGAGTAGTATTGATCACTTAGAGTGATTTAACAATGTATGATCTTCTCTTCCAATAATATTATTGTACAATGACTCAAGATATAATTGCTCAAAGTTTTCTGTTTGATAATGTATGAAAATATGGAGAAAACATTTATGGAAGAGGTGTTGAAACAGATTTTGGAAATTAATATTTATATGTTCATAACACCGTTTTGAAACATCACGAAGTTCTGAAAATGTATCATGAACAAATGCAAAGTTAAGTGAAAGGTTTCAATGAAAAGGTATGACGAACAGTCATGTGAAAAGCTGATGTTTTTCAAAATCGTGCAGCATGCAATCGATTGCACCCTTTGTGTAAATCGATTGCACAAGGTTTCAACAACTATATTTTAAAATGTTTTGAGTGTGCAATCGATTGCACTAGCAATATAAATCGATTGCATGTAAAGTCAATAGCAGAAAGTAAGTGAGTGCAATTGATTGCACAAGCAATGTAAATCGATTGCACTGAGAAACAGAAGCAAATGTTTTGAAAAAAACTAAGTATGTAATCGATTGCACAAGCAATGTAAATCGATTGCACAGAGAAACAGAAGCAAAAGATCTGAAAAATTAGAGCACGCAATCGATTGCACTAAAATGCAAATCGATTGCACTCAATTAAAAATGAAATTTTAACTTTGAAAAACTTGAGTAATTATTTTTTAAACATTTCTTTTTCATAAATGAGCATCTATATCTTAAGATCAAAGTACGTAATATTATTATACCTTGAAAGTTGTTGAGAGCTTGAACTGAAGATATTGTCTTTAGATGCTTTGTGCTTGATCATGAATCTTTGCCTTCTTTGTCAATCATGGTTTGTCTTCATTAAAACAAAAGCTCATTTGAGAAGCTTGATTTTACAGGTTCCTCTCTTCTTGAATATTCCTCTTTCTCGCTTCTTCTCTTCTCTCATTTCTATGATCGATCAAAATAAGAGTTCTCTTCTTGTCAACACGATGTTAAATAGAAATCCCAACCTTTTCCTCACTTGTTCAACACGACGTTACCATCTTTCCCTTCTTGTCATACACTATTATTCTCCTCATACTATAATAAATAATAATTCTAAATATTATTATTAAATCAAATTTAACCTCAAATAATTATTTAAGCTCTAAATAATTATAAACTAATTAAATCCTCATATTACTCTCATTCCCATACTACTCATAGCACTGCATTCACCAATGTATCACCATGCATCTAGGGATGTCAGTTTGGACCTGTTAATGGGGATCTCCGCGGGGAACGCCCCGTTCGGGGCCCCAAAGATGGGGAATTTTCCCCCGTGGGGGCGGGGATGGGGAGAAAAATTCCCCCGAGAGCATTTCGGGGACGGGGACGGGGAATACACCCCCCGCCCCGCGGGGACCCCGCCCCGCCTATTATTTTAATATAGTTAATTTAATATATATATTTTAGATTAGGTTTTTTAGTCATTTCCTTTATGTTTATTTATAAAAATAAATAAATAAATATTCATGTATTTATTAAGAGAGAGAAATGTAAATATTAGACCCTAAATAAGAGAAATGCTTTTTATTTTTATAGAAAATATAAACATTTTAAAAAAATAAAATATTAATGAATAAATGTAGGATCTATGGGGATCCCCGCGGGGAACGGGGATCCGAGGGGAACGGGGATGGGGATAGAAATTCCCCCGTGACGGAGATCGGGGACGGGGACGGGGAATGAATTTGATGGCGGGGAAAAAGATGGGGAAGTGTCCCCCCGGCCCCGCCCCGCCCCATTGACATCCCTACATGCATCACATAACTCACCATAATTCACATATTCACTAATAACCACAAATATTCACACTAAATTAATTAAATAATTAATCTAGATTTTTAGGTTGTTACAAAGAGACCACCATCCATTGGAATAGAACAAATCTCAACAACAAACTATCTCCCATAACGAAGATACCACCATCCATTGAAGTAGAACAAACCTCAACAAAATAACTATCTCCTATAACAAAGAGACTACCATCCATTGGAGTAAATTCATTATCAACAATGAACTATCTCCCATAACGAAGATGTAACACCCTATTTCCCCATCAGTAATTTAACCAAAATTCAAATTAAATTAATTCATAAAAAATAATAACATAAAAAATAGGATGTCATATCTTCGTACATATACACATGCTCATATAATAAGATATGCAACACATAACCACATGTTCGCCAAGTCTAAACTTTATTTCATGTATTCGCAGCGGAAAAACATTAACAACAATTAATCTTAACTCTTTAACATGAGTTATAATTATTATAATTAAAACTTCAACATGAATCATCAAATAAATCTAACAAATAAGAGTTCGACAATAGTTTACTCTCATCATAATAAAACAAACGCAAAACCCCTAAGTGTTACGTATCAGACATGACACTGACTAAATCTATGCAAAATATGGCACTTTTCATCGAGCCTCTACCTCGAGCTACTTCAGATCATCTACATGTTACCCGTGTAGAGGCAACGTTCAAACATAAAGGGTGAGATATCATAACAATATAACAAGTTATATAATGATAGGTATACGACAGATATATCACGCAAGATTTCAAGCTCAACAATCATCAATCATAATTCATAATGATTATACAAGTACATACGTATTTATCATCATCCATCATACAATACATACCAACTATGCAAGTCAACTTCATTGTTATTTAAAAAATTCAATCTAATGAAATGTAACTGAAGCTAATGCAAGATGGATGTGGTAAAAATAGGGAAGAACCCTCATCGTGATAATGCCAACTTAGGGCAACAACATCATAACGCCAATACAGGCAATTGTTCGCCAAGACAAGCTATCATTCGCCAATACAAGCTATCATTCTCTAATACAGGTCATCATTTGCAAATACAGGCCATCGTTCACCAATACAGGCCATCGTTCATGAATGCATGTGACACTGACATGCAACAATGCAATTCACATTGATTATTCTTACTCATCAATGGCAAGCCAATATTGTCCATCATCATCATTATCATGCAATACATCATGCAAAACTATCGAGTTATTCATACAACATCATCTTACTCAATCGCATCAATATGCATCACACTTCATACAACATTAACACACAAGGAATAAACTTTTACCACATTAATCATCATAAGATAGAAAATATCACATCACATTGTTAGAACATAGTTTGGTTTTACATCTTAGCAAATAGTTTTGATGATAAAAAATACATGATATATATATATATATATATATATATATATATATATATATGTATATATATATATATATATATATATATATATATATATATATATATATATATATATATATATATATATAATATATGATCTCTAATAATTTATTTTAATATATAGAGAAATTCGGATAAAGAAGCATAAAAGTTGGCGAATAAAATTACGCTAAGAAGATCTGATAAGAATTTTTGTACAACTATTGAAATATCACGCTCAAAGAAGTTCTAAATGCTAAAACTTCAGAAGCACCAAAGATGCACGCTAAAACTCTAATGAAGTAAATACTCTAATTATCTAAAGTATCATTGTTAACATTCTTATTCTAATCAGAGGTTAAAGAATCAAGTTCTGATGTGTTACAATTCAGTAATTACAAATCAAAAAGTAATGGCTAGTACTTGTCAAGATCTTTATTTTTGGAAAGTACATTAACATCTTTTCATCAACCTTCTAAAATCATCTTCTCATGTCTCATATGCTTCGCCTATATAAAGGAGTCTTGAAGAAATGATCAAACACACTTGTTCATACAAAGATATACCTTCACAAGTTCTCTCTTGTCTATTCATTACGCTTTAACCTTGTGTATAAATCACAGTTGTGATATAGTTTTTCTAGAAACACCATTGTACACATTTTTTATTTATATTTTATAATACCTTGAGAAACCAAGTTGTGGTTTAGTCTCAAGAATACATTGACGGTAGTCATTGTGATTTTGTAATCAAAGTTTTGGATTAATGGATTACGACCTCGTTTGAGAGAGGAAAAATCACCTTGGCGTGTAGACTTGAGTAGTTTGAGTTCAAACGAACCAGGATAACCAAACGTGTCATACTGTTTTAATTTTTTGAAAACCCCAATTTAAACCCCCTTTCTTGTGTTTTTATATCCTTTAATTGGCGTCAGAGCTCCTGGTTGTAGGTGCTAACACTTAACCGTGTGAGAAAAAGATCCTATCAAGAAAAACAATATGGTGGGACCAAGTCAAATCAACAACAATGATAACTATGATGAGAAAGACATAATCAACGGCAAACCTCCAATATTTGATGGTGAGAAATTTGATTACTAGAAACATAGAATCAAAAGTTTTTTCTAGCTTATGACACTAATCTCTGGGATATGGTAACTGACACTACATTCATCCAGTTGATGAAAGCGTTCAGAAGATCGACTGAATGAAAATGACAGATCAACAAAAGAAAGAATTCAGAAATCATCACGAGGCCAGAACAATCCTCTTGAGTGCTATATCATACACTGAGTATGAGAAGATCACAAACATATATTCAACTAAGAACATGTTTGACTCTTTGAGAATGACGCATGAAGGCAACACGCAAGTCAAAGAGACCAAAACACTGTAATCTCAAGCCTCAACTCAACTTTAGTTTTGATGAAAGACAAACAAGCACTATGGCAAGAAGGAAAAGAAGTGGAATTAGCTTAAAGCATCATTCACTCAAAGCTTCAAGGATCATGGCAAGCAAACAAGTATATCAATTCTCATTTGAACTAAATTGATTAGAAATGCTCAAAAATGACATACACACTTGCCACAACACTTCACTTAAAGTTTAAAGCAAATTCTAAGTTTTTCACTAATGTAAATCGATTAACACATCATGTAAATCCATTTACACGTGTTTTTTTTAAAACTGATTGCCCCTGGCAGCAATCGATTTACATGGAGTGTAAATCGATTGATTACTGAACTGAGTTAATTTTTTTAACACTAGTAAATCGATTAACACATCATGTAAATCGATTTACACTTCAAATTTTTTGAAAACAAGAACGTTACAAACCCGTGCAATCGATTTACATCTAATGCTAATCGATTTACACATTGTAATTTTTGAAAAATCTGAACTTGATTATAGATATCCTTCACACCTTTTCTCCAATGGTTGCATGGTCATACATTGCATCTTCTCAAGTTTTACAAACAGAAAATTGGTATCCATTTGGAAAGGTATCTTGATTGCTTTAAATACTAAATCTTTCAAATTATAAAACAACTCTTCTCTCATGCAATAATTCTAAACTTTGTAAAATATTCAAACTTCATATTTCTTATTTTTAAGAACAAAGATTTTCTGCACTTTCACACATATAAGAACAGAAATCTTTGAGCATTTTCTAACCATTGTGTTACAGTTTGAATTGCTTACAAGAGAAGAAAGAAGAAACTTCATTGAAGTCACTCTATGTGATCAACATCTTTCAAGAAATCATATTTCATAGAATTATACTAAGTGTAACTTATTTCCAGGATTGTTGGAATTAAGTATTAGAATACTTTTGTACCTTGTTGTCCATTGTTGGAAACAAGAGGTATCTTTTGAGAGGATTGTTCTCAAGAGACTTATTGGAAATCCAAGAGGGTGTTCTTGGTATTTGTTAGTGTCTTTAGTTGATAAGACTAGGAAGAGTCTTGTAAAAGTTCTAACAAAATAGTGAAATCTCTTGCGTGTTAGCAAGGGGACTGGACGTACTTCCGGGGTGTGCAAGGAACCAGGATAAATCTTCGTGTCTCTTTACTTTCTGCACTTTACCATTTTCAATAGCACTAAAACAAAACCAGAAAGTGTAAAATAAATCAAAAATCGACCACCACCTAATTCACCCCCCCCCCCCCCCTCTTAGGCGCAATCTTAAACTTACAATTGGTATCAGAGCAGGTTATAGGTAACCTGCTCCTAGAGATCCAGAATGGCTTCCGCAAATCAACAACCCGTTTTCAGAGATGGTGGTAGTAATAACAAGCCTCCTCTATTTTTTGGCGAATACTTTGATTTTTGGAAAATATGCATGAGGGCGCATCTAGAATCACAAGGAGAAGAAATATGGGATGCCGTAGAAAATGGTCCATTCATTCCTATAACAGTTATCAATGGTGTCGGCACGGCTAAACCCAAAACTGCATGGGATGATGACGACAACAAAAAAAAGTCCTCTATGATAAAAAGGCCGTAAATCTACTTCAAGGTGCACTATGCATGGATGAGTTCTTTCGTGTATCTGCATGTAAATCGGCGAAAGAAATATGGGACACCTTGGTACAAACACATGAAGGAACCGTTGAAGTTAAGAGATCAAGGTTGAATACTTTAAGTCAAGAATACGAGTTATTCCGAATGCAGCCCGGAGAAACCATTCTCGACCTACAAAAGAGATTCATCCACTTAACAAATCACTTAAGTGCTCTTGGTAAAACCTTGACAAATGATGAACTCAACTTGAAAGTCCTTAGATCATTGACTAGGGAATGGCAACCAAAGGTAATGGCAATCTCGGAAAAGAAGAGTCTCTCCACAATGACTTCCGCTACATTATTTGGCAAACTTCAAGAATACGAAATGGAACTCGGTAGACTTGAAAAACATGAGAATCTAGAAAAGAAATCCAAAAACATTGCTTTAAAAATTGATTCAAAGGAAGTATTAAAAGAAGATAATCCGGAAGAAGATGAAAATTTCATGCTTCTTGTTAAAAGACTTGGGAAATTTTTTGGCAGAAATGACAAGGGCGAATCTCATGCAAATAAGAGAAAGCACTTCAAGAAAAGAGAAGCCTCCACATCAACACAAGATGTCTCATGTTATGAATATGGAAAGCAAGGACATATCAAGCCAAACTGTCCAAATCTCCCAAAGAAAAACGGATTCAAAGGAAAGGACTCAAAACACAAGAAAGCCTACATAGCATGGGAAGATAATGATATGAGTAGTACATTGGAATCGGAAAGCGACGAATGTGCAAATTTAGCCTTAATGGCATCGCATCACTCCGATGACGAAGAAGAGGTTAGTAATGAATTTAATCTTTTTGATGATGTTGTTCAAGGTGCCATTGATGAACTCTTGAAAGAATGCAAACGTTTATACAAAAAGGTGTCAAGCCAAGAAAAAGAACTTCTAATTTGTCACGAAAAAATTGACACCATGACTAAAGATTTTGATCTTCAAAAACAGAATTTTATAAAAGAAAAGGAAAACTTTGCATGCACCAAGTGTGAATCAAATGTCTTTCAAATTGTTCAATTGAAAAGAGTCATTGAACGATATGAAAAAGGACAAATAGGATTGGAAGGATTACTAAGCCAACAACATTATCCAAATGATAAAAGAGGTCTTGGTTATGTGAATACTAAGAAACCAAGTAACAATCCCACTGTTTTTGTAAAGGCTAGTAATAGTTCCAATCCCAAGATAGTAGAAAATAAGCAAGTTGTTCATAATCATCAAAAGAAAAAGCCTAATGTATCTAAAAGAAAACAAATTCCTAGATACAAGAGCAAATTTGTTCCAAACTGTTTTTACTGTGGTATTGTTGGACACACACCTAATGCATGCTATATTAGAAATTTCAGTATGGCTAGTGGACACTATGCATGGGTGAAAAAGGGAACTAACTATGAAGGACCCAAGGCCACTTGGGTACCTAACAAGAAATAATTTGTTTTTGTAGGTATGCTTGAAATCCACATCAAACCTTTTGTATCTTGACAGTGGATGTTCAAAGCATATGACAGGAGATGTACACCAATTTTCATATCTAGTACATAAAGCCAAAGGGTATGTCACCTATGGAGACAACACCAAAGGAAAGATTCTTGGCGTTGGAATAGTTGGCACACCTCCATCCATTCAAATTGAGGATGTTCTCTATGTTGAAGGATTAAAGCACAACCTTCTTAGCATAAGTCAACTTTGCGATAAAGGGTTCAAAATCAAATTCAACAAAGAAGAATGCCTAATTATGGATGAGGCAACCAATGAGGTAAAACTCAAAGGTATAAGATCTAACAATATTTTTATGATTACTTTAGATGATTTGTCTATCAAGGTACAATGTCTCATGGTAAACAACAATGACGCTTGGTTATGGCACAAGAGGATTGCTCACATACACATGGAGCACTTGAACAAATTAGTTAAGCATGACTTAGTTATTGGTCTACCAAAGATGAAATTCATCAAAGACAAACTAGTAGTGCATGCCAAAAGGGAAAACAAACCAAATCAACTTTAAAACAAAAGAATGTGGTTTCAACAACAAGACCACTTCAATTGTTGCACATGGATCTTTTTGGTCCATCTAGAACAAGAAGCTTCGGAGGTAACATTTATGCTTTAGTTATTGTAGATGATTTTTCCCGTTTTGCTTGGACTTTGTTTTTAGTGCACAAAAATGACGCATTCAAGACATTTAAGAGATACGCAAAACAAGTTCAAAATGAGAAGTTATTAAAGATAACATCAATCCGAAGTGATCATGGTGGAGAGTTCCAAAACAGTCTGTTTGAAGAATTTTATGAAGAAAATGGGATCTTCCATAATTTTTCAGCACCAAGAACTCCACAACAAAATGGAGTAGTTGAAAGGAAAAATAGGTCTTTGATAGAATTTGAAAGAACCATGCTAAGTGACTCAAGTTTGCCTAAATATTTTTGGGCGGATGCGGTAAGCACGACATGTTACGTAAGCAATCGCGTGATCATAAGACCTATACTAAAGAAAACTCCATATGAGATTTACAAAGGAAGAAAACCAAATATCTCTCACTTTCACATTTTCGGGTGCAAATGTTTTGTCCTTAACAACGACAAAGACAATCTCGGTAAGTTCGATGAAAAATCGGATGAAGGTATTTTTCTTGGTTACTCCCTTTCTAGCAAAGCTTTTAGAATTTACAATACAAGAACTTTAACTATAGAAGAATCAATGCATGTTTCTTTTGATGAATCTAACACCTCCAAAGAGGAAGTTGTTATTTGTGATGATGATGATTCTATAGATTTACCTCATGAGAATTCATGCGAAGGTGGCAAAATTGTCAACCCAGAACAAACACATGAACTTTCACATCAAAATGGAAATGATGATGGTCTTCTTCAAGAATAGAGAATTCATCGTGATCATCCAATTGACAACATAATTGGAGATATTAGCAAAGGGGTATCTACACGGCTAAATCTTAAGGATGCATGCTTAAATATGGATTTTGTATCTCAAGTTGAACCTACCAAAGTGGCTCAAGCACTAGAAGATGATCAATGGATCCTTGCCATGCAAGAGGAGCTAAAGCAATTCGAGCGGAACGAAGTTTGGGAACTTGTTCCTAATCCAGGAAATAAATGTATCATTGGAACCAAATGGGTATTCAAAAACAAGATGGATGAAAATGGTATAATCACTCGAAACAAGGCAAAACTAGTTGCTCAAGGATACAACCAAGAGGAAGGAATTGATTTTGAAGAAACTTTTGCTCCGGTAGCACGTTTGGAAGCAATAAGACTATTACTTGCATATGCATGCTCATTGGACTTTGAACTTTTTCAAATGGATGTAAAAAGCGCATTTCTCAACGGATTCATAAATGAAGAAGTCTATGTAAAGCAACCTCCCGGATTTGAAGACTTCAAACATCCTAATCATGTCTTCAAATTGAAGAAAGCTCTTTATGGGCTGAAGCAAGCACCAAGGGCATGGTATGATAGACTAAGCGCATTCCTATGTGAAAAAGGGTTTGTAAAGGGTAAAGTTGATACCACTCTCTTCATAAAAAATGTTAATCATCATACTTTACTTGTACAAATCTATGTAGATGATATTGTTTTCGGTTCAACTAACCAAAATATGTGCAAGGAATTTTCATCTATGATGCAAGGAGAGTTTGAGATATCTATGATGGGAAGATTGAATTTCTTTCTCGGTCTTCAAATTAAGCAACTCAAACACGGTATCTTCATAAACTAATCAAAATATTGCAAAGACCTTATAAAGAAGTTTGATATGGAAAGCAGCAAAGAAAGTGCAATTCCTATGGGATCCGACACCTATCTTGATCCAGATGAATCAGGGAATTGTATTGACATAACTAAGTATCGTGGAATGATTGGCTCTCTTCTTTATTTAACAGCAAGTAGACCTGACATCATGTTCAGCGTTTGCCTATGTGCAAGATATCAAGCCAAGCCTAAAGAGTCTCACCTTGCAGCAGTCAAGCGCATAATAAAATATCTCAAAGGAATAACCAACGTCGGATTATGGTATCCAAAAAGTAGTATGTGCAATCTAGTTGGTTATTCTGATGCTGACTATGCAGGTTGTAAGACTGATCACAAAAGTACAAGTGGAACATATCACATTCTCGGAAATGCCTTGGTTTCATGGTCATGCAAAAAGCAAGCAAGCGTCGCTCTCAGCACTGCCGAAGCAGAATACATTGCGGCTGGAAGTGGATGCGCTCAAATTCTTTGGCTAAAACAACAGTTACTTGACTATGGAGTAAACCTTGGATGCATTCCACTTCGATGTGATAACACAAGCGCAATCAACATTACAAAAAATCCAGTTATGCATTCCCGGACAAAACACATTGACATCAGACACCATTTCATCAGAGATCACGTACTCAAAGGAGATGTCAAGATTACTTTTGTGGACACTCAAAATCAACTCGCGGACATTTTCACAAAACCACTTGCAAAGGATGCATTCTTTAAAATTCGTCGTGAACTCAGAATCCTAGATGAACAAGATATATAAGGTGCACTCTATCCTTAACTATACATTAATGTACATATATATGGGCTTAGAAAATGTTTCAAATGTTAAAAATATTTTTTTTTTAATTTTTGTTTAGAAGTAAATCGATTTACCAAGTGTGTATATCGATTTACCACTGAAGAAAAACTCTTTTTTAATAAAATCTTTTTGAGTAAATCGATTTACGAAGTATGTAAATCGATTTACCATTGAACCAAAATCAATTTTAATAAAATATTTTTTGTGTAAATCGATTTATCAAATGGGCAAATCGATTTATCACTGAAACTGAAGCGTTTTTATTTAATTTTTCACTATGCAAATCGATTGATCCTACACACCAATCGATTTACACCTATTCAGCATATGATATTTTTATGAGTCTTTAATATATTGGTCAACCTTACCTTGCCTCTCAACCTCCCACCTTCTTTTTGACCAATCATGTAACCTTGACCAACCCCACTCAATTAAGTCTCATAAAGACCTCACTTACCCTACTCTACTGTTTAATCTCACCAAAACTCCCTCACTATCTCATGACACCAAAACTCACTCACTATCTCATAACACCAAAACTCACTCACTATCTCATAACAACACCACAAAAAAAATCATTATCTTCCTTACTCAAAACCCTAACCATCGCCATGGCCCCCAAAAGAAAAGCAACAGCCTCAAAAAAAGGAAAGAAGAAAACTGTTGCAGCCTCTGAAAACTCATTGCTCGAGTACCTCTCAGATACACAACGTGAAAGATTCATCAAGCACTTTCTAAGGAAAATAATTTCAGCTCCCAAATTCGGTATGTTATCTACCTTTCCCGATGAATGCTTCACTTTTCATAGGGATTTGATTACTTATGGGTTAGAACCGTTAATATCATCACGTGGTTACCATTATCCGGATCTAGTTCGAGTATTTTACAGCAACATGCATTATGATAACAACAAATGTTATACCCATGTGCTCGGAACAAGAATTTCTCTGCATTCAAAAACAATAGGCAGAATTTTGAACATCCCATATACTGGAAGTTCTCTCTATGACCCAGAGGATGCTGACTGGGAAAATTATAGGAAGAGAGAATTCTTCTACAGCATTGGCCGGTTGTCAGAAGCAGAATACCGTGCAAAGAGGATCCGTAGTCTTGGCGGTGTTATTCCGGCTCGGGACACTTGGAGTGCTGGTAATTTTCACATTGATGATAGATTGTTCCATTATTTTCTGGTATATATTTTATTTCCTAGAGCAGGAAATCATTGTACTGTAACCGGCCTAGAATTGCAAATTCTCTATGCAAGGAAAAATGGCATTTTGGTAAACTGGGCTAAACTGATTGTGCTGCATGTGCTAAGAGTTGCCACAAGGGCTACTTTTCTGCCATATGCATACTTCATCACAAGGATCTTGGAAGCATTTGATATTGATTTTACTGGGTTTGAGAGGGTTGAAATGGATCTAATCAGCAATAGGATCTCCATCAAAAATGTTGATTCTCGGATGGGTTTCATTTCGATTCTGAAGCAAAAACCATCACATATATTGGAGAGGGTGTTATAGGTGATGAAGGCAATAATGCGGATGAAGAAGAAAATGAAGTTCCTCCTCCTGCTGCCTCTTCTGGTCCAACCAACCAAGATGTTATGGATTATATGACTCAACAGTTTGCATCTCACAACACTAACATCAATGCTCAATGGACCGCGATAAATGATTCTACCTCCTCTCACATCAATGCTTTTTAGAACGATGTGAACCAACAGTTTTCATACCTCTACTTACATCTCCATATTCCTCCATACGATCCAAACAATCCAACACCTCTTCCTCCTCAATACATTGAACCACCTCTACAACAACAGTTTCCATATCAAGGACCCTTCTAATATTTTCCTGGCCAATATTATTAAACTCCTGTTCTTTATCATTATGTTTTTTTTTTATAATTGCTTCAAGTGTTGGTTTTGTATTATGTGTATTTGAACTTCGTACGATATTTTTAGAAATTTGTGTTTTAGATTATGTTCATATTTGTTTCAAATTGTTATAAGTATCATCTTATGTTACATCTTTCCCTTCTTTTTGATAATGTCAAAGGGGGAGAAGGATGTGATAGCACTTTATGGTTGTTTGTTTCAGTTTTCTTTTCAGGGCAAGTTTTCAAATCTTTTTCTCCATAGGGGGAGAAATCTATCTTAGGGGGAGAAAACTCCTTTTGCTCCAATTCTGAACAACTCATAAAGAAAGATGGTTTGTCATCATCAAAAAGGGGTAGAATGTAATCTCAAGCCTCAACTCAACTTTAGTTTTGATGAAAGACAAACAAGCACTATGGCAAGAAGGAAAAGAAGTGGAATTAGCTTAAAGCATCATTCACTCAAAGCTTCAAGGATCATGGCAAGCAAACAAGTATATCAATTCTCATTTGAACTAAATTGATTAGAAATGCTCAAAAATGATATACACACTTGCCACAACACTTCACTTAAAGTTTAATGCAAATTCTAAGTTTTTCACTAATGTAAATCGATTAACACATCATCTAAATCGATTTACACATGTTTTTTTTAAAATTGATTGCCCCTGGCAGCAATCGATTTACATGGAGTGTAAATCGATTGATTACTGAACTGAGTTAATTTTTTTAACACTAGTAAATCGATTAACACATCATGTAAATCGATTTACACTTCAAAATTTTTGAAAACAAGAACGTTACAAACCCGTGCAATCGATTTACATCTAATGCTAATCGATTTACACATTGTAATTTTTGAAAAATCTGAACTTGATTCAAGATATCCTTCACACCTTTTCTCCAATGGTTGCATGGTCATACATTGCATCTTCTCAAGTTTTACAAACAGAAAAGTGGTATCTATTTGGAAAGGTATCTTGATTGCTTTAAATACTAAGTCTTTCAAATTATAAAACAACTCTTCTCTCATGCAATAATTCTGAAGTTTGTAAAATATTCAAACTTCATATTTCTTATTTTTTTAAGAACAAAGATTTTCTGCACTTTCACACATATAAGAACAGAAATCTTTGAGCATTTTCTAACCATTGTGTTACAGTTTGAATTGCTTACAAGAGAAGAAAGAAGAAACTTCATTGAAGTCACTCTATGTGATCAACATCTTTCAAGAAATCATATTTCATAGAATTATACTAAGTGTAACTTATTTCCAGGATTATTGGAATTAAGTATTAGAATACTTTTGTACCTTGTTGTCCATTGTTGGAAACAAGAGGTATCTTTTGAGAGGATTGTTCTCAAGAGACTTATTGGAAATCCAAGAGGGTGTTCTTGGTATTTGTTAGTGTCTTTAGTTGATAAGACTAGGAAGAGTCTTGTAAAAGTTCTAACAAAATAGTGAAATCTCTTGCGTGTTTGCAAGGGGACTGGATGTACTTCCAGGGTGTGGAAGGAACCAGGATAAATCTCTGTGTCTCTTTACTTTATGCACTTTACCGTTTTCCATAGCACTAAAACAAAACCAGAAAGTGTAAAATAAATCAAAAATCGACCACCACCTAATTCACCCCCCCCCCCCCTTAGGCGCAATCTTAAACTTACAAACTCTTGCAATCATTCAGAAGTATGAGGCCTTCAAAATGGAAGAAGATGAAACAGTTGAGACAATGTTCTCAAGGTTTCAAATTTAGGTTATTGGGCTAAAAGTTTTAAACAAAGAGTACTCAATAGCAGATCATGTAAAGAAAATCATCATAAGCTTACCCAAGAAATGGAGACCCATGGTCACAACCTTAAAACTAGCCAATGATCTGAACAAAATATCTCTTGAAGAACTTACCATCTCTTTAAGAAGTTACGAGATAGAACTAGAAGAAGATGAGCCCTAGAAGAAAGGTAATTCTCTTACTCTTAAATCTAATAAAAATTATGTAACTAAAGCTTTTCAGGTAGAAGAAAAAAACTTTGGTGGATCATCGTCAAAAGAAGACAAAGTATCTCTTCTCTCCAGAAGAGTCCATCAGCTATGGAAGCACAGACATAGGAAATTCAGAAACCCCAGAAGAACATGCAATCACTCTGAATCATCCTCTAGATACATAAAATCTAGCAACAAAGATGTTGTATGCTACAAATCCAAATAGCCAGGTCACTACAAAAGTGACTGCCCAAGTCTTCAGAAAGAAAAGCCTAAGAAGAAGTTCTCTAAAGAAAAGAAGAAAAGTCTCATGGCAACGTGGGATGACTCGGAATCTTCTGAAGCTAAAGCAAAATCAGAAGATGAATGAGCCAATATAGCTTTATGGTCGACATATAACACGAAACAGATACATCAGAATCTGAATCAGATTTAGAAGAGGTATTTTCAAAATTCTCTAGATCTCAATTAGAAGAAAGTTTGTGTGAAATTATTGAAAGATATCAATAACTTCGAGTCAAATACAAGAACCAAAAACGCGTTCTTATATCTGAAACTGAAGAAACTAGGAAATAAAAAACAGAAAACTCTAGGCTAAAATAAATTTATTCTAAACTTAAAAATGAATTACAAAAAGATCAAAAAGAATCTATTTTCGAAGTTTCAAATAATCCTGATAACATCATAAAAGAATATGATCACATCTTTTTAAAATTTCTAGCTAGAAACATAGATAGAAGCAAGATGGATTCAATGATCTATGGAGTTAGCAAAAATGGAAGAAAAGGTGTAGGATATGTGAAACCAAGAGCAGAAGAATCATAATAACCAAAGAAAGTTGATGATATTGTTATAAAACACACACCTTTAAACTCACACTTTACGTATGGACACACACATAAAATAAAATATACTAGTGATTCTTACTTTGCAAAACCAAAATTCAATCAGGAATTTGGAAACTCTAACAAACAAGGACCCAAAAAGTTATGGGTACCTAAGGATTAAATCATATATGTTGCAGATTTCTTTAACAGCAAAGTTGAAACACCAATCTTGGTACCTGGACTCTTGATGATCTCGACATATGACGGGAATAAAGCATATGCTCCAAAGCTCTAAACTTAAATCTGGAGGATACGTAGGTTTCGAAGGCAATCAGAAAGGAAAGATTATTGGCTCTGGAACCATTCGTAACAATACACTTCCCTCTATAACTAATGTTCTGTTAGTAGATGGATTAATGCATAACCTATTATCCATCAGTCAATTAAGTGATAATGGTTATGATATAATCTTTAATCAAAAGTCTTGTAAAGAAGTTAGTCAGAAAGATGGAACTATCCTTTTTAATGGTAAGAGAAAGAACAACATTTATCAAATAAAACTTTCTAAACTAAAAATTCAGAATGTAAAATGCCTTATATCTGTTAAAAATAAAAAATGGGTCTGGCATAGAAGATTGGGGCAAATATCTCAGATTAAAAAACTCAATCTAGTCAGAGGACTTCCTAACTTAAAATTCAGCTCAGATGCTCTGTGTGAAGCATGTCAAAAAGGAAAGTTTATGAAACATTCTTTCAAATTAGAAAATGTTGTTTCTACCTCAAGACTATTATACCTTTTGCATATAAATCTATTTGGATAAATGAAAACTCCATCCATCAACGACAAGAAGTATGGATTAGTGATCGTAGATGACTATAGCAGATGGACATGGGTAAAGTTCTTAAGACACAAGTTTGAGTCAAACTTTGTGTTCTCTAATTTCTGTAACCAAGATCAAAATAAAAAAGAGTTTCGAATTGTTAAGGACTGAAGTGATCATGGTGTGGAATTCGAAAACAAAAGTTTTGAAAAGTTTTTTAATGAGAATGGCATTTCTCATGATTTATCTTGTCCTAGAACACCTCAAAAAAATGGAGTTGTAGAACAAAAGAATAAAACTTTACAAGAAATAGCCAGAACCATGATCAACGAGACTAATATTGCTAAAAACTTATGGGCAGAAGCAGTTAACGTAACGTGTTATATTCATAATAGAATCTCAATAAGACCTATTCTGGAAAAGACTTCATATGAACTGTGGAAGAACATAAAGCCCAACATCTCTTATTTCCATCCATTTGAATGTACTTGTTTTATATTTAACACTAAAGAACATCTGAACAAGTTTGATTCTAAGGCACAAAATTGTTTTAAGTTAGGATACTCTGAATGCTCAAAAGGTTATAGAGGGAAGGTGGACACAACTTTATTCTGTAAACCATTTAAAAATGACATTTTGGTTTTTCGAATTTACATAGATGATATAATTTTTGGATCTACTAAATCCTCCTTGGGGAAAGAATTTGCTAAGACTATGTAGGCAGAATTTGAAATGAGCTTGATGTGTGAACATAAGTTCTTTCTAGGAATTAAAACCAATCAAACTCCATAAGGAACATACATACATTAAAGCAAGTATGTTAAAGAACTTTTAAAGAAATTTGATTTATCAGAAAGTAAGCCATCCAAAACTCCTATGTATCCTACATGCATTCTGGAAAAAGAAGAGGTAAGTAAGAAAGTAGAACAGAAGCTCTACAGAGGTATGACTGGTTCTCTCTTATATTTAACAGCTTCAAGACCTGATATTCTATATAGCGTTTGTCTTTGTGCCAGATTCCAATCAGATCCTAGAGAATCTCAGTTAACAGCAGTTAAGCGAATTTTCAAGTATCTGAAAGGTACTACTAATCTTGGTGTTTATTATGAAAATCCAATGAATATAAATTAGTAGGGTACTATGACGCTAACTTTGCTGGAGATAGAATAGAAATAAAAAGTACTTTTGGAAGCTGCAAGTTTCTAGGGAATAACCTAATTTCATGGTCCACTACTGCACTATCAACTACTGAGGCTGAATATATAGATGCAGCTGGATGCAGTAGTTAGATGCTCTAGATGAAAAGTCATCTTGAAGATTTTCATATTTATGAGATTAACATTCCTATCCTCTACGATAAAACTTCTGCTATATGTCTTTCTAAAAATCCTAATTTACATTCTAGGGCTAAACATATATAAATTAAACACCATTTCATTAGGGACTATATTCAAAAGGGAATTATTAGTTTAAAATTTATAGATACAGACCATCAATGGGGTGACGTTTTCACTAAACCCCTTTCTGAAGATAGATTTAATTTCATTCTTAAACACCTCAATATGGAATTATGCCCAGAATAAAAGTGTAGTTTCTGTATATTTAATCCTCAGAATTTTTTAATTTATTTTTGTGAACATCTAAATAATAGTTCTTCAGAAGTGAGAAGGAAAATTGTGTCACGAACTATCCAGAAGATCTGAACATTTTCCAAAAACGCTTCATTTTTAAGCTAGAATCCAGAAGTTTACCATATCAACACCTGTCAACTATAAACACTAATTCCCTCTCTAAGGATGAACACTTGTTCAAAATCTGAAGGTCTGAAACAGTTAAGTTGATGCATTGAGGCGTGAGTTAAATTGGTAATTGTTCAAAATCTTCATGCCACCCCCCTTCTTCTTATGGACAACACTTCTTGGGAAGCCTCACGGGAATCAAAATGTAATGAACCATCTCCTGAACCTCAACCTCTTCCTCTTGTCATTTTTAAGGACACGGGCAAGTCAGTTAAAGAATATCCTGAGAAAGAATATGTTGCACCTACTTCTGAAAATGAGGGTTCTTCTGGTGAAACAACTTCCTCTTCTCTTATGTTAAAAACTCTGGAAGATTAGAAGAAAGAGAGTGTAGCTGTTAAGGAAAGGTTGGACAAACAGGATGAAACGAACAAAGAAATTAGGGGCATGCTAGGGAAGCAACAAGAATCAAACAATCAGATCAAAAGTCTATTGGAAGTCTTGTTCACACGACTTCCACCTCCTCCACAACCTTATTTTTGATCTTTTGTTTTTTATGCTATGTTTTTTTTGTTTAAAAACCGATGTTCATCTGCTTCTATCTGTATTAATCTACTTTGAATGCATAATCCATTTTGTTCTCTTTACGTGTTTTTATTGCTTATTGATTTATGACAAAAAGGGGGAGAATGTAAGATATTTTGAATATAACACTATCGGGACTTAATAACAGTCATTCTGAATATCATAACCTTTGTTTCACTTTTTAAAAGCAACAAGAAAAGTCTCTAGAAAGTAACTTATATCAAATGGACTTATCAGAACTTCCTTCAGAAGCTCTAATCCAACATCTTCAAGGAAGTATCTATTTTTTTATCTGAGTATTCAACTCAGGAGGAGACCCCAATTCTTTATGTTCTTACGTGATGTATCAAAATATACAAGTATTTGTCATCATCAAAAAGGGGGAGATTGTTAGAACATAGTTTTGTTCTACATCTTAGCAAATAGTTTTGATGATAAAGAAGCATAGAAGTTGGCAAACAAAATTACGCTTAGAAGATCTGATAAGAGTTTTTGTACAACTATTGAAATATCACACTTAAAGAAGTTCTAAATGCTAAAACTTCTGAAGCACCAAAGCTACACGCTAAAACTCTGATGAAGTAAATACTATGATGAACTAAAGTCTCAATGTTAACATTCTTATTTTGATAAGTGGTTAAAGAAGAAAGTTCTGATGCATTACAATTCAATCATTACAAATCAAAAAGTAACGGCTGGTACCAGAAAAGATCTTTATTTTTGGAAAGTACATTAACAACTTTTAACCAACCTTCCAAAATCATCTTTTGATACCTCATATGCTTCGCCTATATAAAGGAGTCTTGAAGGAATGATCAAACACACTTGCGCATACAAAGATATACCTTCACAAGCTCTCTTATGTATATTCATTGTGCTTTAACCTTGTGTATAAATCACAGTTGTGATATAGTTTTTCTAGAAAACACCATTGTACACATCTTTTTTCATATTTTGTAATACCTTAAGAAACCAAGTTGTGGTTTAGTCTCAAGAAGACATTGACGGTAGTCATTGTGATTGTGTAATCAATGTTTTTGATTAGTGGATTAAGACCTTGTTTGTGTGAGGCTAAATCACCTTGGCGGGTGGACTAGAGTAGTTTGAGTTCAAACAAACCAGGATAACCAAACTTATCATATTGTTTTAATTATTTGAAAACCCCAATTCAAACCCCCTTTCTTGTGTTTTTCTATCCTTTACACATCAACACCAATATCCTCATGGTTAATTATACAACAACAACAATTCTTCATTAGAAATAGAACATTCCCAATTAATCTACTATACAAAGCATTTGCATACATTTCACAAAAAGATATAACTTGATAGTATAAAACACCCGTCCATGCATCAAATAGTTAGAATTCTTGCACTGAAATTATTTTTAAGAGAAAGTATCTTAAACCAGTGTTCCAACTGTCATACCCCATTTTTTGCCCCTAATTTGTTCATTCATAACATCATATGCATTTACATCATAAATCTTTCATTCATTTGAAATATAAAGACATGGGCTCAAATGGCTCTTGATATTAGGGTTTTCCCCTATGAATTGAGGTTATTATCTCTCTCAAGTTGATACCACTGTTCCATTTATCACTCTTGGTATAAAATCAGGGTTTTGGATCTACAAGCATCATGGTTATTTTCCGTGGCAAGATTCCTCGAGATACAAGTTTTGCTTCATTTTAATTTCTTCAAGAAACCAGTGCATTAGGATTTGACTTGTGTACTCAAGACTTTATCATGAATTCACTATGAATGTCCTTGAGCTAGGTTTTGTTCTTCTCACCATCTCAAGCCTTTTCCATCCATATGCACTCAAGGTTCAAAGAATTAGGGCTTCTCCTAACTTGCTTGAGCGTTGATAATGATTCTTCAACAAAGTTCATTATGCTAAGGGTCTATATCTTATCATGCTTGAGTTTGTCAACATTTCAATTGAAATTCATTGGAATTCATACTTCATGTCCTATCATCCATCTTTAAGTTGTTCTTCAAGACATTAATTTTATTTCAAGATTAATAGTTATCAAGCTAGGATGATTTTGTGGATTAAATTGTGAAACATGAATCACGGCATAAGGTGTGAAGTTGTGGATTCTTTGTAAGCAAAACATTTTTCCTCAAGAAGTTATTTTGGGTTAAAGGACTGCTTGTATATATTTCTTGATTGATTGTAATATGGACTAAGTTCATTTGGGATAAGTTGTCTCATTTGCAAGGCAATGTGGATCCATGAACTCAAGTGAGGTTAAGGTTCATTGTTCGAAATACAAGATTGGAAGGATCATTCATGGCTAATTTCTCGTGATTCAAATGACGAAGGCGTATATCATGATTGGTTCAAGAGTGCAAAGCAAGGTTTAAATCCAAGTTTCAATATTTACCATTCATTGATTCATAAAAAAATTAGGTTCACAAGATACAAAGAGAGACTAATGACCTAAAATCCTTCCCAAGCTTCACCAAAACCACGTCTGAGATGTTTGCTTAATGATGCATCAAAAGCGTTACATAAGTTGTCCAAACATGCCATCAAAGCTTGTCACAAATCTTGCCAAGAGTTTGTCCAAACTTGTTGCTAAAGCATTACTAGCTTGTCACAAATCAAAGCACGTATCAGATGTTACAGCTCAACATATTTCAAACTTCCCTAACAAGCTTCATAACAGAATTTGAGATGAGTAATAAGATTCAATCTCAATCATTCATTTGTTATAACAGACTTTTAAAATCAAGGGAGGAGATGTTTTTACCTGTAGAAAAATTCTCAGATAAGCCAGGCCATCTGATATATAACAGTTTTCATCTTCAGATCCAAGGGGAGGAGAGGAAGAAAAACACGATTTATTTCTGCACAAAAAAAAAACTTCTGTGAAGCAGCAAAATTCCTCTGCAATTTCTTGCACAATCTTGATCTCAGAAAGCTTCCTCTGCGGAATTCCTTTACAGTTTCTGAGTCTCCAATCTTCATTGCACAAAAGCATCAATATTCATCAATCATCATCGTTACTTCAATATCATCTTCATCTTCCTCGCATACTCATTCATACAACAACACCTCTGCTTCAGGATATTCATCACAGTTTCGCAAGTCCAACAACAATAAATGTTTGAGAAGTAATCGAAACGGAATCAGAGAAGAAAAGAAAACAAATTCAAAATACGCATACCTGAGTCGTTGTTCTCCGGTTTTCTGTTCGTTTTCATCAAGCTTGAAGAGCCACCAGAGTTCTCCAGTATGTAAGCCTTACATTACTTATTGTTTCTGCATCCCTGTATGATAAGATCAGTAGCGTATAGTGTTATTGTTTCCTTCCATTTCGGATTTCATCGTGAACGAACCGAGAACGTGTTGGCTGTTGAACGCGATGGTTGGAAGTAGGATGTGAACGAGAGAAGGAGGTGAAGCTGACAAAGCAGAAAACGAACTGTGATGATGAGTGAAGGCGAGGTCGAAGAGCTTTGAACGAGAATTTGAGTTGAGCGAATCAGAGATGAGCATTGGAAGAAGAGAAACGACGCGACGATGCTGTGAATGGCGAGGTTGAATCGGAGCTGAGTGAAAGATGGAGTAGACAACAAATTGAAGCAGAACGAGGTTGATACGCGACTGAAATACGAAATCGCGAGCGGACGAAGAGGAAATGGTGAATGTTGAGATTGCGTCGAATCGGTTGGTCGAAGTAGGCGATGACGTTTGGTTTGAATCGGTGGATGAAAGCTTGAGACGGTGGATAAACAAAGTTCATTGATGCAGCCTGAGATGTTCATAGCACAGTGTTGTTGCAGTGAGTTCGTCGGAATTCGAAGCGAGAACGAAGATGACGAATTCGTGAAGGCAGCCGCGACGCTGCAATTTTGAGTAAAGGGAAGAAGTTGATTCGACACAAATTCCCAACCCTATCCCTCTTCTCTTAAACGAAATTTTTTTAATTTGTTTTACTAAATAAAATTTTGAAATAAAAAATAATAGTGAATTTTGGAAAATTTATTTGGTTTAAGTTTATGATTGTCTTTGGGACGAAATGAAGAATTCGTTGGGCCTGCCTCATACCTTTTTTTTTCTTCCGCCCATTACCATTGTTTTTGGAACCTGAAGATACTGGACAAAAAATAACCATCCTGGGTCCAGACTTAGGCCTAGTGCCTAAGATTCTACACCATACCCCAAGGTTCCAATTTCACACCTCCCTCTATTTTTCTTTCTTCTAATCTCTCTTTTCCATTTTAATTGTCTTGGTTTTAATTTCTTTTATCAATTCTAGGTATTAAAATAATAATAGTAAATAATAAAAAGATATATAAGAAAATGTTTTAGGTTTTTTTTTAGAAGTATTTTAGGATTCAATTAAGTGCTATTAGTTCTTCATGTTCTTAATTTCTTTCTTTAAATCAAGTTTAAACATCATGTTTTATGTGTTTTCTTTGCGTGATATTGATAAGATGCTTAGGTATTGAGAATAATTTTCTATTAATGCCATGCTCCTTTAGGATTCTATGAGACGACTAATCTCCCTTTTGATCATTTTATGTTGATTAGACCTTAGGATTTCGATACAAGCATGATAAATTTAGGATAGTCCTTCATCTCATCTCATCTTCTTTAAAAATATTCTCCCTCCTTTTGAAAACTCTTCTTGTTTTTTTTAAACTTGAAACACTTTGATAATAAACTTGGACTTAGGTCCATGCATTTTCAAAACATTTTTATGAATAAATTTCAATCAACTTAATAATACCTTTACATTTTTGTCAGAAGACTAAAAGTCGATCAATCTCATTTCAATTCATTTTTCCACTTTGACTTTTACTTTAAAAAAATTTTCTCAAAACATTAGACTCTTGTCAATCCTTGTAGTGATTCAAACAACTATACTTCTATAATATGTAGTGAAGAGAGATATTTTCTATTAGGGTGTTGAGTGAGGCATTGTTGATTTTAAAATCCAAGCCATATCCTACACTTTGAGATGATGCAAATACTCTTTTCTCATGATTATGGGTAGTAAGTATGTTTTCCACACGGACAATGACAACGATGTCTTATCTCATAAAATTAACCAACACACTTTTGTTTTAAATTTTTTTAAAAGAAGAACTACGAGTGTTCTGATTCCTGCTGGGATACATAGGCACTGGATTGAAGATCCGGGCGAACGCAATAATAAAAAACTTTCTTTTTTCCCAAATTGATTTATTCATGCAAATAACTCTTTTTAATAACCATCATACACAGATTTACAAAGAGGTTCCTGCAGAGTACCATAGCTGTTTAGGGTGCTAATACCTTCCCTTTGCATAACCAACCACCTTACCTTGAATCTTTCCCCCTCTTTTGGGTTACTCTCTCTTTTCCCATTCCTTTGGAAACAATAAAGCGCGGTGGCGATTTTTATTTTGAGTTGTATAAGTCTAGTCAATACAATGGCTTAGTCTTAAACATTTCTACCGCTATAGAAAAATAGCGACTTCACTGGGAAAAGATTGACCTCTTGCTGGTCCATCCCTAAGTGGTTTGAGCCTATCTTTGTTTATCTGTGTATATGCTATTATTTGTTGTATATTATTTGTTGTATATATGCTTTTTTGCAGGATTTTTTCTAGTCTTCAGGGTTCAGTGATATTTGTGTGGTGAGATAAGTCCTATACCCGTACTTCAGTCCACTTATGTTTAGGACGGGAGGTATAGTCATGTTAACTTTGAGGGAGTAATCCCAAAAAAGGAGACATGAGATCCCCCACTCAGTGGAGGCCCCTTTGAATGTAGTTTCGTTTACCGAGTAATTGGGGAGACGTGCTGCTTTCAACCTGGAAGCCTGCTAAAGCTGAGGACCGTAGAACCCCTAACCCATCTTGGCCTTTTAAGAGTAGTGCGGAAGCTATGACAGCGTAATCCCGAAGTGGTTGTAACGCGATACTATACTCAAATGAGTTTTTCCTGAGAATATTACTAATTACTGAGTAATCAGGACGTTGGTAATATCCGAAGGAAGGATGTAGACTATGGGAACCTTTTAGAACCTTGATTCGGCAGGTGATAAATTATTAGTACATACCTTGTGGGTTAGTTGTTACTTTGGTTCCATGCTCGTGACGCCGGACTTTTGAACATGTTCTGTTTGTTTAGAGTATTGTACAATGATTATCCAGATTATATGAGGACCTTTGATCCCATGCCTTTGATCTTATGAATGTGAATATCATCATCACATGGAGTTTATTATGACAGGTGTCGTACCTCAAATTTGTCCTACCTCGATGATTTTTTTTTGTTGAGATTAAGATAGAAGAATTATTTAATTAAAGATGGTACAACAATATCTGATGGTCCATTCTTAAAATTTAAGCCAACCGGGGGGTGTATTTTAATTCAGGAAAATGGGGCTTTCTAAATCAGAAAGACTAATGTATTTGTTGACCTATTCGTAAGGCATGTTGTCCTATGGCCCATGCGATTAGAAAATTGAAAACTATTTCAAAAAAGAAATTAAATTTTAATTACATAAGCTCAATTAAGAAGGGTTGTTGCTAGTAAGAAGGTGAGGTGAAAATTCAAACTGCAAGCCCATTGAGTTTGTGATTAGTCCATTTGACGTCTTAAGAAAAAAATCATTTCCTTTTTACTATTATCCTTAAAATTGTCATTCCATTAAATATTTTTAAAAAAATTAGTAAGTGATGAATTTAAAATTATTTTGTAGATGTCTATTAAAAATACTTTTTGCGAAAACAGGATTGTTGTGTTCGGGAAAAATAGTAAGAAGGCCCGCCCATTAAGTCTTTTATTGTTTTAGTAATAAGAAAGGAGGGTGCAATTTCAAACTACTGGACCAATAGAGCCATTAAAACCTAGCTCGTTTGGTCTTTTCTGAAATGTTGAATAGAAGAGTGAGGGGTTGTACGTTTTTCCAGGGATTCAAATAATGGATATAGTTTGGGCCTGCTCAATATTGGCTTATGTTTAAAAACTGTTACTACTAAACATTATTTTATTACAATTAAATATTTTTTTATAAACTATTTATTAAAAAAATTCCTTTTGTAATGAGCATATTGTGTTTCGGAAAATATTGTTGCTAGCCCAATGGAGACATGCCCAGTCTGTATCAAAGGTTGGAAATTTGTTTTTTGCAATAACAAAGGCATATTTTAGGCAGTTCAAAAACCCTAGTAAGTAACGTAAGGCCTAAATTGAATTAGAAACAAATGTTGTATCAATCACAACAGTATATGCGCACATTTTTCTTCATTAAACGCTTACTGTAGAAATTAAAGCAAGATCAGATCTTGGCTTGGTGGAAAATATGCAGAATAAATCTAATAATAGGATAAAATCTCAATTATAGTTAAACAATACAGAATCTACAAAACAAATCTCAGTTTGTTACAAACAAATCCAATTCAAATCTCTAATACACAAATTACTCTCATCTCAGCAAATATATATTACAATTGCAATCAGAATCAATAAATTACAAATCCCTAACTTTCCTCTCAGTCCCTCATCAAAGCTTAAATTGTAACTCCAATTTCTACAAAGCCCTAATTCGATACCTATAAATCACAATACAGACACGAGGGGAAAGGGGCTAGAGAATATAGAAATGAGGATAATAATACAGAAGAAAGATTGAAAAACGGATTCATGAGCTTGAATATAGGAACAAGGAAAAGAAATTGAAGAAGAGGAACCCGGAGAAACTCACTCACTGTTAAAGACAAAATAAGGAAGCAGTTAGTGTTTCAACATCTGAAACCCTAATCGCCACTGAACATTTCCAAGCTTCACCGTTGTTTCAACCTTATCATCACCTTCGAACAACGCGGAGATCTGCGAACAAGAAGAAAAAGGGGATTAACATCAGATTAGAAGACAACTCAAAGTCAGAAAGCGAGAACACGAGGGGTAACAAACTCGGCTTTTTCTTATTTTTGTTTGTGATTTTGTTGGGTTGTCATAATTAGGTTTATGGGGTTACACCGCTGCGGTGGTGGATAGTAGGGTTTGGAGGCAAGGTTTGAGAAGAAGTAGAAGAAAGGGTTTGGAAGAGAGAGAGGAACAATGCTGTAAAACAAGAAATTGAATTGTAAAAATGTATTAAAATTAAATTTTAGTCTATCGTATCCTGTGCACGCGCGCCTACAATAACCAACATGTACCCTTAATTCTATCCATATGATTATTATCAGACGGCCATAGGCCAAGTCCCACGATAGCTTGCATGCACCCGTGCCACACATAATTGAATCAGCCCTTGCAAACATTCAATGGGCCGAGCCCAGTTTCTTTTTGCACATCCTTTTTTTTTAATTGCTAAATACCAAAACACCTCACCCCCCCCCCCCTGGCCTGGGTTCGTAGTGGGCCTAATCTAACTGTTTTCGACACCCCACTTTTTTACTTAACAACAAAAAGATGCACCCCCTTCTGAAATTAGTTATATTCTATATTTTTTATATAATTATTATTTTCTTACTATTTTTATTATATTATTATTTTTTATTATTATTATTAGTTATAATTATTATTATCATTAATAGTAATTTTTATTTATAGTATTATTTATTATATGTAAATATTACTAAATTATCAAATAAATTTATTTTTATATTAAAATTGCATATATTACTTTATATATCATTTGCATTAAATTATTTTCTAATCATGCATTAATCAAGATCTTTGCAAATAATATGACTAAAAAACACAAACAAATCATCAAATTATTTTTTACAATAAACTAAGCTAATCAACTGTCTTTCTGCAAAAGGGTTTCAAACTAGTTTTGACTTACTATGCACTCAGTCAAAATCTCCGCAATCACTACTCATGACCGAGTGCGAAGTGATTCAAAATATGTTTTCAAACCCCTAAAAAACACCAACCCATACGAACTACGAATTGGGAGTCTGATTCCTCATAAGAGAATACTCAGGCATACGATCGAAAATCGTGGCGACTCTTTCTAATTAAAACTTAAAATCCAGTTTACCCCAAACCTAAACCTATAGTATAATATCCTTGTGAACAAGGTGGATGAAAGGTGCCTAACACCTTCCTTTCGTCTAATTGAGTCCGAAACCTAGAATCTCTGTCTGCGAATTTGGGTTTTCTGTTAGATTCTCTTCCCTAGGATAAAAACTAATATTGGCAACTCTTGATTAAAAAAACCAGTTGCTACAACTGGCGACTCTGTTGGGACTCTCCTTAACCCTAGGTTTAGGTATTTTTGGGGTTTCTTATTTTTATTTGCTTTATTTATTTATTGCATTTATCTATTTATCGAATTTATTTATGAAGTGGTGAAAAACACAAGAAGGGGGGGTTGAATTGTAAAACTGAAATCTTAAAGCAATTGACAAGATATTTTTATCCTGGTTCGTTTGATCTCAAACTACTCCAGTCCACCCGTCAAGGTGATTTCGCCTCTCTCCAACGAGGTCTTAATTCACTATATTCAACTGAATATTACAGACTGCTTTAACAACTGCTAAAGCCTTCTTGATTCAAACCACAACCCGGTTTGTCAAGGCAACACTTTCTTACAAAGGTATAAAACAATGTGTGTGGATGTTTTCTACAAAACTTTATCACAACTGTGATGTATACACAAATGAAGCTTAGAAACTAGATTGCTAAACAATAATGGAATATCAGAGTTTGGTTTAGCAAAACTGGTAGAATGAAGATTATGGTTCAGCTTTGTGCGTGTAGAGATTTGGAGAGCATTAGCCATTATAATCTTCGAAGCCTTGTTTATATAGCACTTGAGAAGATGAACGTTGAATGCAATATTCTTGATTCAATGCTAATAACAAGCTTTCCTTTTTGAGCAGATCTTGTCTAGAATGAGGCCGTTGGAATTAATTAGCTTTCAATGCACAGTACCGTTGCTTCTTCAATGCACGTTCTGGCTTGGCTCATTCTGATTCTGCTTCGCTGCTGATGAACTATAGTGTTTCTGTATCAGAGTGTTTGAGCGCAGTCTTGTTCATCAAGCTTCAGCATGTGCGTGAGTTGATCATCTGATCTTGACGTTCTGATGTAGCAACTTCTGATGCTGGTGTATGAAATCAAATTCTGATGCTGAATAAACGTGATCTTGCTTATATCCATCAGAGTATCTGCGAGTCAGAGCATAATAATTTTAGGCAGCAGATAGTTCAAACATGAAACATTTAAATACTATATCTTTTCACTTTGTTATCATCAAAACTTAAATATAGGGTAGTAGATTCAAACATTGTTCTAACAATCTCCCCCTTTTTGATGATGACAAAAACTAGATATTTTAAATGAAAAATAACGTGAAAAGGTATCTGGAAAAATGTATCAGAGTAAAGAAGTACGGAGAATTCAGAGTTAAGAGATACTCCCCCTGAGTTTATTACTTCCCTTTGATATACGTGTTCTTCAGGATCAGATCTTTTTCTTTCTTTGAACATCAGATTATAAGAGTCTTTGACTTATCAGAGAGCAGAGCTTCAGAGCTTTTCCTGTCACAGCTTTGCTTTGGATCAGAGTATTAGGTCGATCAGAACTTCATATTGATCAGAGCAACATTGATCAGAGCTTCTACATTTTGGTCAGAGCTTCTAGTCTTCAGAGTGTCCAGGAGCTTCCTTGTGCCTGTAGACTTTAAACAAAACAGAAAAACATTTCAAGTAATAGAGTTAGAATGTTTGAGAGTTTCTGTCTAGTTAGCCCGTTATTGATTTAAATATCATTCTTGTTCTCCCCCTTTTTGTCAGCAATCAAAAAGTGTTGGTGATGTGCTAAAACGATTAAGATCAGAAAAAACAAATTATATTAAGATAGTTCAGAATAAGAGCAAGAAAATATTACAAAAACTTAATCAAAACAGTACATCAGAAAATCGGGAAAACATGAAAAGGTCATGCATGAAAAAGATTTAAGGTTGAGGAGGCATGCGTGTGAACAGGCTCTCCAGCATTGCTTGAATCTTTTCAGAAGTTTCATTCTGTTTCTGCACCATGCTGACAACAGAGTCAATCTTGCTGTCCTGCACATCCATTCTTGCTTTCATCTTCTGATCATTCTCTTCCATCCGCTGGTGTAGACGCAAGTCATTCAGCCTTAGTTCTTCCAGAGTCTGCCTGTCCAAGGCAGCTTGAGAAGCATCAGAAGGAGGAGGCTTCTCAGAACTTTCAGCGAGATCTTCTGCTGGATTTTCTTCAGCCTGAATGGTCTTGTCTTCTTCTGATGGTTGCACCGTTGCAGCTTGCTGTTTCTCAGACCAAGGTTCACTGTCCAGAGGGAGCACAGCTTCCTGAGGCAGCTGACTTTCAACTTCCTTCAGCAGCTTGCTGAAGTTCTGTTGAGCCTGCTCATAGTTGACATCCTGCAACTTGAGGGCTTCAGCACGTACCCATAGTCTGAACTGTGACCAGAGCTGATCAGAAGCAGCTGGGTCAATCATCCCAGGACATACTTGCTTCAAAGAAGCAATCCATTGCAGCACACCTGTTTCAAAATTCAAAATACCAGAGCCAACATCTGGTTGCTTTGGTTTTGGGATGGCAATTTTGTGTCTTAAATCAGCAAGACGTTCAAGACTGGTTAAGTCAATGAAAGTCCTGCTGGGGTTTTCAGCGGATTTCTGAGAGGCTGTTTGTTTTGGAGGAGGGGTATCAGAGTCAGATATTTCGATTGGAGTGGGTGGTGTTGTGGTTCTGGTTGTTGTTGTTGTTCTGGTTATGGAGGAGGAACATTTAGTGGTTCAGAGTGTGGTTGAGCAGAAGCATGTTCACGCTCAATATCAGCTAGCACTCGGTCAAGTGCTGGTGTTGTTGAAACTGTTGGTTGTTTGGGGAGTTTGGTTCTGGGTCTTCTGAGTAGTAAGGCCTCAGAAGGGTCTTCTGGTATGGTTTCATCAATGGTAGGGATTGGGATGGATATTCTGTGGGAGGTTTGAGAGGGGGCAGCAGATGTTGGAATAGTAGATGAAATTAAAACAGGGGCAGCAGATGAAATACCTCTTTTCTTTGGAGTCTGATGAGATGATCCTTCTGATGGCGCTTTCCTCTTCTTTGTCTTCTTCTGAGTCACTTCTGGTTTGGGGTGACTCAGATCTTTGATGTTCAGCTTTGAACCTGTATCCTCTTCCTTGTACGCATCTGGGTACCTGAGAAACATCTCTGGTTTGGATTCCATTTCAGAAAATACCGGAAAATCACTCAGAGGCACTCTTCTACTGGAGATATCAGCAGTTGAAGTAGCTCTGGGTTCCTTCTGAATATTTTCTATCAGCTTCATCTTTTTCAGATTCTTAGCGTTCAGCGGTTTCCCAATGGTTGGTTCAATAGTGCTCAGCTCCTGAGCTTCAATCAGATGTTCAATCAGTCTATTCTCTGTCAGAATATCTGATATGAGCCTTCCAAACGGTATCCAGTCCCTCTTGGTTCTTTCTTCTTCTCTTGTCTCTTTCACACTGGTCTTGAGATGGTTGAACAGGAAGTGAGCCAGATTGATCTTAATCTTCTGATCAATAAAGTAGATCAGAAACTGCTGATCCACATTTATATAGTCAGGAGAACTTGTTGGTTTCCTGTGGTTAAAGCATCCCAGAACAATCTTAGCCCATACTCTGCAGTGATCCTTCAGATCCTTAATTTTGCTGCTGGGCATTCCAAGAGTGAAAATCCTGTGAGCTACCACACCTACATCAGCACATCTTTCAGCCATGTCCACACAACGGACTCCACCACCACTTTGACCGATTAGCTTTGCAATGAGATCTTCAGAAATCACGATCTTCTTTCCCATAACAGAAGAAATGACTAGATGTTTAGAAACCTTGGCGTGAATCCAAAATTCCTTGACTAGCGCTGGGAATGTTGGTCCAACCAACCTATCGAAATACCTCTCCCACTTTTGAGCCCTAATTTCTTCAGTTAGGTCAAATCCATTTTCCTTCAAGCTTTCAAAGTCGATGATTAACTCAGAAAGCACTTCAAGGTTCTTCACCGGAGTGAGGAGAGTTCTGAGTGGCACCTGATATTGTTCAGAGGTTGCTTTCTTCTGATTGCCTGCAGAAATGCTGGAGGATGCCATTGTTCACACTAAAAAGCTTTGAGAATGAATTGAGAGAAAAAGGTTTGTAGGAGATGAACTCAGAAATATGCAGAAAATGCTTGAGTGATTGTGAGAAAGCGTAAAGAATAAATGAGAGATTAATGTGCTTAAATAGAGTTTTCAAAATTGTTTTGAAAAGTTAAACGTTTTTAAGAGAGAGAAAAAAAAATCATGATTGCCATTTAAAAGAATGATTACTTTTCATTAAATGCTTGCTGATTTTGGGGGATTTGAGAAAGATACTTAAAAACGGTTACCAGACATGTGTCTCAATGCACCCAATCAGCGCTTTGCCTTCTCAGAAGCGTGCACGCGTTCTGCTTCAGAGATATGCTGATGATTGGATGACACTTGTTTGATGTAGTGATCAGCACGTCTGTCTTTGAGATTAGACTCTCAGATCTTTAGACTTGCATCTGATACAATCTGCATGTTCTATCTTTCTGAAAGGAGATTGATCAGAAGTTCACAGTGAAAATAATTACATTCTGAAGATAAATATATGGAATTAAAACCTTTTCACTCTGGGCATACTTTCATGCTGAGATGTTTCAGAATGAAATTAAACCTATCTTCTGAAAGGGGTTTAGTAAAGATATCAGCCCATTGATGGTCTGTATCTATAAATTTTAAGTTCAAAATACCTTTCTGAATATAGTCCCTAATGAAATGATGCTTTATTTCTATATGCTTAGCTCTAAAATGTAAAATAGGATTCTTACTTAAGCAAATAGCAGAAGTATTATCACAAAGTATAGGAATGTTACTCTCAAAAATCTGGAAGTCTTCAAGCTGACTTTTCATCCAGAGCATTTGTGTGCTACATCCTGCTGGTGCTATGTACTCAGCTTCTGCTGTTGACAGAGCAATTGTTGATTGCCTTTTGCTGGACCAAGAGATCAGATTTTCTCCCAGAAACTGGCAGCTTCCAGAAGTACTTTTACGTTCCACTCTGTCTCCAGCAAAGTCAGCATCACAGTAGCCTACTAAGCTGTAATTACTAGATTTTCTATAAAACAAACCCAGATTAGTAGTACCTTTCAGATACTTGAAAATTCGCTTAACAGCTGTTAAGTGAGATTCTCTAGGATCTGATTGGAATCTAGCACAGATACAAACGCTGAATAATATGTCAGGTCTTGAAGCAGTTAGATAGAGGAGAGAACCAATCATACCTCTGTAGACTTTCTGTTCTACACTTTTGATTACCTCTTCTCTTTCCAGAATGCACGTGGGATGCATTGGAATCTTTGATGGCTTACATTCTGAGAGGTCAAATTTCTTCAGAAGATCTCTGATGTATTTGCTCTGATGAATGTAAGTTCCTTCTGGAGTTTGATTGATCTGAATTCCTAGAAAGAATTTCAGTTCCCCCATGAGGCTCATCTCAAATTCTGCCTGCATACACTTAGCAAATTTTCTTCCAAGAGAAGGATTAGTAGAACCAAAAATGATATCATCAACATAAATTTGACAAACTAAGATGTCACTCTTAACTGTTTTACAGAATAGAGTAGTGTCCACTTTCCCTCTGGTGAATTCATTTTCAAGCAGAAAGTTACTTAGCCTTTCATACCAAGCTCTGGGAGCTTGTTTCAGACCATACAGTGACTTCTTTAGTTTGAAAACATGTTCTGGATGTTTTGTATTTTCAAAACCTGGGGGTTGGTGAACATAAACTTCTTCTTCTATATAACCATTTAAGAATGCACTTTTGACATCCATCTGATACAGAGTGATGCCTCTATTAACAGCAAATGAAATTAAAAGTCTGATAGATTCTAACTTGGCGACTGGGGCAAAGGTTTCTGTATAGTCTATCCCCTCTTGCTGACTATAACCTTGTGCAACCAGTCGTGCCTTGTTTCTGATGACTTCACCTTGTTCATTTAGCTTGTTTCTGAACACCCATCTTGTTCCAATGACGTTGAATCCTTTTGGTCTGGGAACGAGATCCCATACGTCGTTTCTAGTGAATTGATTCAGCTCTTCTTGCATTGCCAGAATCCAGTCATTATCCAGAAGTGCTTCATCAATTGAAGAAGGTTCAATCAGAGACACAAGTCCCATCAGAGTTTCTTCAGAGTTTCTGAAGCTTGCTCTTGTTCTGATTGGATCTTCCTTTCTTCCTAGGATAGTCTCTTCTGGGTGATCCAAGCTGCTTCTGGGCACTCTCTTCTGAGGTTGATCAGCAGTTGTTGTAGGATTTCTAGCAGTGCTCCTTTCAGACGTTGAAGGAATGTCTGTGTTGAGAGCTTCTGATGACTTGTCTTCAGAACCTGCAAATTCAATTTCTATACCTGCAAAAGTTTCATTCTGCTTTGACTTTTCAGAGTCAAGCTTATCATCAAAACGAACACTGATTGATTCTTCCACAATCTGTGTTTCTGTATTGTATACTCTGTACCCTTTTGAGCGTTCAGAGTATCCTAACATAATACACTTTTGTGCCTTAGAATCAAACTTGTTCAAATAATTCTTTGTATTTAATATAAAGCAAGTACATCCAAATGGATGAAAATATGAAATGTTGGGCTTTCTGTTCTTCCACAATTCATATGGAGTCTTTTCCAGAATAGGTCTTATTGAGATTCTATTCTGAATGTAGCACGCTGTGTTTATTGCCTCTGCCCAGAAAGTCTTAGCAACGTTTGTCTCATTGATCATGGTTCTGGCCATTTCTTGCAATGTTCTGTTCTTTCGTTCTACAACTCCATTTTGTTGGGGAGTTCTAGGACAAGAGAAATCATGCAGAATGCCTTTGTCATTAAAGAATGACTCAAAATCTTTATTTTCAAATTCTCCACCATGATCACTTCTGACTTTAACGATTCTAAGATCTTTTTCATTCTGAACTTGGTTACAGAAGGTAACAAACACAGAGTGTGACTCGTCCTTGTGTCTTAAGAACTTTACCCATGTCCATCTGCTATAGTCATCTACGAATACTAACCCATACTTCTTACCACTGACAGAAGCAGTTTTAACTGGTCCAAATAAGTCAATGTGCAGAAGTTCTAATGGCTTAGAGGTAGAAACAACATTTTTGGATTTAAAAGAAGGTTTTGCAAATTTGCCTTTCTGACATGCTTCACACAGAGCATCTGAATTGAACTTCAAATTAGGAAGTCCTCTGACCAGATTGAGTTTGTTAATCTGAGATATTCTTCTCATACTAACATGCCCCAATCTTCTGTGCCAGATCCACTGCTCGTTGTTAACAGACAGAAGACATTTTACATTCTGACTCTTTAGTTCAGAAAGTTTGATTTTGTAAATGTTGTTTTTCCTCTTACCATTAAACAGGATAGTTCCATCTTTCTGACTAACAGCTTTACATGATTTTTGATTAAAGATTATATCATAACCGTTATCACTTAATTGACTTATGGATAACAGATTATGCATCAATCCATCTACTAGCAGAACATTATTAATAGAGGGAAGATTTCTGTTACCTACAGTTCCAGAGCCAATGATCTTTCCCCTCTGATTGCCTCCAAAGCCAATGTGGCCTCCAGGCTTAAGTTCCAGGCTTTGGAACATATGCCTTCTTCCCGTCATGTGTCGTGAGCAGCCAGAGTCCAGGTACCATGACTGGTGTTTCTGATTTGCTGCTAAAGATATCTCTTCTGTGTCTGATTCTGAGTCTGATTCAGAAGCTTCACTCTCTTCTGAAATGTTAGCCATGATTGCTATGTTTGCCCTTTCATCATCTGATTCTGAGTCAGCTTCAGACGAGTCAGAGTCATCCCATGTGGCCATGAGACTTTTCTTCTTCTCTCTTCCAAACTTCTTTTTGGGCTTTTCCCTCTGAAGCTTTGGGCAGTCACTCTTGTAGTGTCCTTGCTCATTGCACTCGTAGCAGATGATGTCTTTGGTATTTGGATTCTTGCTACTGGAGGAGCCTTCAGATCTTCTGTATCCAGAGGAAGAATCTGTCCTTCTGTATCTGGAAGAAGACTCGTTCTGATCAGATCTTCTGGGATTCCTGAACTTCCTTTGTCTTTGCTTCCACAGTTGATTTACTCTTCTGGAGAGAAGGGAGAGTTCGTCTTCTTCTGATGAGGATCCATCAGATGTTTCTTCAACTGCCTGCAAAACTTTAGACTCAGATTTTCTGTTAGATTTTAATGCTAAAGGCTTACCTTGCTTCTGAGGCTCGTCAGCTTCTAGCTCTATCTCATGACTTCTGAGGGAGCTTATAAGTTCCTCCAGAGTGATTTTGTTGAGATCTTTAGCTAGCTTCAGAGCAGTAACCATAGGCCTCCACTGCTTGGGTAAACTTCTGATTATTTTCTTGACATGGTCAGCAGTAGAGTATCCTTTGTCCAGAACTTTGAGACCAGCTACCAGAATCTGGAATCTAGAGAACATAGCTTCAATGGATTCAGATTCTTCCATTTTGAACGCCTCATACTTCTGAATGAGCGCCAGAGCTTTTGTTTCTTTGACTTGAACGTTGCCCTCATGCGTCATTCTGAGAGAATCAAAGATGTTCTTTGCTGTGTCTCTGTTGGAGATCTTTTCATACTCAGTATAGGAGATGGCACTGAGGAGGATGGTTCTGGCCTTATGGTGATTCTTGAAGTCACGCTTTTGTTGATCAGTCATTGATTTTCTATCAATCTTCTGACCACTTGCATTCACAGGGTGCGTGTATCCATCTGTCACCATATCCCACAGATCAGCATCATGTGCTAGAAAGAAGCTTTCAATTCTGTCTTTCCAGTAATCAAAGTTTTCTCCATCAAAGACTGGAGGTTTGCCACTGAATCTGTCTCTGTCCTCATTGTTGTCATTGCTGAAGTGAGAATTGTTTCCTGCCATTGTGTTTTTCTGACGCTGGATCTTGTACTGACACGGTTAAGTGTTTTAGCTCAGAACCAGGCGCTCTGATGCCAATTGAAGTGGTGAAAAACACAAGAAGGGGGGGTTGAATTGTAAAACTGAAATCTTAAAGCAATTGACAAGATATTTTTATCCTGGTTCGTTTGATCTCAAACTACTCCAGTCCACCCGTCAAGGTGATTTCGCCTCTCTCCAACGAGGTCTTAATTCACTATATTCAACTGAATATTACAGACTGCTTTAACAACTGCTAAAGCCTTCTTGATTCAAACCACAACCCGGTTTGTCAAGGAAACACTTTCTTACAAAGGTATAAAACAATGTGTGTGGATGTTTTCTACAAAACTTTATCACAACTGTGATGTATACACAAATGAAGCTTAGAAACTAGATTGCTAAACAATAATGGAATATCAGAGTTTGGTTTAGCAAAACTGGTAGAATGAAGATTATGGTTCAGCTTTGTGCGTGTAGAGATTTGGAGAGCATTAGCCATTATAATCTTCGAAGCCTTGTTTATATAGCACTTGAGAAGATGAACGTTGAATGCAATATTCTTGATTCAATGCTAATAACAAGCTTTCCTTTTTGAGCAGATCATGTCTAGAATGAGGCCGTTGGAATTAATTAGCTTTCAATGCACGGTACCGTTGCTTCTTCAATGCACGTTCTGGCTTGGCTCATTCTGATTCTGCTTCGCTGCTGATGAACTATAGTGTTTCTGTATCAGAGTGTTTGAGCGCAGTCTTGTTCATCAAGCTTCAGCATGTGCGTGAGTTGATCATCTGATCTTGACGTTCTGATGTAGCAACTTCTGATGCTGGTGTATGAAATCAAATTCTGATTCTGAATAAACGTGATCTTGCTTATATCCATCAGAGTATCTGCGAGTCAGAGCATAATAATTTTAGGCAGCAGATAGTTCAAACATGAAACATTTAAATACTATATCTTTTCACTTTGTTATCATCAAAACTTAAATATAGGGTAGTAGATTCAAACATTGTTCTAACAATTTATTCACTATAAAATTCTCTTATCATCATATATTTACTGCGTGGTGGGATTTTTTCTATCTCAAGAATATTTCCAATATACCCCTTAGAAATAAGGTTCGTCTATTAGCTTAGGGGGTAAATTATCCCTGCGAGTTTATGTGACGAACTCGCCTAGAGTCGGTGAACTTTCGAAAAAGGAATACTTATTGAGAGATATCCTCTTGAAGAGTAGGAATTTGGAAGGTCACCCATGACTCTTTGTAACGACCTTATCCCAAAATCTCATGATGAGACCTTTCACGACTTTGAGACGAAAGTTTCGGTCTGTCAAGAGGCTCCTCCTAAGGGAAGCCCTTGTGCCTTTCCCCTCTAGTGTTATTCATGATACCCTTAAGGAAACCACCTCATGGGAGGGTAGATTTACTGTAGGTAAAGACTAAGGAACCTACCTTATAAGGGTACTTATTACAAAAATTATGTCACTCAACCTTACACCCACGCATTCATACATTTCATGTATTCGTCATGCATTTCATATATTCGTCACCTTACATTCGTCTTATTCACACGGGAGATGATAATAAACTCAAGATCTCGGTAACTGTCTTTAAAAATGGATACTGAAGGAAACAACTTGCCCACGTCAACACGCCAAACATGTCTAAAATCAAGGCCACAAAAGGGAAATAGTATGCTGAAGACTTTATCTAGCTTCGTCCAGCAATAGGGGATGATCGGATATCTGCATGCGCACCCAGGAGACTTATTTCCTTTTTTCTTGATTTCACGCAAATAAAGTCTTGGTTTAAAATTTTAATATTTTTCAATATTTGAATTATGTTACAGTTGTACGCTAATTTTCCCCCTAAGATCCCTTCATCATACCATATTGATTCAATCACAACAAGGTCACATTAGGGCATTTGGTTCTCCTCTCTATCTTTAGCTGTGCTCTTTGATGAATCACCAAGCACCTTGACTTGTTTTTCTTTTGTGATCATGCATGATTTGTTTTGAATTTCCTTTTAATTAATGAAATCCAATGTTTGTTTGTCTTACTTGTTAATAATGTAGGTAAATGTAATGAGGCTTAGCAAGTTGATCCATCGGTTCATGAGTTTATTTCATTGCCCTAGTCAATAAAGCTTGAGAAGTTCAAACCCCACCATTGAAGTTATTTTGGAAGAAATGGCATGGCAAGGTTTATCTTGGTTCACCACATTTCAAAGTTATCAAGATTGATTTAAAAGTACAAGGGGTTGATTGAAGAAGTTGTCATGATTGGACAAGGCCTTGTTCCCATTGGTCACAAGTATATATTTCTCTCAATTCTCAATATATGGAAGTGTTTTTGGTTTCTATGAGTTCTCTTTATCATCCTCAACAACTTCTATTCACAAAGCAAAAGTTTTGGTACAAGAAGGTTGTTCAAAATTGTCAAAGTTCCTCAAAGCATTTTCTTGATCTAGGAGCTAGGGTTTTGAACTTCAAAAAAGTATATCTTGCTCATATTTTGGAATTTTTGAGTGATTCCAAAAGAATACCTCTCTTCAAAGGGTTATTGAAAAATCACTTCAAAAGTTTCAAGGAGTTTTCATGTGGAAGAAGCTTGATGATGAAGAAAGGTTACAAGTCCTCCAGATGAACCCCGAATTTCTCATGTGTGACTTCAAATGATCATAACTTGGTCAAGTTTTATCACATTGAGCCCACTATTTTTCCATAATGATCTTGAGGATGTGAAATTTATTCATTCTTTTATGTGCAAAGTGAGAAAATGGATGGAAGATGCTCTAAGGATACAAAAGATTATAGGTTATTTCATGATTTTTTGCCAACTTCAACAATTCATAACTCTCTCAATTTTTGGAGTTTTTGAATGGTTAAAGTTTCAAAATGTCATTCAAGAGGTCTATTTTATGACATATTTTTTGGTCAATAGAAACATCCAAGAGGAAGGCCATGTTTGGATGCAAAACATTATAGGTCACTTTTGAAGAAAAAACTTGAAATATTTCTAAGTGTGGAAAGTCAACCATTTTCTTGCTCAAACATCCAATTGATTTCACTCCTTGCACATTGTAAAGCTTGTGACTTTATCTTTCAAATGCTTCAAAAATCACGTAATAAGGTTTCCTACATTGTTGGCACCATGGTTATGAAAGTAGCACCATGAAATGGAAATTCCAAGTTCAGTCAGATTTCAAAATTGGTTTAAATCCAATTACAAGCCTGTTTAAAGATCAATTTCGTGTCTAATCATGTTTAGGAATTTTCCATAACAAGAAAGGACCCTTAAACCATTCATTTTGCTGTGTTTTGACCCATGTGAAGTCACACTTTTCACACTTAGCAGGTCCACACGATTTCATTGATTTTACCTCCAATTCACACACTTGAGCCTTGCATCATGATCAGCTATAAATAAGGATCATCCCTTGCTCATTTGGGAAATATTTTAATATCCAATTAACCCATGTTCAGATCCTACACGAACTTTGAATTTGTAATTCTGATTTCTTACATTCTCACCTTAAAACACCAAAAAGCTACATTCAGTTAGCTTCATTGAACTTCTCTGAAGCTAACCATACGGTTACTTTCAAGAATTGTGACCTATATTGATCTGTAGATGTCCAGTTTCAAAGCAACTTCTCACAACTTCGTTCAGGTATTTTTTTGGCCAAATTGATTCAAATAAAAAACTAACCCACTCCTTGTGTGCTTCTGATCCTCGTGCTCTTTATAGTTTGCAATTTCATTGAGAATTGAGTGAGATATCCTAGATTTTCGTGGTCGCTATTTTTTCTGGTTTTCATCAAACACAACCTTGCATAATTTATATAAATTTGGCACGATGGTACCGTTAGAATCGTCTTGAAGAGAAAAATCTAATGGTACTGGTCTGGTTTGCTAATTTTACAGTTTGAAGAATTCAATTTGGGGATGGCTGAAGGTTGAAGACGATGGCATGTCCGTCTTTAACCAATGACATGAAGCCACATTATTTTTTTGAAATGGATACAATATGTTTGCCTTACCATGCGCGTGCTTCAGGAGCTCTTGGATCTGATTACTTTTGTGAGTCTGACTCCATCCAACGCGCCATATTTTAAGTTGTTTTATTTTAAAAATGTTGGATCCGGTGTGATATTTAGTAATGACCATGATATGCACAGCGTGCCAGATCCCTTGGATTTGATTACTAACGCGTTTTTACTCTCATCCATTGGTCCACATGTTTTTGATTTTTATTTTCTTTTCAGATTTTTATATTTAATTGTTTTAAATTTCAAAAAAATCTTAGAAAATTCATTTTAAGTCCAAAAAATCTAAAAAAATTATGAAAAATATTTTTGATTTTTCTATTTCTGATTTTTATTTTTCACAATTTTATTTTGTGTTTTGATATTTTTTATAAATTTTCACTTTATTTGAATTATTTTAAATGTTTAAATATACTTTTATGCATTTTTAAATTCTGAAAAAAATTTGGAATGATCCAATGATATTGTGACAAATATTGGTGACCTTATTTATTTTTTATTTTTGACTTTGGTATTTTTTAATCATTTTTGGTTTATTTTACTTATTTCTTTTAATTTTAAAAATAGTTCCTGACTTTAAAAAATTACCAAAAATTTTATAAAAATATTTGAGTCCTTTTCTGATATTTCTATGGTCTTACTTTTTATTTCTTGATTAATTTGAATATAGTTGATATTTTTCTCTTTTATTTCTATTTTAAAACATTTTAAAAACCTTTTTTAATGAATATATTAAATGCAATATTATTTTGTGATTATTTTCTGGTTGAACTTGGGTTGAATTTTGATCATGAACTTTATTAACATCATTGGATCCATGGTGTTGAGTCTAACTCCATAAAAATGGATGAATGATTTTAATAATAGTTTGATTAAAATTTAATTCAAATGTGGTTTGTATATTCTTTCCCACCCCTCTTCATCTTGTCCCTTTCTTATAACATTAAGTGTTATTAGAGCATGATCTCTATATCATGTCTCAAAATAAATGGTGCACAGATTGCTATTGACCGGCCTCAAAATAGGTGTGAATTCTATATAAGTCCACTTATGATTGCTTAACATAGCGTTAAATTTTGTCCCGATTCGAATAAATGATCATTCCTGGCCCAAACCTATGTTTGCAAGCCCAAGTATGTTAATTTGAAATCTTTGATCCAATAACCTTGAGATTCATTGTGTGGAGGCTTTGGTTCTACCAATCCTCTAATGGATCTACAACACTTTTGGTCAACGCGGATCACTTAAACATTGTTGATCATTAAATGGTACTTTTGAGGATTCCAAATGGATGATATGCATGACAAAAAGCAAATGCAACTTGTTGTGTGGAGGTTTTGGTTCTTCCAATCCTCTAATGAGTTCCAAAGGCAAGTGTTAAGATGGTCATCTAACTAACCACTAATTATAAATTGTTTTACTTTATGCTTTTACTTTTATGCTTTATGTTCCATTTACTTTAAGCATTACATTTCATGCCATTTTTATTTTTGCTCACTTGAGCATTTACTATTCTTGTTTTTTTTTTGATCACTTGAGCTTTTTCTTTTCTTTTTTAAGACACCTAATAATCAACATGAACCATAAAAAGCTTTAATAATACTTTTACTATTTGGTTACTATCCTTGGCATTATGGAGTATTGGACTTCTTGGGCTTAGGGTTTGAAACCTTGGACTATGTTGGAGACCTTGTGACCTTAATTGATATTTTTTCTGGATCTCTTGAGGTTTATCTCAAGACATTGGGTTGTTTGTTTGTTTTGTGTGCAGGTTATTGTGATTACATACTTTGTTTGTAATCTGGAATTCACTCGTATACAGCCGTTACTCTGCCCAATTTTTGTGAAGACTTAATACACTTGAAGTTTGGATCTCTCAAGAGGTCTAGTATCTTTTCTTGCTTGGTTTCAATCCAAAGAATATAAATTATATCTTGACTTATAATGTCAAGTATTGGCTTCATGCTGGTTAGATGGTTCTTATCCCTAGATTTTACCTTATGCTTTAGGATAGTCTCTTCTTCTCCTCCCATCTTCTTTAATTTCAAAAATATTCCTTCTACTTTTGAAAACTCTTCTTGTTTCTAAATTTGAACCACTTTCATAATAAACTTGAACCTAGGTCCATGTATTTTCAAAAACAATCATTTTTCATAAATAAACCTCAATCAATTTAATAATGTCTTGACATTTTTTGTGAGAAGACTAAAAGTCAACCAATCTCATTTCAGACCATTTTGCTATTTTGGCTTAAAACCTTTCTCGAAAGATTAGACTCTTGTCAATCCTTGTAGTGATGCGAACAACTATACTTCTACAATATTTAGTGAAGAGAGATATTTTCCACTTGGGTGTTGAGTGAGGCATTGTTGATTTTAAAATCCAAACCATATCCTCCACCTTGAGATGATGCAAATTCTCCTTTCTCATGATTGTGGGTAGTAAGTATGTTTTCCACACTGACAATGACGATGTACCCTAATCATAAAGTTAACCAACACATTTGTGTTTTAAAAGGAACTACGTGTACCCTAATCCTCTATTACAAGAAAGGTGGTATGTAGGCACTAAAGGTTCGCAACCGCGGCGGGTGAAAAAATCATAAAAACTATTTCTTTTTTCACCTCCAATATCTATTTTACATACATCATTTTATAGCCAAAATATACAGATTTTTCAAAGAGGTTCCTGCAGAGTACTGTAGATGTTTAGGGTGGTAATATCTTCCCTTTCCATAACCAACCCCCTTACCTAGAATCTTACCCCCTCTTTTGGGTTATTCCCTCTTTTCCCATTTCTTTGGAAATAATAAAGTGCGGTGGCAATTTTTATTTTGATATGTATATGTCTAGTCAATCCAATGGCTTGGTCTTAAAACATTTATATCGCTACAGAAAAAATGGCGACTTCACTGGGGAAAGATTAACCTCTTGCTGGTTCATACCTAAGTGGGTTAAACCTATCTTTGTTTATATTTGTATATGTGTTATTGTTTGTTATATATTATATGTAGTATATATGTTTGCTTGGATTTTCCTGGTTTTCAGGGTGCTTGGTGATTACTTATAAGTTCTATAGCTGGACTTGGGCAAACTTTAAGATAGGACGGACGGTATAGTCATGTTAACTTTGAGGGAATAATCCCAAAAAAGGAGGCATGAGATCCCCCACTCAGTGGAGGCCCCTTTGACTGTAGTGTTGTTTACCGAGTAATCGGGAAGACGTACTACTTTCGACCTGGGAGCCTGCTGAAGCTGAGGACCGTAGAATACCTAACCCATCTTGGCCTTTTAGGTGTAGTGCGGAAACTATGACGGAGTAATCCAGAAATAGTTGTCACACGATACTATGTTCGGACGATTTTTTCTTGAGAATATTACTAATTACCGAGTTAATCGAGAAGTTGGTAATATCCGAAGGAAGGATGTAGACTCTGGGAACCTCTAGAACCTTGTTCGGTAGGTGATTACTTTTAGACCATACCTTATGGGTAGTACCTTCGACCTCATTATCGTGATGTTGAACCTATGAACCCCATGTGTGTGATCTTGTGTGTGATTGTTGCATCATGCATTCATGCACTCATAAGCATATTTTAAAGAAATTTTATTTCAAGGGACTTAAAAGTTGACCATTTGCGAATATCTCAGGTACCTTTTGACCATGGATTATGGAAAAATAAAGACTGGAAAATACAATTTCAAAGATCCCAAGATAGATGAGTTGATCAGTCTAATTCCTGAGATTGAGTGTTCTGCAGATTTTCGGAAGAAGTATGGATCCATCATTCCCCTCATGAAGCTTAGGATTTAGAGGGTATTCTCTCTACCTTGGTCCAGTTCTATGCTCCGGTGTATCATTTCTTTACTTTCCCTGAATATCAGTTGATGCCTACACTAGAGGAGTATTCTTATCTGTTGGATTTACCTGTTACCGATCGTGTTCCTTTTACTGGTTTAAAGGGTGAGCCAAAATCACACGAGATTGCTGCTTTGATTCATTTGGGGAAATCTGAGGTTGAAGCCCATATGAATACTAAAGGAGGGATTAGAGGATCACCAGCTCAGTTCTTATTGGAGAAAGCTCGTTACTTTTCCAGGATGAAGAGTACCGTCGCTTTTGAGGCCATCCTTGCTCTAGTTGCTTACGGGTCGTTCTTGTTTCCTAATATAGACAAGTTTGTTGACGTTAATGCTATCAGGATCTTCATGATTGGAAACCCAGTTCCTACATTGTTGGGTGATGCCTATTACAATATTCATCTTCATAATTCTTATCATGGGGGGATGATTATCTATTGCACGCCTCTATTGTACCGGTGGTTTATTTCTCATATGCCTTAGTCTGATGCTTTCTGGGATGTCAGGAATGAACCCCGTTGGGCTCCTAAGGTCATGCCACTTACTCACTTGGATATTGATTGGTATCATCGAGCTTATCAGGATGTAGAGATTGTCGACAGTCGTGGTAGTTTTCCCAATGTACCTCTTCTTTGTACAAAGGGAGGAATTAACTATAACCATGTTCTTGCACGACGACAGCTTGGTTATCCGTTGAGGGATAATCCAAATAGTATTCATTTGAGTAGTTTCTTATTGAAGGAGGGAGAAGAACATAAGGAAGCTAGGGAGCATATTGTGAAGGCCTGGAGTCACATTCATATGAAGATTAGGAAAGACTTGGGACCTAGGGGCTGTTTCTTTGGAGCCTTATCTTCAGTGGGTCCAAATGAGAGCTATTCAGTTGAAGATGTCGTATTCCTGGGAAATGCCTATGCCTGATTTGTTTGTGAAGACCACTCCTCCCCTATTGGATGATGTGGAAGAGCTACAACTTGCTTTGGTCAGGATGCAGTAGGAAAAGGATGCTTGGAAAAATAAGTGCCAAACTTTAGAGATTTCCTATAGAGCAGACTTAAAAGAGAAAAACGACTTGATTGAGATTCTTGAGAGTCGGGCTGTAGAGACAATGGAGAGGCAAGGGGGTTTATTTTCTCCTAAGCCTCAGTTAGACTATTTGCACACTTCATGATTGAGGTGATTGGAAGGAGGTTGCCATCAGATATGCGGAAGAAAACCAGAGGTTGAAGGATCAGATTGCCAGGCTTACACGGAAGTGCCAGCGTATAGAGTTATCTCCATCAGCTTTGCTTCTTAGGGTTTTAGACTTTATTTTCATCTTTTACTTGGGATTGTTGAAACTTGTAATCCATTTTGAAGTTATTATAATAAAATTTTTCAGTTTTTCAAATATGTTATTACTTTGATATTTGCAATGTGTCTATAAATCTTTAAGTTCCTTGAAATATTAAATAAATCATATGCATTTTACATCATGCATCATATTGCACATATTTATTGCATTTCTTTGCATATCCAGGTGTCTTACCAAGCTTCTTTACTTTGTTCAGCAAGCTTTCTCACCACTACAACACTCGAGCTAATTTCAGAAGGAAGATGGACAACTTAGAACAAGAGAATCGCGAGTTACGCGAGGAAGTTTCTGCTTTAAAGGCCGGCATGGCCAATCTTACTGCTCTGATGGAATCTCTGGTGGCTGCTCAGAATCAGCCACCAAGTGTTTAACCTCAACAAGCAAGGGTTACTGTTGAAGCTCCGACTATTCCTGTGTCTGCTACTCCAACTGTTGTTCAGAATCACATGCCTCAAGGTTATCCATGAGGAATGCCAGTGAACTTTGCGTCTGAAGGATTCAATCTTGGTCCTCAAGATTCTCCAGTTGTTCAGACTATTGTTACTCCTGCACCTCCTATGGTGCATATTGCTCCTGCTGCACCTCCTTAGGTGAATATGTTTCCATTTGCTAATGATGATATGTGTCGTCCTTTTCCTACACCAAGTGAAGACTTGGGTCTCTATGATAGAATGGATGATTTTCAAGAACATTTTGAGAAGATGCAGAGGGAGATGAAGGCCCTCAGGGGAAAGGAATTGTTCTGGCAGAATGTGAATGATTTGTGCTTGGTCCCGAATGTCAAGATACCTGCGAAGTTTAAAGTCCTAGAATTCGAGAAGTACAAGGGAAACACTTGTCCTCGTGCTCATCTTGTGATGTATGTAAGAAGAATGTCTACCCATACTGATGATCAACATCTGCTGATTCACTTATTTCAGGATAGTTTGATTGGTGTTGCATTGAAATGGTATATGAGTTTGGACAACGTCAATATCCATACTTTCAACAACTTGGGAGAAGCATTTATCAGAAAATACAAATACAACATAGAAATGGCACCCGGCCGTGATCAAATTAGGGCCATGGTCCAGAAAGACAGGGATTCATTCAAAGAATATGCAAAGAGATGGCGTGAGGTATCCGCCCAAGTGATTCCTCCCATAGAAGTAAAGGAGATGACTAAGATTTTCTTGAAGACTCTGGGTGCTTTCTACTATGAAAGGATGATAACGAGTGCGCCAAGTGACTTTACTGAAATGGTAGGCATGGGTATCTGCTTAGAAGAGGCTGTAAGAGAGGGTTGTCTAACAAAAAGTGAAAGTTCCGAAAGTGAGAAGAAGCCATCATATGGGTTTTCCAAGAAGAAGGAAGGAGATATGAATGTTGTTATGTAAGAGAGGAGGGTTAATCCTCCTAGAATAAATTATTAGCGTCAACAGCAAGTCGCCTCAGTTACTCCAGTTTTTGGTGTAGCTCCAACTACCGTTGCTTATCAGAGACCATCCCATCAGGGGAATCAAGGGTATAATCAGAGAAGGGAGAGTTATGACCCTATTCCTATGAGTTATACAAAATTACTCCCGACTTTAATTTAGAAGAAGTTGGTTCAGACCCGACCACCTCCCGTTGTACCATCACCATTGCCTCGGTATTACAAGGCAGACCAAAACATGTGCTTTTCATCAGGGAGAACAAGGGCATAATGTTGAGAACTGCTATCCTTTGAAGACTGAGGTACAAAAATTGGTGAAGTATGGTATTCTATCTTTCAAGTATGTGGGCCCTAATGTGAAAGACAATCCTCTGCCCAAGCATGGAGGAGCAAATGATGTGAATATGGTGGCCGGTTGTCCAGGCGAATTTCAGATTTTTTATATTAATCTGGTTATAGGATATTTGGTGAAAATGCATGCATACCTCTGTGAATTTAGCTACTATACGCATGACCATGCTGGTTGTGCTATTTGCAGTACATATATACAGGGTTGTGACAAGATAAAGGTTGATTTGCAGGAGATGATGGATGAGGGCCTCATCCACATAATCAGGCCTAGAGAAGAGTATGAAGAGGAAGTAAACATGCTTTATGGATGTCTTGGAGAGTTTAGAATTTTTGTTGTGGAGTATATGAATGAGGACCTTGTGCAATTGCATGCTACTTTCTGCCACATGGCTGGTCAGGTGGAACATCAGTATGGATCTTGCAGAATTTTCTGCCGAGACTCCCGAGGATGTTCAATTTTTAGGAATGGTATTCATTTGTTGTTAGAAAATGGAACTATCAAGGTTACAGGTCAAAGGGATGATTACCATGAAGTTGATATGATTGAGGTTTGTCTGGCTGAAGAAGAGTCGGATAATGAGTATGCCTCTGCAGATGAGTTCTTCTCCTCGGATAAAGATATGTTTTCTAGAGATGAATCTGTAATGATTGATTGTGTTGAAGAGGGAGTAAATGTTATTATGCCTTGTTTCGATGCGCCTACCCATTTTGAAGTTGAATATCATAGAAAGCCAGCTATTACTCCATTGGTAATTAGTTTGCCGGGTTCTGTTCCCTACAAGTCAGATAAGGTTGTACCCTACAAATATAATGCTACAATCTTAGAGGATGATGTGGAAGTTTCCATCCAACCAATTCCTAATGTTGGAAATATTGCTGAGACTAGCAGAGTGACCCGCAGCGGTGGTGTATTTGCACCAGTTGTTCGTGGAGATGTTAATACTGGAAAGAAAATTGTTGAAAATGTTGAACCCAAGAAGGAAGTGGGTGAATCTAGTGGAGCTACGTTAGAAAAATAAGTGGATTATATTTTGAAAATAATCAAGATGAGTGACTATAGAATTGTAGATCAGCTACTGCAGACTCCTTCAAAAATATCTATCTTGGCTTTATTGATGAACTCCTCTGGTCACAGAGAATATTTGATGAGGGTATTGGACCAAGCTTTTGTGGAAAGTGATATGCCTGTAGACCAATTCAACATTGTAGTAGGGAATATTACATCATGTAATAACCTGAGTTTCTGCGATGATGAACTTCCCGATGAAGGAAGGAATCACAACCTGGCCCTCCACATCTCTATGAACTGCAAGAGTGATTCATTATCCAATGTGTTGATTGATAATGGATCCACATTGAAAGTTATACCGAGGAGCACTCTTATGAAGTTGAAATATCAAGGAACGCCCATGCGCCCAAGTGGAATTATTGTGAAAGTGTTTGATGGATCAAGGAAAGCTGTTATTGGTGAAGTGGACTTGTGTATTCATATAGGCCCATATTTGTTTCAGATTACTTTCCAAGTCATGGATATTGTACCCGCTTATAGTTGCTTGCTGGGAAGGCCATGGATACTTGAGGCAGGGGCTGTTACTTCAACTTTACACCAGAAGTTGAAGTTTGTACGTGAAGGAAAAGTGGAAATTATAAATGGAGAACATGCATTATTGATATCTCATTTGTCCTCTTTCAGCATTATGGAGGCGGATGAAGCTGCTGTTGGAACCCAGTTCCAAGCTTTATCCATTGATAACATAAGAGGAAATGAGAATTCTATAGCTTCGTTTAAGGATGCGCAACAGGTTGTGTGTAATGGTTATAGTGACGTATGGGGGCAGATTGTTGATCCACCTGTGAACAAGAATAAGGTTGGCTTGGGGTTCTCTGTGAAGAATGGTGAGGGTAAGAGCATGAAGCTGAAGGCTGCTGCAGGCAAGTATCAAGACATCTTCCATAGCGGGGTTATCGTCATCCAACTTTTTCCGGGATTAATCCTATTGTGGAAGATGAAGCAGATCCAGAAATGTCAAATTATGTGACGCACAGAGTTAGGGTTCAGAACTGGATCACCATTGATGTTCCCTCTTGCCTACATGTTTCAAAGTAATTTTTTTTGTTAACCTTTTTGAAAAGCTTTCATTATACCCAAGGTGAAAGTATTGATATTGTATGGGTTTATCGTTTATTTTGATTTTTAAAATCAATAATAAAAGTTGTCTTTGTTTCCCAAATTGTGTCTTTAATTTTTGATTTTTCTTGGAAAATGGTAATCAGAAAAAAAAACCTTTCAAAATAAATAATAACTGAAATTCAATATGCATGATCACTTGTTATATGTTTCAGTTTCTAAAAGCAATCATAAATCATATGTGCAGATTAATTAAAAAACCAATTGAATACAATGACCCTGCACCCTCTCCCAACTTTGAATATCCTGTGTATGGGGCCGAAGAAGAAGACTATGACGAGATTCCAGAAGAGGTCTCACGGTTTCTTGAGCGTGAGGAGAATGCCATTCAGCCATATAAAACCCATTGGAAATAATTAATTTGGGTTCAAAAGAAGATTCGAAGGAAGTTAAGATTGGAGTATTATTGCATCCTGATGTGAAGAGCAGGTTGATTGAGATGTAGAAAGAGTATGTGGATATTTTTTCTTGGTCTTACCAAGATATTCCTGGTCTAGATACAGATATTTTAGAGCACCGTTTGTTGCTGAAGCTAGAGTGCCCGCCAATCAGACAGAAGTTGTGAAGAACTCGCCCAAATATGGTAGTGAAGATCAAAGAGGAAGTTCTAAAGCAGATTAATGCTAGTTTTCTTATGACATCAGTGTACCCTCAGTGGATGGCCAATATTGTCCCAGTACCGAAGAAAGACGGAAAAGTTCGCATGTGCGTAGATTACAGAGATCTAAATAAAGCTAGTCCAAAATATGATTTTCCATTTCCACACATTGAAATGTTAGTGGATAGTGTTGTAACTCAAAATTTTCCCTCCCATTTTCACTCAAGATATGCCTTTAGAGGTTCTCAATTGCTCAAGGATGACCAAGAATTGACCAGACAAATTCTCCTCCTAAGGCAATGAATCTCAAATTAGGGTTTCAATTTCAAGCAAGATATATGAGTCCAAAGGATCCAAGATGTTATCCATTGTCCTAATATGTCTTCAAGATCATCCATGCCAAATTTCATGCCTTGAGCAATAAGTTTTCTTAGTCAACAACTTAAATGCCTGGAAATCAACTATACTAGGTCAAAAGTCAACTATGGCCTAAATACAATCAAACTTCAAGATTTTTGGTCAACGTCAACATTTTGAAGTAATATCCATCATTTGATCAAGGGTTGATTCATGATTCCTCAAGAAATGCTCCTAACTCATCAAAAGTCAAAAATGGCAAATTAGGGTTTCTATAGGAAAAGTCAACCAAACTTTAACCAATCATAACTTTCTCATACTTTATCAGAATATTTCCAACCAAGGCTCATTTTGAATAGGATACAATTCCCTACAACTTCTCTTCATCCCTCAAGTATAAGAAATTCCTCAATTAAAATATACAAGTTCATATATTATAGGCCCTTTCAAAAAGTCAACAAAAACACCTTTTGGGTCAAAGCTCCTTACATGAACATGGAAGATCCAATTGAAATGGAAAAAAAAAGTTTGTTTAGAGAACATCCTAAGATTTTTAAAAATACAAAGAACACCCTCTTGGGGTTAAAAATGAGAGAGATATGCATTGCTAAAGTTGACAAATTTTTGGAAATGTGCATAAAGCAAATAATGACCAAACATGATATTTTTTCCAAATGGGCCCATGTTTTAGTGCTTGAATCTTATTCCTAACATGGTCCACGACCCCTGACCTCACTCATACATTATTTTATTATTTTTATTATTTGTTTTGATTTTTTATTCATTAAAATAAAAATAAATCAAATAAATAGTGAAATAATAAAATAAAATCCAAGATTTGTTTTTATGAACACACAATGAGTCTAGAATCAGCTGGCAAATCAAATATTTCGTACAAGGGATGATTGGAACAAAAAGAGCATGATTTGACCTATTTTGGAACTTAATATCCATGGAAAATCAAATCCTTTTTCCATAATTCTTCAAGATTGAGTCCAGTTTTATTGACCTAATTCATTCCCTTATATACTCATAACATTCCCAAATCAAAAAAAATGAGGGTTGGTCGCACGAAATTGACACCAGAACTTCAAATTTTTTCACAAAAAGTGGCAATCGGTTTGACCTTTGATGAAGGATTCAAGAAGTTTTGACACTTGAAATCAACTCCTAAGCACATTTGGGAGCTAACTGGATCATTTACACGCATCAAGACATCTAGAACAAGCATCTACAGCCTCACGGTTTGTACACATGTCCTTGAATTCGATTATTCCAATATATGCATTATAAATGAATTTTGAGTATGCATTCATGTTTATATGATCATTTAGAACATGTTTGAATGATAAATTGTTTTTTTATGCGTGTTTGACTGACTGCCATTGTTAGGGTTTCAAGGTCCATTTTGGGGTTTACCATTACAGGCAAAATTGGGCGAAAAGAAGGATACCATTGTATTCACGAGACCAAACCCAGTTGATCTATGTATTTACATTAAATTTATATTGACTGTGGTGAATTTTTGAAATATGTAGGTCCTTTAGTGATGGCCTTGTCCGTAGGTAAAAGTCTTGTGGGCTAAAACGACAGCCATTGAAGAAGACGATGGCATGGCGTGACCTGGTTGGATTATTTGAATTGCTCGCGTTTTTTTTATATGTTGACCATTTATTACATATGTTATATTCCGTTTGTTTTGTATAACGAATGTGATGTTAGCTCAGATGGCAAGGCTGGAGGGACTTAAGGCGCATGCGTGTGGGAGGTCAGGGGTTTGACCCCTGCCTCCTGCATCTTATTTTTCCTAACATTTGCTTTCAGATCCTGTACTCCCAAACTCAACGCGCGTACTTTAGGCCTCACCATCATCACTATCAGATCAATCAATACCAGATCTGACGTTCCAGGATGGCAGTCACGCGATGGATCTCCCAGTTTGCACCATAGTGAACCACACCTTGGCTGTGGGCTTACAGCTTCCTGGGCTTGAACAAAAATTTCAGTTTGCAAACCCCAATCTAGGTTCACACCCCCTCAGGCCCATTCCTCAATTTCTCTTTTTATTATTATTTATTTAATTTCTTTGTTTTTTTAATTATTTCAGAAAAAATATTTTTTTATTTAATCATAAAAAATCAGTAAAATCGTAAAAAATAGAATTTAGGTTTTTTTATTAAAAATTAATTTTTGTAAATTACTTTGATTTGTTTCTTTAAAATAAAATCAATTAGAACCTAGGTTTAATTGCAAAAATCATTTTCTTCAAAAATATCAAAAATATTAGTTTTTTATTCAGAGATAATTTTTTATTATTAATAATTTCTCCAATTAATTAATTTAAGTAATCTTAATTTATTTTCATTAATTAAAATTAATTAGAAAAATTAGGTTAAATTTCAATTCTTTTTTCATAAAAAATCCCAAAAATATTTTCAATGAGCAAATTAGATTTGTTAGGGTTTTGAACTTTTTCCAGTTTTAATTCTCGCGCGTTATTATTTTGCCGTTCAATTACTTTTTTTATTATTGATGTAATTGTTCCCAATTTGTAATAGTTTAATTAGGGTTTATAATTTCCGCACTTTACTTTTCAGTCATTAATTATGTAATTGCCCCAAGGCCCTGTAATAGTTAGGAACTTTATTTTTCCGCCATTTATTTTTCTCGCACAATAAACTGCTTAGATGAATGGTTAATAGCGTTGCATGGAAAGATAATGACTAATTGAACATAGATAACCCTAAATGCACAAGATAAATGAACAGAATCAAGCACACTTGCACATGCTCACCCCTAGGGTATCTCCCACTTGGTTGCCTCAGAAAATAACGATCACAATTCTCGAAACATGAGAAGTCTTAGTGATTTTCCTTAAGTCTAAAGAGATCACTAGTCCCTCGATGACCCTCTCGATTGTTGCCTTGGTTAAAAAAGTGATCTTAGGGCTTTAGGACAATTGCTAGGAGTTCTTGCCCAGTTGCCTTAGTGATTGTACGTCCCTTTCGATAGTCCCTCAAACATCTAACGACTAGGGCTACCTACTCACTAAAAGTAGGATAGCACTGTCTAAAGGATAGGAGGAAAAGAACAAACTTTTTCGAGTAGGTAGATAACTGTTAGGTACTTGCACAAACAATTATTTTTACACACCTAACATTCAAATACTTTTCAAACAAAGTTTTCAAAACACTTTATGATACTCTTGAGGACTGATACAAGAGTTATCACAAAGAGAATCTCCACACTAAGGCATTTTCAAAACAATTTTCAAAACAATTTTCAAAACACACAAAGCACATGCAATTTTCAAAAATGAGCAAGTACCTAAGAGCCCGTGGAAAACCACAAATGGAAAGGGTGCTAACACCTTCCCTTTCCATAATCTACCCCCCTTACTCAGAAAATATCGAAAAAGGTATCTTTTCTGTTCTTTTCACCCTTTCCTTTGTTGGATAAAAGAAAAGTCAGTGGCGACTCTTGCTTACCGCGACATTTGTGAACAAAAAATGCAAAAACAGTATTAATAGTCGGTTCTGCCACCGTATCACAAAAGTGGAAACTTTTCTAGGGATAATTATAAAGTGGGGTCTACCTTAGGGTCTAGATCATTTTTAAATTGCTTTCTCTGTTTGCTTTGACTTCTTTATCTTTGAGGGTCTGTTGAGGTATTCTTGTAAAGATCCTATACCCGGATCTGGGGCATCTTTTTAGGTAAATAGCAATAGATCGTGGAGACTGTACGACATAGACCGATATGGTTGAAGAGATAGCTGTGTTGGTGTGACACTTTGGTTGGTACCATTATCCCTTGTGTTGAATAGAGGAGAATACGGGGCCTCCGCATGGTGTCGTGAAGCACTAACAAACCTTAGAACCTTAGTTGAACAAACTTGGCCATTAGAAAGTAGTGAGATAGCCGGCCTCACTGTAAAGCTGGGAATCGGTTGATACTCGATACTACATTCATTGAGATCAGACTTTCGGTCGCAAGAAAAGATTGCTAAACTGAAATAATGTCGATAAAGAAAGATCAGTGATACTAAGACTCCTTAGAACTCGATTACTATTTCTAGGACAGGTTTGAAACCAACTAAACTTCAAGAGGGTATTTTCCTATAAATCCCATGCAAGCCTAAACCTAAGGTCTTGTGTGTGATTAATTTGCTTAAACATGACATCATGCATCATAAACATTCATTCTTCATTAAACTAACCATTTCGTGCATTAGGGGAATTTATCTTTGTTCTGTTTTGCAGATCATGGCTTCCGCTCGTAGAAATACCACCTAAATCAGCTTTGTGGGAATACATCTTCAACTCAAAGAGCTAGTATCCAGGGTTTCCGAGACTTCTTCATTCACCAAGAACTATTGTCGACTCCTCAATCTGGTTACCTCAGATTTTGATGAGAAGATGATGAGTGTGCTCTTTCAATCCTTTGACCCTAAGCACCATTTCTTCACCTTTCCAGACTATCAATTGGTACGCACCATGGAAGAGTTCTCTCAGATATTGGGTATACCTATTTTGGATCGGTTGCCTTTCACTGGTTTGGAAGAAGCTCCAAAGTCGGAGATCATTCCAGCAACTTTACACTTGAAACGGTCCGACATTATATCCAACTGGGAAATAAGAAGCGGAGTTAAGGGTTTTCTATCCAAGTTCCTAATAGAGAAGGCTCAGCTGTTTTGGGATGATTTGGACTTCCAGGATTTTGAGGAGGTCTTGGCCCTTCTCATCTATGGGTTAGTATTGTTCCCTAACCTAAACTTACTCATAGATGTGAATGGTATCAAGGTCTTCCTTTCTTGCAACCCTGTGCCCACTTTACTCGGAGATATCTTGCATACCTTCCACACTCGTACCACAAAGAAAAGAGGGATTCTTATGTGCTGTGTGCCATTGCTTTCGAGGTGGTTTATTTCTCACCTCCCTAAAATAGTACTAAAGAATGAAGATGGTTTGGGCTGGTCGCAAAGGATAATGTCACTTTCTCACGCAAATATTCTCTGGTATTCCCGATCTATGTGAGATATTTATATTATTGACCACTGTGGGGAATTCCCTAATGTCCCACTACTTGGGATTAGGGGAGGCATAACTTGTAATCCTTCTCTGGCTCTGAGACATTTTGGTTACGCTCGAAGGGATGGTCCTCACGAGATGCTTATACAGGGAATTGTGTTTACTATGAGGATGATGTTCAAGGGTATCTCCAGAGGTTCATACGAGCTTGGGGCATGGTAAACAGATTTGACATCAAGACTTTAGGGATGAAGACTTCCATCCCTATGGAACCTTATCTCCAATGGGTACGAGCTAGTGCTCATACCCTTATGATGCCATATATAGACATCTTACCAGTAATTGTGGATCCCATTACTGAAGGGGATATGCCCTATACGGTTCTTCATCCTGATATGCCCACTGATCTTGAAGAACTAGAGAGATCCTGGATTCAGGTGAAGAAAGAGCGGGATACCTATAGAGACCATTTCTATGGCCATGACAGGAAAGTTTTAGAGCTCAAGAAGCAACTTCATGAGGAAATAAGTCTTAATGTCTATTTTGGTGCGAAGAGGAAGTTCCCATGGGAAACCTGATTTTTTTTTAGTTTTTAAAATCTTCAATTGAAACGCCTAAAAGGAAATTGTATTTTGAATTATACTAATAAAATCATTGTTTCATTTTGATTCACAAATTTAAATTTCCCGAAATACTTGAAATTATTGCATACACATGTCATACATATCATTGCATAAACAGGTTTCACAACAGGTTTCTCATCTTCTTCGATGTTTATTTCAGCAGTAAAGAAATGGCTCTCGAACAGACAGTGAAGGATCTATAAACTTAGAACGCACAATTTAACCAAATGATTATGGATCTGGCCAAAGGGCAAGAGGAACTGAAAGCCCTGATTGTTAAAGACAAGACGAAGAAGCCAAGGAGGACAATTGTGTGGTAAATCTAGGAAGGAGATTTAAAGGAGCGCTAAGGCAAGTGGTTAAGCTGACATCTTCCTCCAAAGAAGGAGATAACCAAGAGGGTGAGACAAGAGAGGGAGACCCTAGTCCAGGGGGATCTGATAATGAGACTGATTACAATGAAGAGCAGTATCCTCCGGCCGACGAAAAGTACAAATAGCTGGAAGAACGTCTGAGTGCAATGGAGATTTAGAAAGTGCCTGGGATGGACTTTGAAGAGCTAGGTTTGGTGTTTGAGATTGTCATTATGCCAAAGTTCAAGGTGCCAATGTTTGCCAAGTACGATGGGGTTTCATGTCCCAAAATGCACCTCCGATCTTATGTGAGGAAGATACAGCCTCACACTGCTGACAAGGACTTATAGGTCTATCCAGAACTCAGTTAGATTGGTTCTATCAACTGGAAAGGACCAACATCCATAATTAGGAAGACCTGGCCGCTGCTTTCTATAAGCAGTATCAGTATAACACTCACCTTGTTCTCACCCGTACTCAACTCTTTGTATCTCTGGATAGAAGAAACTTAAAGAAGGGCAGTTGTTGTACCCCAATTTTTGCCCCTAAGATCCCTTCATCATACCATATTGATTCAATCACAACAAGGTCACATTAGGGCTTTTGGTTCTCCTCCCTATCTTTAGCTTTGCTCTTTGAGGAATCACCAAGAACCTTGACTTATTTTTCTTTTGTGATCATGCATGATTTATTTTGACTTTCCATTTAACTAATGAAATGTAATGTTGGTTTGTCTTACTTGTTAATAATGTAGGTAAATGCAATGAGGCTTAGCAAGATGATCCATGGGTTCATGAGGTTATTTCCATGCCCTAGTAAATAAAGCTTGAAAAGTTCAAACCTCACCATTGAAGTTATTTTGTAAGAAATTGCATGGCAAGGTTTATCTTGGTTCACCCCATTTTAAAGTTATCAAGATTGATTTAAAAGTACAAGGGGTTGATTGAAGAAGTTGTCATGATTGGACAGGGCCTTGTTCCTATTGGTCACAAGTACATATTTCTCTCAATTCTCAAGATATGGAACTGGTTTTGGTTTCTACAAGTTCTCATTATCATCCTCAACAACTTCTATTCACAAAGCAAAAGTTTTGGTACAAGAAGGTTGTTCAAAATTGTCAAAGTTCCTCAAAGCATTTTCTTGATCTAGGAGCTCGGGTTTTGAACTTCAAAGAAGTATATCTTGCTCATATTTTGGAATTTTTGTGTGATTCCAAAAGCATCCCTATATTTAAAGGGTTATTAAGAAATCACTTCAAAAGTTTCAAGGATTTTTCATGTGGAAGAAGCTTGGTGATGAAGAAAGGTTACAAGTCCTCCAGATGAACCCCCAATTTCTCATGTGTGACTTCAAATGATCATAACTTGGTCAATTTTTATCACCTTGAGCCCAATATTTTTCCACAATTATCTTGAGGACGTGAACTTTATTCTTTCTTTTATGTGCAAAGTGAGAAAATGGATGGAAGATGCCCTAAGGATACAAAAGATTATAGGTCATTTCATGATTTTTTGCCAACTTCAACAATTCATAACTCTCTTGATTTTTGGAATTTTTGAATGGTTCAAGTTTCAAAATGTTATTAAAGAGGTCTATTTCATTCCATCTTTTTTGGTCAAGAGCAAATTCCAAGATGAAGGCCATGTTTGGATGTAAAACATTATAGGTCACTTTTGAAGAAAAAACTTGAAATATTTCTAAGTGTGGAAAGTCAACCCTTTTCTTCCAACTTTGGCTCAACACAACTTCTTTCTCAAACATCCAATTGATTTCACTTTTTCACATTGTAAATCTTGTGACTTCATCTTTCAAATGCTTCAAAAATCACATCATATGGTGCCCTACATTGTTGGCACCATGGTTATGAAAGTAGCACCATGAAATGGAAATTCCAAGTTCATTCATATTTCAAAATTGGTTTAAATCCAATTACAAGCCTGTTTTAAGATCAATTTTGTGTCTAATCATGTTTAGGAACTTGCCATAACAAGAAACTACCCTTAAACCATTCATTTTGATGCATTTTAAGCCATGTGAAGTCACACTTTTCACACTTAGCAGGTCCACACGATTTCATTAATTTTGCCTCCAATTCACACGCTTGAGCCTTGCATCATGATCAGCTATAAATAAGGATCATCCCTCACTCATTTGGGCAAGCTTTTGATAGCCAATTGACCCATGTTCAGATCCCACACGAACTCTGGACTTGAAATTTTGATTTCTTACATTCTCACCTTAAAACACCAAAAGCTCCATTCAGTTAGCTTCATTGAACTTCTCTAAAGCTAACCATACAGTTACTTTCAAGAATTGTGACCTATATTGATCTGTAGAAGTCCAGTTTCAGAGCAACTTCTCATTACTTTGTTCAGGTAGATTTCTTGGCCAGATTGATTCAAATAAAAGACTAACGCACTCCTTGTGTGTTCCTGATCCTCGTGCTCTTTATAGTTTGCAATTTCATTGAGAATTGAGTGAGATATCCCAGATTTTCGTGCTCGCTATTTTTTCTAGTTTTCTTCAAACACAGCCTTGCACAACTTATATAAATTTGGCGCGATGGTACCATTTGAATTGTCTTGAAGAGACGAATCTAATGGTACCGGTCTGGTTTGCTAATTTTACAGTTTAAAGAATTCAATTTGGGGATGGTTGGAGGTTGAAGAAGATGACATATCCGTCTTCAACCAATGACATGAAGCCACGTTATTTTTTTGAAATGGATACAATATGATTTCCTTACCATGCGCGTGCCTCAGGAGCCCTTGGATCTGATTACTTTTGTGAGTCAGACTCCATCCAACGCGACACATTTTAAGTTGTTTTATTTTAAAAATGTTAGATCCGGTGTGATATTTAGTAATGACCATGATATGCACAACCTGTCAGATTCCTTGGATTTGATTACTAACGTGTTTTCACTCTCATCCATTGGTATCATTTTTGTTTTAAGTCCAAAAAATCTGAAAAAATTATGAAAAACATTTTTGATTTTTTTCTTTCTGATTTTTATTTTTTCACAATTTTATTTTTTGTTTTGATATTTTTTTATAAATTTTCACTTTATTTGAATTATTTTATATGTTTACAAATACTTTAATGCATTTTTAAATTCTGATAAAATTATGAAATAATCCAATGATATCGTGACAAATATTGGTGACCTCATTTATTTTTTATTTCTGACTTTGGTATTTTTTATCATTTTTGGTTTACTTTACTTATTTATTTTAATTTTAAAAATAGTTTCTGACTTTAAAAAATTACCAAAATTTTTATAAAGATATTTGAGTCCTTTTCTAATTTTTCTATGGTCTTACTTTTTATTTCTTAATTAATTTTAATATAGTTGATATTTTTCTCTTTTATTTCTATTTTAAAATATTTTAAAAACCTTTTTTAATGAATATATTAAATGCAATATTATTTTGTGATTATTTTCTGGTTGAACTTGGGTTGAATTTTGATCATAAACTTTATTTACATCATTGGATCCATGGTGTTGAGTCTAACTCTATAAAAATGGATGAATGATTTTAATAATAGTTTGATTAAAATTTAATTCAAATGTGGTTTGTATATTCTTTCCCACCCCTCTTCATCTTGTCCCTTTCTTGTTGCACTACGTGTTATTAGAGCATGATCTCTATATCATGTCTTAAAACAAATGGTGCACATATTGCTATTGACCGGCCTCAAAATAGGTGCGACTTCTATATAAGTCCACTTACGATTGCTTAACATAGCGCTAAATTTTGTCTCGATTCGAATAAATGATCATTCGTGGCTAAAACCTATGTTTGCAAGCCCAAGTTTGTTAATTTGATCTCTTTGATCCAATAATCTTGAGATTCATTGTGTGGAGGCTTTGGTTGTACCAATCCTCTAATGGATCTACAACACTTTTGGTCAACGCGAATCACTTAAACATCGTTGATCATTAAGTGCTACTCTTGAGGATTCTAAATTGATGATATACTTGACAAAAAGCAAATGCAACTTATTGTGTGGAGGCTTTGGTTCTACCAATCCTCTAATGAGTTCCAAATGCAAGTTTTAAGATGGTCATCCAACTAACCACTAATTATAAATTGTTTTACTTTATGCTTTTATTTTTATGTTTTATGTACCATTTACTTTAAGCATCACATTTCATGCCATTTTTATTTTTGCTCACTTGAGCATTTACTATTCTTGTTTATTTATTTTTCTCACTTGAGATTTTTATTTTCTTTTTTAAGATACCTAATAATCAACATGAACCATAAAAAGTTTTAATGATACTTGGACTATTTGGTTACTATCCTTGGCATTATGGAGTATTGGACTTCTTGGACTTAGGGTTAGAAACCTTGGCCTATGTTGGAGACCTTGTGAGCTTAATTGATATTTTGTTTGGAGCTCTTGAGGTTTACCTCAAGACATTGGGTTGTTTGTTTGTTTTATGTGCAGGTTATTGTGATTACATACTTTGTTTGTAATCTGGAATTCACCCGTATATAGCCGTTAGTCTGCCCAATTTTTGTGAAGACTTAATACACTTGAAGTTTGGTTCTCTCAAGAGGTATAGTATCTTTGCTTGCTTGGTTTCAATCCAAAGAATAGGAATTCTATCTTGACTCATAATGTCAAGTATTGGCTTCTTGTTGGTTAGATGGTTCTTATCCCTAGCTTTTACCTTATTCTTTAAGATAGTCCCTTCTTCTCCTCCCATCTTCTTTAATTTCAAAAATATTCCTCCTACTTTTGAAAACTCTTCTTGTTTCTAAATTTGAACCACTTTCATAATAAACTTGAACCTAGGTCCATGTATTTTCAAAAAAAAATCATTTTTCATAAATAAACCTCAATCAATTTAATAATGTCTTGACATTTTTTGTGAGAAGACTAAAAGTCAACCAATCTCATTTCAAACCATTTTGTCATTTTGGCTTAAAACCTTTCTCGAAAGATTAAACTCTTGTCAATCCTTGTTGTGATGTGAACAACTATACTTCTACAATATGTAGTGAAGAGATATATTTTCCACTTGGGTGTTGAGTGAGACATTGTTGAATTTAAAATCCATGCCATATCCTCCACCTTAAGATGATGCAAATTCTCCTTTCTCATGATTGTGGGTAGTAAGTATGTTTTCCACACGGACAATGACGATGATGCCTTATCTCATAAAATTAACCAACACATTTGTGTTTTAAAATTTTTAAAGAGGAACTACGTGTACTCTGATCCCCTATTGCAAGAAAGGGGGTACGTAGGCACTAAAGGTTCGCAACCGCGGTGGGTGCAAAAATCATAAAAACTATTTCTTTTCTCACCTCCACCATCTATTTTACATACAACATTTTATAGCCAAAATATATAGATTTTTCCAAGAGGTTCTTGCGGAGTACCGTAGTTGTTTAGTGTGCAAATACCTTCCCTTTGCATAACCAACCCCCTTACCTAGAATCTTTCCCCCTCTTTTGGGTTATTCACTCTTTTCCCATTCCTTTGGAAACAATAAAGCATGGTGGCGATTTTTATTTTGATCTATATAAGTCTAGTCAATCCAATGGCTTGGTCTTAAAACATTTCTACTGCTACAGTTACCGTCAATAAAGGCATTTTGTTTCCACATCTCGTTTGTGTATCTATTTTAAATATAGTCGCTAAGTAAAATGATAATCAAAAGGCAAATACATATCCAAGTGGATAAGACATTCCCAACAAGTAACCATTTCATATTCATACATATTCATTCGCGTGCATGCATTCACGAACATCCACATATCATGTCAAAACTAATTTTTCAAAAACATCTCTCCAGTTGAACCACTGGTAGAAGAAGGTCTCCACCTCCTTGGCCTCCATATCAAACAAGGGCTTATCAACAAAAAGAAATGGAGAAAATCGAGGAAACTCAGGCTGCACTCAGAGGGGATCTTGACCAAGTAAAGTGTGACATCACTTTAATGAAAGGAGATCTGAGTCAAGTTCTCCTAGCTTTGAAGAACATTATTGATAGGCAAGACCAGATTCCCAGGGTAGCTTTTAAAGAAGTAGCCCAGACTATCGGTTCATCAAGCGGTCACCAACTAAGGAAAAAGTCGGAGGCAGGACTCCAGAAGTCCGTCATGGCCTAACAAGAAGATGAAACTGAAGGGTTTGTCCCACCGCCGCCAAAAGCATGGGCATCTAGTACCCCACAGATTCCAACCAATAATGCAGACAACTACTTGGACCTGTATTATGGAGACCACGACTCAGAGGATGCCAACCAAGCCCCCTCAAAGACGACTAGTACCCATGATGTTGATAATCCACTGGTGATGTATCAGTACAAAGCTCTGGAAGAAAGATTAAAAGTTGTGAAGGGTTTTGATGCTTTTGAAGTGGACGCCCTCGAAATGGGCCTAGTTCCTGATGTGGTGATTCTACAAAAGTTCAAAGTACCTGACTTTGAAAAATACGAGGGGCTCACTTTCCCAAGAAATCATCTTCGTATGTATTGCAGGAAGATGCATGCCCATGCCCACGATCAGAAGCTGATGATTCACTATTTTCAAGATAGCCTGAGTGGAGTATCTTCAGACTAGTATATACAATTAGAGCGAACACACATTCGAACTTGGGTGGATCTTGCTAATGCTTTCCTAAAGCATTACAAATATAACTTGGACATGGCACCTACCCGCATGCAACTCCAGAATTTATCCTAGAAGAAAGAAGAGTCCTTCAAGGAGTATGCTCAGAGATGGAGGGAATTAGCATCCCGTGTGCAACCACCACTGTTAGAGAAGGAGTTAGTAGACATGTTCATGGGAACTTTGCACGGGTTGTATTATGAGATGATGGTTGGAAGTATCTCTTAGAGGTTCTTAGGCCTAGTAGCCATCAGAGAAAGAATCGACATCGGGATAAAAAGTGGGAAGATATCAGGGGGACCATCAAATTCTCCCTACAATTCAAAATGGCCTACTTTAAACATCACCAAAGGAAAGGAGGGAGAGATTAATGTTGTAGCACCACAACCCAGGGGTGAATAACCGTTAGTGATCCCCCTAGGGCAGCAGCAAGGCAGAAGGCCACCCAGGAAATTTGATCCACTCCCTGTGCCACCTAGACAGTTATTATAATAGCTAGTTAAGGCATCCTTGGTGGAACTCAAGCTTCTAGCTCCCCCAGTCGGGCCACTCCCACGAAGATATGATGCCAACGTTAGATGTGAGTATCATGTTAATTCTCCTGGACACACCATAGAGCAATTTTTGCCATTCAAGCATAAGGTCCAAGATTTGTTAGAATCCCAAGACATCACTTTCGAGAAGCCTAAGTCAGACCCTATGCCTTAGCATAATGGGCCAACAATAAATGCAATTGAAGTAGTCACTAACTTTGGGGCTAGAAGATAAGCAAAAACCCCTATAAACTCGCTGAAAGAATATATGTTGGGATGTGGATTCCCGCTAGAACACAATGAAGCTTTCGAAAGAATGCTACAAAAGCTAGTGGACCAGGGGATAGTCCAGTTCAGACAATACGCTGAAGAAAACTACGTAGCTACTCTAGGGGATAAAGCATGGGTCTCCTCCAATCCAAGAGACCTTTGTCAACAAGGGAGTAGAGCGTGGCGGACATGTGGCGAAAATATCCAATAAATCCAACACCAAAGGGGAAACTAAATTCATCCGAGAATGCGCCCCAGGAGAAGAACTCAAAAGACGGATTGTCGTGGAGATTCCTGAGATTGTTTTCTTTCCTAAGTAATTTTTCTTGTTTTTGAAAGAACCTATGTCATGCCTGGGGCATAGGGGTTGCTTGTAAGGGTTCCCCCGTTTTGTTTCAGACAATATATATGATTAATAAAAGTTATATTTTATTTTCAATTAAGATCCATGTCTGTCTCTTGCATTTATATCATAAATTTAAAAGATGGCAATACTTTCTCTGCGCGTTCATTTTCAAATATTCATATAATAAATCTGCACCAAAACATGATAAAGGTGCAAATTCATACCCAATACCACCGGTAATGCTATTGTTGCGATCCGATATAATTTTGATGCTCCTATCGACCAAGCTAAAGAGAAAGGTGATAAAGATCTTGAACTCTCTGAGAAAATGACGAGGTAAATAAAAAGAAAAACTAACAATACCCAATCATATCAAGAGGCTATTAAGACCATTAATCTGAACACAGGGGAAGACTTGGAAGAAACCAAGCTAAGGGGAAATGGTAGAGCGGAGCCACACAAAAAAAGCTGATTAAGTTATTGTGCATATCTACCAAGGCCTTACGAAGAACCCGAGCCAGAGGCACGTCGGGTATCCATGTTTGACGAGGATCCACATGCAGCGAGGCACAATATAGGGGCAGTATTGACTTCTCCAAAGAATGCTCATAAGCCATGTAACAATTCAATGGTGAACGGGATACTAAACATCCAAAATTGGTTCCATATCGGGATCATGTTTTGAAAACTGACTGTGGAGTTTGTAAAAATCATTTTCAATCACGTCCCTTGAAAATAAAATCAAATGACAAACTCCCAGACAACTATATCGTCTATGTTCAAAATAACTTGGTCTAACCACGAACAACACATCACAAGAAAATGCTTCAAAGAGCCCGCATATTACCTTGCTATTTAAAAGAAACGACAATATAACAAGCCTTGGTTTCATGACATCCGAAAAATGCCTCTAGCATCGACAAACAAACTCTATGGAATATAGCCTCGGTTTTCTTTCAAAGTAACGGTATATTGTACAAGATGGACCACAATATGGTCTAGTTCTCCAGAAGATTATACTACCTCGCCTCGACTCACGTTGTAAACGGACCCCCAATTATGAAGGTCCATACGTAGTCAAAACAACATTCTCCGATGCTGGTCTTATCCCCACAACAATGGATGAAAAAAACTACCACATCCGGCAAATTTAGATGCAGTCAAAAAATACTATGTATAAGAAGCTCGCTAAGCTCGAACCTCAAACAGGCGACTTAGGAAAAAAGGAGCGTCCCGGTGGATCGAAAACCCTAAAGGGTGATCCAGGCAAAATTGGGGGCATATAAAAAAATTTATTATCCTGGTGGATTGAAAACCCGAAAGGGCAATCCAGGCAAAAGTTAGGGATTTCATACAAAGAAATAAAGAACAAAAATACTGCGATCTAAGAACAGTAACTACGAACCACGAAGGGAGGGATAAATCTGAATCATACAATTCAGAAGCAAAGGAGTTCAGATCATTAAAAGGATATTGGAGAACAACAGTAGCAATTATCATTTTTATTGCCATTTTAAAACCTTATGTAATTACCTCTTTCTAGGAATTTTATCTTGTACTCTCGCCTATTCAGAGGCATATCAATAAAACATTTTCTTTCTTTGCATCTTTCAAATTGCGTTTCATACTTGTTTACAAAATACTACGATCATTACTTATGAATATTGTCTTGAAATCATCTCGGGGAATTAACAAAATAAAAGCATTTGCCGAAACATCGAAAAAAATGTTTTGGTTAGAAAAATATCAAAAGAAAGTCCACGTCTACGTCCACGCACATGGCTACTCCTATGTCTTGCAACACAAAAATCTATACACATATCTACGACTGTATCTATGCATATCTACGCGTCCGTACACGAAGTCTATGTCCATACACATGTCTGCGCCTATGCTTGTACTCAACGACACAAAGTATATATATATATATATATATATATATATATATATATATATATATATATATATATATATATATATATATATATATATATATATATATATATATATATATATATATATACGCATCCCTACGCAAAGTCTACGTCCATTTCAGCACCTATTCCTAACTTGTAACACAAATTCTACGTCCGCACATGCGTCAAAGCACATGTGTACTCCTGCCAATTCTACATACGTATACGCTTACGCCGCGCCTATGACATACAAATTGACATACGTCTACACTTATGCATGTGCCTACAACATACGAATCTACGTATGTCTACGGTTACGCCTGCACCTACAGCATACAAATCTACACACGTCTACACTTACAGAGACCACACATGTGCCAATACATATGTCTACGCCTGCGCTTACAACATACCAATCTACGCATAGGAAATTATCTATGTCTACGTCTATGTCTACGCCCGCGCTCACTATACAAAATTAATGTTCAAATTTTGCTAACATTCAAGATCAACAATGCTATGATGACACAACATACAACGCCAGGAATTGGTAACCCTAAGCCAATGGTTTAAAGGAGAATGCCAGAAACAGTCTTCATAACATTTCAAGGCATACGCGCTTCTTACACACATTTCATACATACACACATTTTGCATATCTCAAGCATACATACCCTATACATTTCAATATTCAATACGCTCAGGGTTCCATATCAATGTCAAACATCATACATGTCGCATACATACAACATTCAATACGCATGCATACACATGTATCACACATGCAAACAAACAAATAATCTCACCCTCGATTCAACTATCTAAGGGTCGAACAACACAATACCTCTCCTACGATTCAACCCGTCACCTCATTCTTCATGCCGTGACACATTCATCCCACTACCTAAGTCTCCATGCAATAACGAAAAAAAACATAGTACATTGCCTCTAAGCCGCAATGTATTCGCAAACGCAAAACGCATTGCCTCTAAGCCACAATGTATTCTCAAAACTCAGTATGTTTCCTCTAAGCCACAGCATATTCTCAAAACCCACAACATTGCCTCTAAGCCGCAATGTATCCTCAAAACCCATTACATTGCCTCTAAGCCGCAATGTATCTTCAAAACCCATTACATTTCCTCTAAGCTGCAATGTATTATCCAAACTCATTATATTTCCTCTAAGCCGCAATGTATTCGCAAAGCCTAGACCATCGCCTCAGACTTCATGCAGCAATGCTCGAAAACAAAAGAGAGCTTATCGCTTCAGACTTCACGCAGCGATTTGCGAACCTAATCCATTGCCTCATACTTCATGCAACAATGTGTTTCATTATGCCAAGTTCCAGATCATTGTCTCAGACTTCATGCAGTGATGTTCAAAACAACAAATTTAACTTATCACATCATACTTCACACATTGATTTGCGAACCTAACCCATTGCCTCAGACTTCATATAGCAGTGTGTTCCTTATTCAACGACATCGATCATTGCCCCAGACTTCATGAAGCAATGTGTTCCAAACAACAGACCATCTCCTTAGACTTCATACAGCGATGTTCGAAACCAAATTTAGCTTATCACATCAGACTTCACGCAGTGATTTGCAAACCTAACCCATTGCCTCACACTTCATGCAGCGATGTTTGAAGCAACAAATTTAGCTTATCACATTATACTTCACGCAATTATTTGCAAACCTAACCCATTGCCTCAGACTTCATGCAACAATGTGTTTCTTTATTCCATAACACAGACCATCTCCCCAGACTTCACGTAGCGATTTACAAATTTAAGCTCATTGCCTAAGACTTCATGAAGCAATGCATTTCTTTATCCGGTAACACAGATCATCGCCTCAAACTTCATGCATCGATGCTCGAAAGAAAACAAAACTCTAGCATATTGCCTCAGACGTCATGCAGCGATTCACGAACATAACCCATGGCCTCAGCCTTCAAGCAGCCATGCATCATCAATTATTGTTGTATTCATCCTCCAAATTGGTGAACGATCAAAACCAAGCGAAGACATACGAAATTGTGCTCTTAAAACTATCTTCCTCGTTATCAAACCCTGGTGAGCGATACATCATCAGATTCGCCTATTTCCTCAAGACTCGTAAGGGTATGCTATATCAGTATAACCCTATGATTGGTCGGACAAATTTTAGGGTATTCCGAGTATTCAATAACCTCCCAATCAGAATGCGTGAGACTCGTGTATTCTCACGTTATTCGATTGGAAGATGATTGAATAGGGGCAGCTGTCGTACCCCAAATTTGTCCTACCTCAATGATTTTTTTCCTCGAGATTAAGATAGAAGAAATATTTAATTAAAGATGGTACATCAATATCTGATGGCGCATTCTTAAAATTTAAGCTAACTGGGGGGTGTATTTTAATTCAGGAAAGCGGGGCTTTCTAAATCAGAAAGACTCATGTATCCGTGGACCTATTCGTAAGGCATGTTGTCCTATGGCCCATGCGATTCGAAAATAGAAAACTATTTCAAAAAAGAAATTAAACTTTAATTACATAAGCTCAATTAAGAAGGGTTGTTGCTAGTAAGAAGGGGAGGTGAAAATTCAAACTCCAAGCCCATTGAGTTTGTGATTTGTCCATTTGACGTCTTAAGAAAAAATCATTTCCTTTTTACTATTATTCTTAAAATCGTCATTCCATTAAATATTTATTTACAAATTAGTAAGTGATGAATTTACAATTATTTTGTAGATGTCTATTAAAATACTTTTTTCGAAAACGGGATTGTTGTGTTCGGGAAAAATAGTAAGAGGGCCCATTAAGTCTTTTACTGTTTTATTAATAAGAGAGGAGGGTGCAACTTCAAACTACAGGCCCAATAGAGCCATTAAAAGCTTGCCCGTTTGGTCTTTTCTGAAATGTTGAATAGAAGAGTGAGGGGTTGTACGATTTTCCAAAGATTCAAATAATGGATATAGTTTGGGCCTCCTCAATATTGGCTTATGTTTAAAAACTGTTACTACTAAACATTATTTTATTACAATTAAATATTTTTTAATAAACTATTTATTAAAGAAATTCCATTTGCAATGAGCATATTGTGTTTGAGAAAAGATTGTTGCTAGCCCAAAGGAGACAGGCCTAGTCTGTATCAAAGGTTGAAAATTTGTTTTTTGCAATAAGAAAGGCATATTTTAGGCAGTTCAAAAACCCAAGTAGTAAGTAACGTAAGGCCCAAATTGAATTAGAAACAAATGTTGTATCAATCACATCAGTATCTGTGCATGTTTTTCTTCATTAAACGCTTACTGTAGAAATTAAAGCAAGATCAGATCTTGGCTTGGTGGAAAAATGCAGAATAAATCTAATAATAGAAAAAAATCTCAATTATAGTTAAACAATACAGAATCTACAAAACAAATATCAGTTTGTTACAAACAAATCCAATTCAAATCTCTAATACACAAATTACTCTGATCTCAGCAAATATATATTACAATTGCAATCAGAATCAATAAATTACAAATCCTTAACTTTCCTTTCAATCCCTAATCTGAGCTAAAACTGTAACTGCAATTTCTACATAGCCCTAATTTGGTACCTATAAATCACAATACAGACACAAGGGGAAAGGGGCTGGAGAATACATAAACGAGGATAAAAATACAGAAGAAAGATTGAAAAACGGATTCACGAGCTTGAATACAGGAACAAGGAAAAGAAATTGAAGAAGAGGAACCCGGAGAAACTCACTCACTGTTAAAGACCAAAGAAGGAAGCAGTTAGGGTTTCAACATCTAACACCCTAACTGCCGCTGAGAACTTACAAGCTTCGCCATTGTTTCAACCTCATCATCACCTTCAAACACCACGAAGATCTACGAACAAGAAGAAAAATGGGATTAGCATCAGATTAGACGTCGACTCAAAGTCGGAAAGCAAGAATGCGAGGGGTAACAGACTCAACTTTTTATTATTTTTGTTTGTGATTTTGTTGGATGGTCGTAATTAGGTTTATGGGGTTACGCCGCTACGGTGGTGGGTAGTAAGGTTTGGAGGCAAGGTTTGAGAAGAAGAAGAAAGGGTTTGGAAGAGAGAGAGGAACAATGTTGTAAAACAAGAAATTGAATTGTAAAAATGTATTAAAATTAAATTTTACTCTTCCGTATCCTGTGCATGTGCGCCTATAATAACCAACACGTACCCTTAATTCTATCCATATGATTATTATCATACGGCCATAGGCCAAGTCCCATAATAGCTCGTATGCACCCGCGCCACACATAATTGAATCAGCCCTTGCAAACATTCAATCGGCCGACCCAGTTTCTTTTTGCACATCCTTTTTTTGCAATTACTAAAGACCAAAACACCTCACACCCCCTGCCTGGACTCGTAGTGGGCCTAATCTAACTGTTTTCCACACCCCACCTTTTTACTTAACAACAAAAAGATGCACCCCCTTCTGAAATTAGTTATATTCTATATTTTTTATATAATTATTATTATCTTACTATTATTATTATATTATTATTTTTTATTATTATTAGTTATAATTATTATTATCATTAATAGTAATTTTTATTTATAGTATTATTTATTATATGTAAATATTACTAAATTATCAAATAAATTTATTTTTATATTAAAATTGCATATATTACTTTATATATCATTTGAATTAACTTATTTTCTAATCATGCATTAATCAAGATCTTTGCAAATAATATGACTAAAAAACACAAACAAATCATCAAATTATTTTTTACAATTAAACTAAGCTAATCAGCTGTATTTTTGCAAAAGGGTTTCAAACTATTTTTGACTTACTACGCACTCAGTCAAAATCTCCGCAATCACTACTCCCGATCGAGTGAGAAGTGATTCAAAATATGTTTGCAAACCCCTAGAAAACACCAACCCATACGAACTATGAATTGGGACTCTGATTCCTCATAAGAGGATACGTAGCCATACAATCGAAAATCATGGCGAGTCTTTCTAATTAAAACTTAAATCTAGTTTACCCCAAACCTAAAACTAGAGTCTAATATCCTTGTGAACAATGTGGATTAAAGGTGCCTAACACCTTCCTTTCGTCTAATTGAGTCCGAAACCTAGAATCTCTGCCTACGAATTAGGGTTTTCTGTTAGATTCCCTTCCCTAGGATAAAAACTAATAGTGGCGACTCTTGATTAAAAAAACCAGTTGCTACAACAAGCATGTCTTGCATCACGAGGGTATCCTAATCTTTGATTATGGTATTAAACTTATCCTCTTGAGATAGATGTTGATATAAGGAGCGTCATTGGTTACAAGTTCACGATAACTACTCTGAAGTATCTTCTTGATTTGGTTTCAAAGGCCACTCTAGACAGTATAGAGGTTTTCAAACAAGAGTATGGGACAATTCTGGATATTCTCCACACTCCTATTACACTTTTGAAAGGAGGGTTATTAATACTCTCTTTCAGTTTTATGATCTCTCCCAGAGATGCTTCACATTTCCAGATTATCAGCTTGCTCCCGCTTTGGAGGAATATTCTTATATATCTTGGGGATTCCAACCAAAAAATCAGGTTCCTTTTAACACTTTGATGGAGGTTTCTGGATTTCCCTAGATTGCAGAGGCTCTTTTATTTGAATAAAACTATTGTGAAAGATGTGATCGGTGGATCTGGAACTGACTGTTTAACGCTGGTTCGCGAAATGTCGCGGAAGCAAGAGTCGCCACCGTCTTTTATTTTCTCCAAATGGAAAGGACAAAAGCACAGAAAAATTCCTTAAAGAGATTGCTCTCGGTTCGGGAGGTAGATTATAGAAAGGGAAGGTGTTAGCACCCTTTCTATCCATGGTTATCCATGGGCTCTTAGATACTTGCTCATTTGTGTTTTCAAAAATGGTTTGTTTGCTTTTCAACTGTGGGTTTTAAAAAGTTTCTTTGAAAATTCCAGTTCGACTCTTGTATCGGTCCTCAAGAGTGTTTGAAAAATTGCTTTCGAAAGCTTTTTTTGAAAAGGTGTCGGTGTGAAAAGTACTTTTGAATTTGTTTTGAAATTTAGAGCAAGTATCTACGAGAACCTACCTACCCTAAGGAATTCGTCTGTGCTTTTGTCCTTTCCATTTGGAGAAAATAAAAGACGGTGGCGACTCTTGCTTCCGCGACATTTCGCGAACCAGCGTTAAACAGTCAGTTCCAGATCCACCGATCACAGAACTGGCGACTCTGCTGGGGATACCCTCATTGTTGGAAGTATTGATAGACTTTGCTGGGGATAAGAAGATTCTGTCGACGACGATCTTTCCGTGGCTTTTGGCTGAGGATAACCCAGTTATATCCTGGTAGGGAAATAACTCTTTGAATAAAGCCGGACGACGCGTTCGTGCTCTGTGAGGGATAAGCTTCCCGAATCTACTGGGGATAAGCTTACTGCTTGGGGAGATGGATTCCAACTTTCTTGGGGAAGCTGGATTGGATTCTCCTGGGGAAGTTTTGATATGCTGGGGAAGTGATTCCTTTGAATGTTTGATATGCCGCCGGGGAACAATCTTTAGGCCAAGACTGCCGGGGATGCTTGTTAAGAATATATGCTGCTGGGGAATGTTGGGATCTGCTGGAGGATACCCAACTTCCTTAAGGTTTGATTGTATAGCTTTACTTGAGGAGAGTGTACTGCTTGCTGGCTCACTCTCTGGGGAATTAAGATACCTGGTTGTGTTCTTCAGCTGAACCTACCTTGGTACCTTGGAGGATAGAACAATTAGATTGCTTGGACAATTCTTTATTGCCCCTGTTTCTAGTGTCACCTGTAATAAAATCCTTTGTTTCGTATGTAGATATTTATGAGTTAGAAAATTATTGTCAATGCATATATCACAAATTGAACCTTGGACGTTTTTCGCAAAACAAAACAGAAAAAGAAAAACACTTGGCACGTTTAACTGAAAATATATTTGTATTGATTTTGAATGGCCTGTGAATAGGCGTTTTGTGTACAAGAGGCTGACGTCCTAGTAAGAGGAACGCCGCCGAACAAGAGAGTTTATACAAATTTTGTACAAAAGAAAATAAAACAGCTGTGTGAAATGAATGATCCCACTGGGTTTCAACTCTGCTATTGCCTTTATAACTCCGAGCGTCTCATCACTTGATGACCTTGGTTAAAGGTGAAGCTGACTGGTCGATGCCGTCTGAACTTGATGTAGATACCGGATTCTGGATGCAAAGTGATCAATGAGACATAGTATTACGCTTTTATCCCTAATTTTTGCCTGGACCGCCCTTTCGGGTTTTCGGTCCACCGGGATACCCATTTTGGCCCAAGCCGCCTTTTCAGGTTTTCGACTTGCCGGGTGTACAGATTTTTTTCATTTTCATCCCTTCATTTTGCTCGAACCCTTTTGGTTCGCCGGGAAGCCCTAATTTTTGCCTAGACATGTCAGCCTAGCGGGTCTTTTTTCATGCGTAGTATTTTTTTACTATGTCTGCATTGGCGGGGTGAGGAAGATCGTCACCATCCATGTTGGTCAATATCATTGCTCCTCCTGAGAACACATGCTTAACCACAAATGGCCCTTCATACGTAGGGGTCCATTTGCCCCTTGGATCACTCTGAGGAAGTATGATTCTCTTGATTACCAGATCCCCAACTTGATATTCCTGTGGTCTGACCTTTTTGTTAAATGCCCTGATCATCCGTTTCTGATACGTCTGACCATGACAGATAGCAGCAAGTCTTTTTTCATCAATGAGGTTGAGTTGATCAAGTCGTGTCTGGATCCAATCATCCTCGTTCAGATTTGCATCCTTCATTATCCGGAGAGAGGGTATTTGCACTTCGATCGGCAAGACTGCCTCCATGCCATAAACCAGAGAGAAAGGAGTTGCCCCGGTTGACGTCCTAGCTGAGGTACGGTACCCATGTAGAGCGAACGGTAACATCTCGTGCCAATCCTTATAAGTCACTGTCATCTTCTGCACGATTTTCTTGATGTTCTTATTTGCTGCTTCTACAGCCCCATTCATCTTCGGTCTGTAAGGAGAAGAATTGTGGTGCTGTATCTTGAACTGTTCGCAGAGTTCAGCGATCATCTTGTTATTCAGATTGGTACCGTTGTCTGTAATAATTCTCTCTGGGACACCGTACCGACAGATCAGGTTGTGCCGAATGAAACGTGCCACAATAGTCTTGGTTACCGTAGCATAGGATGCTGCCTCAACCCACTTCGTGAAATAATCAATTGCTACCAGGATGAAGCGATGCCCATTAGATGCCGTAGGTTTGATCTCGCCGATCATGTCTATGCCCCACATTGCAAACGGCCATGGCGCAGTCAGAACATTCAGGGGAACCGGAGGAACATGCACCTTGTCTGCATAGATCTGGCACTTGTGGCATGTCCTGGAATGTTGGTAGCAGTCAGCTTCCATTGTGGACCAGTAGTATCCTGCCCGTAGGATTTTCTTAGCCATAGTGTGTCCACTGGAATGTGTGCCAAAGGTCCCTTCATGTAGCTCTTCCATGATCCTTTCTGCTTCAGTCTTATCCACACAACGCAGTAAGGTTGAATCATGGTTTCGCTTGTACAAGATGCCGTTGCTAAGGAAAAACTTTGCTGCGAACCTTCTCAGGAACTTCTTATCATTGACAGATGCACCTTCAGGGTATTCCTGAGCTTCCAGATATCTCTTTACTTCAAGGTACCAAGGCTTCTCAGTCACCAATTCAGTCTCGAGATCACAACAGTATGCCGGTTCGTCCAGTTTCCAGATGATGATCCGGGGAGCCTCATTATCCCATTTAACTTTGAACATAGAAGACATTGTAGCTAACGCGTCCGCTAACTGATTCTCTTCTCTTGGAAAGTGTTCAAAGGTTATCTCTGTGAAGTGGGGGATCAGGGTCAATACACATTCTCTGTAAGGAATCAGGTTTGGATGTTTCGTATCCCACTCTCCTTTGATCTGATTGATCACAAGGGCGGAATCTCCGAAGACACTCAGAAACTTGATCCTTAGGTCGATCGCAGCTTGAAGACCCATGATGCATGCCTCATACTCCGCCATGTTGTTGGTACAGTTGAAGCATAGTCGGGCAGTTAGTGGAGTATGAGTACCTTGAGGTGATATGATGATGGCGCCGATACCGTTACCCAAAGCATTGGAGGCTCCGTCGAAGTGCATAGACCATCGGGATCCTGGTTCAGGTCCTTCATCCGGTCCAGGTACTTCACAATCAGTTACTATCATGATGCTTTCATCTGGAAACTCGAAATTCATTGACTGATAATCATCTATGGCCTGATGTGCCAAGTGGTCTGCCAATACACTTCCCTTAATGGCTTTTTGGGTCGTGTACTGAATGTCGTATTCCGTCAAGATCATTTGCCATCTTGCAATTCTCCCAGACAGGGCGGGCTTCTCGAATATGTACTTTATAGGATCCATCTTTGAGATTAACAAGGTAGTGTGAGTCAGCATATACTGTCACAGCCGGCGAGCAGCCCATACCAAAGCGCAGCAAGTTTTCTCAAGCAGTGAGTATCGGGTCTCACAGTCGGTAAACTTTTTGCTAAGGTAATAAATGGCATGCTCTTTTCGGCCAGACTCGTCATGCTGCCCCAGCACACACCCCATCGAGTTGTCGAGCACTGTCAGGTATAGTATCAGAGGTCTCCCTTCAACCGGTGGCATAAGGATGGGTGGTTCTTGGAGATACTCTTTGATTCTGTCAAAAGCAGCCTGACATTCGTCGTTCCAACGTACTACCTGATCTTTCTTCAGCAGCTTGAAGATTGGCTCACAGGTAGCAGTCAGATGTGAGATGAAGCGAGCAATGTAATTCAGGCGTCCTAAAAAGCCTCTGACTTCCTTCTCTGTCTTAGGAACTGGCATCTCTTGAATAGCTTTGACCTTAGCAGGGTCCACTTGAATTCCCTTGTCACTGACCACGAAGCCTAGCAGTTTTCCCGATCTTACCCCGAAGGTGCACTTGTTTGGGTTCAACCTCAGCTTGTACAGTTTCAGTCGGTCGAACAACTTTTGCAGATGATCTAAATGCTCTTCCTCAGTCTGGGACCTTGCGATCATGTCGTCAACATACACCTCTATCTCATGATGGATCATGTCATGAAATAAGGCAACCATGGCACGTTGATAGGTTGCCCCAGCGTTCTTTAATCCAAAAGGCATGACCTTGTAACAGAAGGTGCCCCACTGAGTAACAAATGTAGTTTTTTCCATGTCTTCAGGTGCCATCTTGATCTGATTGTAACCTGAAAAGCCATCCATGAAAGAGAATACCTTGTGCTGAGCCGTATTATCAACAAGGACGTCAATGTGAGGTAAGGGGAAGTCATCTTTGGGGCTGGCCCTGTTCAGATCCCTGTAATCGACATACATTCTGACCTTACCGTCCTTCTTAGGTACCGGCACCACATTAGCAACCCACTGAGGGTAAGAAGTCACTGCAAGGAACCCAGCATCAAACTGTTTCATAACCTCGGCTTTGATCTTCTCAGACATCTCTGGACGCATCTGACGGACCTTTTGCTTAACTGGAGGGCAGTCTTCCTTAGTTGGCAAATGATGGACCACAATATCGGTATCTAACCCGGGCATGTCTTCGTAGGACCAGGCAAAGATCTCCATATAATCATGCAGCATTTGAGTCAACCGTTGCTTCACGCTGAGCTCTAGGTTGGCACCAATCTTTACCTCTCTCCTGTCTGCTTCAGTACCCAAGTTTATTGTTTCCACTGGCTCTTCATGGGGTTGAATTGCCCTCTCTTCCTGAAGCAACAGTCTTGCAAGCTCGCCAGGCACTTCGCAATCATCTTCACCTTCGTTTTCAGCTAAGTTGATCGGATTTTCGAAGTCATAATTGGCAGTAGCAGAGTTGTTATCAGTGAGATCCAGAGTGGATTGAAACCTGTATGAGTGAGTGTGTGTGTAAATACAACTGTTTTGAAATATATGTAAAGGAAAGAAAGACAGACAAGGAGCATAAGATTTGCAATGCGAGAAAACGTCCAAGATTTTCATTCATGATATATGGAATGACAATTTATATGCCCTCACAAATGATACCACGGTGCCTCGGGTAAGACACCGGGCCAAAGAGTTTATTATTGTTTATTACAAAATAACGAAACAAAGAAATTTATTACTGCGTCACAAAGGTAACAGGAGTATGGTCCTTAGCAACCCAATTGTTCGGTCCGCCTTCGGTCGTCGGGTAGATCCAGCTATTGAATTCAGCTTCGTCCACTTCATTGTCTTCCCCGACAGCATTCACTCCTGGATTTGTAATGAACACAGGAGCTCTTCTGATCTTTGCTTTCCTCATAGCTTTCTGACCTTCTGTAGTAAAGCCCAGCCCGAATTTATCAGTCTTCTGAGTAAAGTCTGGAAGTCTGCCCCAGTTGGCACTTTCACCCTTTTGAACCACAGCCCGGGCATCCTTCAGGGAAGCCATCTTCAAAGGAACACTTTCTTCTGTTGCTGTTTCTGCTGCTGCTGCAATTGGAAACACCTCCTCGAAATGCTGAAAGGGGGTTTCAATAAACTCCCTATCCATCTCAATGTATCTGAAGGAGTTCAGGTGGCTTACCATATATTCCTCCTCTCCCTGCACAGTGATGATCTTCCCTCTGACGGGGTACTTCAGCTTCTGATGCAAGGTAGAGGTCACTGCCCCAGCCTTATGTATCCAAGGTCGACCCAATAGACAAGAGTAAGATGGACGGATATCCATCACATAAAATGTGGAGTCGAACACCTGAGAGCCCACACGAATCGGAATGTCAACCTCTCCATGAACCATCCTCTTTGAACCATCAAAGGCCCTGACGATGATATTGCTGGGTTTTAATTCCAGGCCTTCACAATCTAGACGGTCTAAAGCCTTCTTGGGTAGCACATTCAAAGAAGAACCAATATCCACTAACACATGTGACAAGGTAGTGCCCCTGCATTCGATAGAGACATGCAGAGCATCATTATGGTCTCTTCCCTTCGCGGTCAAGTCAGCATCTGAGAAACCCAAGCCATTGTCTGCCGTCAGATTTGCTACGCAATCAGTGAACTGGACTGCAGATGTCTCATGTGGCACATGGGCCGTCTTGAGGAACGAGATTAAGGCCTTGGCATGGATCTCGGAGCACAGCAATAAAGAGAGCATGGAGATTTTAGAGGGCATATGCCCCAGTTGTTCCACAACATTGAAGTCACTCTTCTTTATAATTTTTAGAATCTCCTCCATCTCTTCTTGGGAGGCCTCAGCAGTTATCGGTACAGGTGCCTCCATCTGGGCAGGCTCAACTTCAACTCCTTTGCCCCGAGCATTGGATGACTCGGCAGCAGGAGAAACAATTGGATCAGCAGCAGGAACAGGTACACTTGCAGGGGTTATGAGAAGTGGTCTTTGGGCAGCAGGCGGTGCAATGTCAGGCGAGAAGAGCCTGCCACTGCGGGTAACCTTGGCTGGGCCAGTGATGTCACAGATGCTGGCGCCAGCGTTGAACTCTTGTTTAATCCCTTTTACATATACATCTGCCCCATAATGCCAAGGGACAGCTTTATCCGATACATAGGGCAAGGGCCCGGGAACAGTGATAACAATAGGTGCGACGGTCATAATTTGGACGGGCTTCTTCGGGAGAGCCGGGATTGGATTATTGAAGATAGTCACCACAGAAACTTCTTCCACTGGAACCAACCGAACAACAGACTTCTTAAACAGAATCTCCTTGCTATCCATTAGGCTTTGGATGCCTAACTTCAGCAAGGGACAACCAGATAGGGACACAGCACAGAACAGGCAACCCCCACTGCAACCCGGAAATAAACCGGCCAGCAGTAGGTTCTTCTTGACACTCTTCAGAGGAGTGGCTAGATCATCCACAGAAACAGCATAAACGTCTTCGTCAACAGCATTTACCCCGTGTTGAGGCATAGGAGCAGTAACTACATTCGGCCTCTCAGGCGCTTCGAACTGTATCTCCTTCGCGTCGATAAGGTCTTGCACCTTATTCTTTAACGTCCAACAGTCATCGGTAGAGTGCCCCGGGCTATCTGAATGGTAAGCACAACGAGCATTCGGGTTGTACTTAGGAGATGCAGTATTTGGGAACTTTGGAGCCTCCCTGACAGTCACTAAATTGGAGGATAGCAACTGTGGCAAGATCTGCGATAGGGTCATGCTTAACCGGGTGAACTCTCTCCGGGGTCTTTCAGCCCTTTGAGGATTGGTTGGCCGAGGAGCGGCAGCAGGCTTAGCAATCATTACCGCACTGACAGATTGGCGGCGCTCCGGTCTCTCTGATCTCTTGGAACCATACACGACACTAGCCTCCTTCTTGAAGGGTTTCTTTTCAGAACTAGATGATGCACCCTTCGCAATCTTACCAGACTTTAACCCGGCCTCAATTCTTTCTCCGGTCAGAATCAAATCAGTGAACCCAGCAGACGAATTCCCAATGAGATGGTTGAAAAATGGCCCAGATAGGGTCCCCAAGAACATGTCTACCAACTCCCGATCAGTCAATGGTGGCTGCACCCTGCCAGCCAGGTCTCTCCACTTCTGAGCGTACTCCTTAAAACCCTCACTTGAACCTAACGACATACCCTGGAGTTGGGTACGTGTGGGGGCAAGGTCGGCATTATATTGATACTGCTTGTAGAAAGCAGTAGCCAACTCCTCCCAGTTACGAACCTTGGTCCCATCCAGCTGATAGAACCATTCGAGATGAGTCCCTGAAAGACTCTCCTGGAAGAAGTGGATCCATAAATTCTTATCCGCAGAGTACGGCTGAATTTTCCGAACATAGGACCTTAGATGCAGCTTGGGACAAGACGCCCCGTCATACTTAGAGAAGGATGGTGCTTTGAACTTGTGAGGGATAATCACACCAGTTGACAAACCCAGATCTCCGAAATCCAGCCCCGGTACCTGTTGAATCTCCATAGCCTTCAACCTATCCTCCAGTTGCTGGTATCTGTCTTCTGCAGGAGGGTACTGCTCTTCATCAAAATCAGTCTCGTTGTCGGAGACTACTGGACTAGGAACCCTTGCTTCTGCCTGAGGACTACTCTTGCCAACAGAAGAACCAGCCTCTTCCTGCTGCAGAGTATTGCCAAACCTTTGGCCCGAGTTGAACAGAACAGTTCTTCTCTTCTTCTTCTTCTCCTTCTTCAGGAGCATAGCCTTCAGCTCCTCCTGGCTTTGAGCCAAACCCTTGATTAGTTCCTGAAACTGTGCATTCTGCACCTGAAGAGCCTTGATGGAGGTCTCAGTTGATGAAGAGTCGGGATTCATGATGCTGAAATAAACAGCGAAGAACTGTAAGCAACCTGAAAAGAGGGAAAACCTGCTATGCACATGATGTATGAAATGCGTATGAATTATGTTTTCAAAGACAATCGGGAATCAACTTTGTAAACAAAAAGGAACACACTTCATTAGATTCAACTTTGCAACTGAAATTATCCAACAAGTTGCCTTTAGGCGTTACATGAAAGGAAATACTGAAAAGGAAATAAAACTGTAAAAGCACATCTGGAGCTCTTTATTGATCCCATGGTCTCCTCTTCTCAGTACGGATGTAGGCATTCAGAGCTCTCTCATTCTCCAACTATTTTGTCAGCTTCTGGATCTTTGATTCCTGCTCGTTGAACTTTTCCCGGTAAGAATCCCGCTCTTCCCGTAGTTGCGACCAAGATCTCTTCAATGTCTCATAATCAGTAGGTATCTGAGGAGGAAGGACAGTTGGAGGAACACCATCTTTGTCAGGACACTCAAGAATGACGGGTCTGACAGCTTCATACGGCATACCTAACTTCTGAGCACGGATGCGAACCCATTTGTAGTAGGCTTCCATAGGTAAAGAGGTCTTGGGCCCTAACTCTTGTGGGTCAGCTTTATGAACTTTGTCCCAAGCCTTGATGAACCTACGGCGCAGCTCGTCACTATCCACTTGAAACTCGAAACTGATGTGAGGCACCAACATCTCGTGGGGGCCTGCTCTTCTTGCTCTTCCAAACTGACGGAGTGCTAGACATGGATTATAAGAGATCCCTCCTTGGGTACCAATCAGAGGAACATTAGGGTATTCCCCGCATCAATCAATGACAACTATCTCATCCAAACCTCTGCAAGTCCAAATGACGTCTTTATCGATGAGAGACATTAACCTGTGAGCCCAACCTCTTCCTTCTTGATTCTTCAGTACGAACTTAGGGAGGTGTGAAATAAACCACCTCACTAACAAAGGGATACAACACCATAGGGTTCCTCGTCTTCGGGTAGTACGAGCATGAAGTTGTTGCAAGATGTCACCCAAGAGAGTGGGCACGGGATTCTGAGACATAAAGATCCTTATGGCAGTGACATTGATGAAGTTGTCAGGATTAGGAAACAAGACTAAACCATAGATTAGGAGAGCCAAGATGTCTTCATATGCCCTAAAGTCCAGGTCATTCCAGAAACTGTTAGCTTTACCAATCAGAAACTTGACCAAGAAACCCTTAACTCCGCTTCTAGTTACCCAGTTGTCTGTTACCTCTTGATGGGTCAAAGGAAGGGCTGCAGCAACATCCTCAAGCCTGAGGGTCTTTTCCCAACCAGTAAAGGGAGTCTGATCCAAGATAGGGATACCAAGCAAATCAGAGAACTCTTCCAGGGTAGGGACCAGCTGGAAGTCTTGAAAGGTGAAGCACTGGTACAGAGGGTCATAGAACTGGGTCAGAACACTCATCAACTGTTGATCCCTCTTTGCAGTGACTAAACTGAGAAGGGAACCATGCCTCTGAATGAAGGAAGTGGTATTTGGAATTCTGCTAACCAACTCATCAAGCAACTCAGGTGAACGAACGAAGTTGAACCGGATAGTATTCCTTCGCACAGGCATCATAATGTCCTACAAAACAGAGCAAAGGTGAAACCCTCTTGTCTTTGAAATGGTCAGTCCTTATGCAGGATGCATGCAATGCTCATGATGCTATGATGTTATGATAAAGCACACCACAAATAGATACAAAGGCAAACATGGTAAGGCACACAAGTCACACAAGGCAAGCCCCTAAAGTTTAGGCCAGCATGAGGTCTAGGTACTACCCTCTTTCAGTTTGTTGGTTCATACCTGTCCTAATCAAAAGTAACCGGGTTCTTAGAGGATCCCAATATCATTGACTACCCTCAATCGGTCATAACTCCAGCATCGCAATCTTTTCTTGCGGCCATAACCATCACGAAAGTTTAGCCTCAATGGGCGTAGCATACTGCTACAATTCTAAAGGCCAAGTTGTGTCAATTAAGGTTCTAAGGTTGTTGGTGCTTAATGACTCCTTAGAAGACCCATATTCTCCTCGTTGCGACACAAGGGATATCAGTACAGACCAAGGTGCCACACCAACGTAGCCACTGCTTCACCCGTGTCGGTCTACGCCGGACAGGTCCCTCACAGCTTATGCTACCTAACAGGGTATCCCCAGATCCAGGTTAGGATCTATGTAACTCCCATGCAACCCACAATAGTAAAGCAAGCAAGTCAATACAATTGAAAACACAGTGATCTTAGTCCTAAGGTACACCTCACTTTAAAAAGATATCCCCAGCAGAGTCGCCAGTTCTGTGATCGGTGGATCTGGAACTGACTGTTTAACGCTGGTTCGCGAAATGTCGCGGAAGCAAGAGTCGCCACCGTCTTTTATTTTCTCCAAATGGAAAGGACAAAAGCACAGAAAAATTCCTTAAAGAGATTGCTCTCGGTTCGGGAGGTAGATTATAGAAAGGGAAGGTGTTAGCACCCTTTCTATCCATGGTTATCCATGGGCTCTTAGATACTTGCTCATTTGTGTTTTCAAAAATGGTTTGTTTGCTTTTCAACTGTGGGTTTTAAAAAGTTTCTTTGAAAATTCCAGTTCGACTCTTGTATCGGTCCTCAAGAGTGTTTGAAAAATTGCTTTCGAAAGCTTTTTTTGAAAAGGTGTCGGTGTGAAAAGTACTTTTGAATTTGTTTTGAAATTTAGAGCAAGTATCTACGAGAACCTACCTACCCTAAGGAATTCGTCTGTGTAAATGTCCTTTAAAGTAGTGCCATCCCACCATTGAGAGGTAGGTAGCACCACCGTTGGAGGTGTTCGGGTCAATTCGAAGGTTTGGGACATGGTGATCACCAGAGCAATGGGAAGACACCTTAGAAGCTACCCTCATGCCAGGTTCCCGGATCATGAGGACTTACTAAGACATCCTCTACTCGACGATCACCTTTCGAGGCAAGGCAACAGTGAGGCGTACCCTAGGGGTGGTGTGTGCGATTTGTGTGTCGTTTTCATTTGCATTTATCTTGTCATTTTATTGGTGTTCTACGCTTGTTTTATTTTGTCCATACATTCTTTCATGCTTTTGATTAACAGTTAAAATATTTGCGGGAAAGTAAATTCTAAGCTATTACAAACGGCGCGGATCCACATCGCCAAAATTAATCCAGGACCCGATTTGACGGAAAATAAATAAACAAAGCAAATAAAGAATTAAAAGTGTGTGTACATGGCTTCGGGAGAGATACATAATATTATAAAGAAATAAAATAATATGCGAATTAATGAGAACTAAAACGAAACGAGGGCGTTTGACCCTTTTGCAAAAAAATTGAATTAACGAGGATTTAATTAAAATAAAAAGAAATGTTTTTGGTATTTTAAGATTTAATATAAAAGGAAAGAATTAATTAAAATTAACTACTAACCCTAATTCTATTTTATTTTAATTTATTAAGAAAACATTAGAATTTAACCGAAATTAACCCTAATTTTTACATGCAAATTTAATTAAAGAAATAAGTATTTAATTATTTTAATTATTATGAAAGAAAAATAAAAAGATGAAAAATTATTGATTAAACCTAATTCTAGGTTTTTTTTAGATTTTATTATGAAAAGAGTTAAAATTGCAAACCTAAGTTAAAACTAAATTCAATTACATACAATTTAATTACAAAAATATTAAAACAAAATATTTATTATATTTTTGATTTTTTTTCTGATTTTTAGGTATTTTTATATTTATGAAAATATATTAAATTGATTAAAAGAATAATAATTAAAAGAAGATGAAAGTAATAAAAAGATTAAAAAAAAATAACAAAATTTGGCAAACCTTGGGGGTATCAGTCCCCAGATAGGAGGTATATTTTAGGAATTCTGGCCCAATAAGCATGGCCTTGTTGACCTTTGCTGGACGCGTGTGACGCATGGACTAGGGTTTATGGTGTTCCCCAATCCATAGCCATTGATCTGATGAGCCTGGACAGATGGACGTTGATCTTTGAGAGTGTATGATGCGCTTCAATATTGCACCTGCACGTGAATTTTTATGGAAAAATATTATGGAAATAACGAAGACCTGGGGCTCGAACCCAGGTCATATACATTGCCAACGCTCTCGCTTACCAACTGTGCCAACTCACGCGTTATTAATATTAAACAAACAACAAAGATTATAAAAGAAGTAACAATGTTAATGAATCTTCGCGCGCGCATTTTCAAATAGCCCTATCACGTCTTGCCACCACACCATCTTCTTCCTCGTGTTTTATTTTTCCTGAAACAATAACAACATAAGCAACGGTTTTCACGCGTTGCTGAAAGTACCATATGAAAAAATAGCGAATAGGCCACAAGGCCTCATAAATTGATCGCGATTGCTGGTTTCTATTCGTCCAAACGCGTTGAATCCAATGGCCTTGGTCTCAGCCTCTAATATTGCCTTATTTCAAAAGCCCTAATTCTAAGGTTGAAGAACCCTAAATATCAACAATGGCATCTTTGCATACAACACATAAAAACGCAATTAGTTCACATGGTAAGCGTCAGAATGCATCATTGAATAAGAATACATAAACTAAATGTCATGGAAATGCCTCAAAATTAAGATACGAGTATGCAATTTTATGAGAAAAATTTGGATTCTGTACAGCGATTCTTGAGGTTTGGATGACTGTTTTTGATTGGGAATCGCCCAATGATGCTTGAGGAAGCTAATGAGATGAGAATCGTGCTTTGAATCAACCTGTAAAGATGATTTCAGTTTTGAGTTTTTTAGACAAAAATTTCAAATTTGATTCCCAATTTTCTCAGCAGCTGCGTGTGTATTAACATTAGGGTTGTGTTTAGGCTTTTGTACTGAATGCATTAGGTCAAGAAACTTGCTCAAAATCTCTTGCAATCATGGTTTTGAAGATTTGATTTTCTAAGATTTTTTCCAATCTTTTTCCATGTGCTTTTTGTTCTCAATCAAGCCAATCAATCCAAATCTTTCCATATTGGTACAAGCACGAAATCTTGAGAGTGAAACATGCACAAAAAGATTTAAAACTTTAGGTTAGCATTTTTCATACATTTATTTTGATTTAAATGAATTATTATAAATAAAAATTCAAATAAATAAATAAAAAATGAATAAAGACTTCCCTTTGGGCCAAGTAGTCGTGCATATGTCATGGATGATGAATTATGGAAGAAAAATGGGCCCATTAGCAATTTTAGGTCATTTGAATCCATGTTGACTTTTCAAAATATCCAAAAATTTCCCAACTTCCACAAGGCATAACTTGCTCAATTTTTAAGCTTTTCTCATGTTCTTGGACATTTTGGAAAGTTCTTTGAGTCCTCTAACCAATGCCTTTGGTCCCATGTCATTTTGATTTACCAATCTCAAGGTATGGCCTTTGACTTAAAGTCCCTTTTTGTTGACTTTTGAAAATGACCTATAATGTTGAAATTGATAACTTTTTGTGAGAGTATTTCTTGGACTTGAAGTATGAAGATCAGTTGTAGGAAATGTATTTTTATTCAAAATGAGCTTTGGATGGAATTTTTCTGATAATCCATGTGAAAGTTATGCCCTGGTCAATTTCAGTTGACTTTTTCAGCTGTCCAAATAAGGAAACTTTTGCATCTTGATGATTTCTGAGCCAAATTTTGAGAATCATGATCAAGCATTGATCAAATGATGTTTGTGGCTTCAAAATGATATGTTGACCAAAAATTTGAACTTTTGACTGTCAAATGACCATTTTGCCCCTACAGTTGACTGTAGTGCAATCTAGGGTTTTGACTGTGCAATTTTGAGCTGAATGTCTTGAAACTTGATATGAGGATGCTTGACCATATTTGTAGGCATGTGAGACTTGATTGGACCTTTGAAAATTCATCTTCTTGATCAGAACACAAACCCTAGTTTTGACTGTATAGGAGACCTTTGCACTGTGTAACCCTTGGGGAATTTTGCAGCTTGACTTGGCAATTTCTTGAAGAATATGGGAGGGCAAATTTTGGGGTACAACAAAAGACAACCTCAAAATACGCATTTATGGGTTTCATCTAGAGTTTCTAGTTGAGAAGGGTCATGCCTTTGCTGATTCAGCTAGTTGGAATACATTCAATGCAATCTTGGCCTTTTCCATTTATGGGATTGTTCTCTTCCCATATGTTGAGAATTTTGTAGATATTAATCCAGTGCCTCCCTGCTTGGTGATGTTCATCATTCAATACATGTGAGGAATGACATAAAAGGAGGACTTGTTCTTTGTTATGCTTCCCTTTTTTTATATGTGGTTCATGAGTCATCTTCCTCAGACATGAGCTTTTGTGGATGCTAAGGATTCTGTGAAATGGTCTAAGAGAATGATTGGTCTTGTTACCCATGATATTGTTTGGTACTCCATAAATTATGATTATGATGAGTTTTTCACAGCTGTAAGGAGTTCCCGAATGTGCCTTTTAAGGGTAAGAGGAGGTATCAACTATAATCCCATCCTTTCTCAATGTCAGTTGGGTTATGAGATGCAAGGCTAAACCAATAACAAATATGTGGATGAGTTCATTCTTTATGTTATGACTGGGAATCCTGAGTTGCTGATAAAGCCTGGAATGAAATTCACTTCAGAAGGAGGGCTGAAGGCCCCTATATAGATTGGGTTAGGAAGAGCCTTGAGATTTTTCATCTACCTTTTCCTGTGGAATTACCTTTTTATCCATAAACCCTTATTCAACACACTTTTGGGCCTATTTAAGAGTTCAATAATCACCAAGATGTCAATCAAGAACTCAGAATAAAAATTGAAGAGTTGAAGAAAGAACTCTATAGAGCTACCTGTGAAAGGAATGAGCTAAGAAGAGATTGTTCAGACGAAAATTTGAAGGAAATTAAGAACCAGAAATGGCTTGAGAGTAGCTTACCTTATTGCTGATGATGAAAAGGAAGAATTTCGCCAAAAAGAGAAGGCTGATCACCAACTCATTAGGCGCAACTTCCAATTGAACAAAAGCTCTAACACAGATTGTAAAACTCAAAAAGAATTCACAAGCTGCAGCTAGTGGACCCAGAGTTGAATCTCACTATGAGGAGTTTAAATACAAGCAACTTCAAGAAGAAAGTGACCATTTGGAGCACCATTGTCTCTACTTAGAAGTTATTTACCCACGGGAGGAATATGCTTATCCAAGAGTTGGTTCAGAAGCCAAAGCATGATGCAACACCTAAGCTTTTCAAAGAGAGACTTAGGAGTGGGGAAAGAAACATCTTGGTTGGAGAGGTCTTGCTAATGAGAAGATGTTCCTAAAGGGATGTGCATCTGTTGATCTATGATCGTCATCATTTATTTTAATGGGATCCAATTCCTTTGAATTTTTCCTATGGATTTTTATTACACTGAATCCATCATAATATCTGAGTTACATTTTCTCTTTGCTAGTGTTATATTCCTCTTGTATTTTCTTTCTTATTCAAAGTCGGTAGATTCTTTGGAAGTGATTAAACATAGTGTTGGCCTACTCTTTATGCACACAAGAATTCATAACAGGTGTTCAGCATCAAAGATTATTGTTTTGACTTGGTTTTCTTTGATAGAAGTGTAAACTTGGCTATCCCTCAGTGCCAAAATTCTCAGCAATCAAAGATTAGCTATGATGTAATTTTGTGAAGACTTGATTGGGATGAAGGCCCAAATGGGTTAGGTTATGGAGGAAATGCAGAGATGGCGGTCTTGTATTTGTTGCTACAATAGAGGTTGTTACTCCTCCTTTCTCTTATCCTTTGGTATTTGATTCTTGATACCCGATGTGATTTCTATTCTGGGGCACCTTGATCGGGAAATTTAAGGTTGAAATACATTTGAATGTAAATTCCAAGACCTCATTAATTCTGGGGAAATTATTCATTCCAGATGGCTGTAGAAATTGAAGCCTTTGTCCAAGTAAGTGTCAAGACTGCGAAAGCATGTTCCAGGAAGCAATGAGCCCAAATGAAGAAAGTCTTTTCAAAATTGGCATGCATTAGTTTCTTATTGCATTCTCATTTTTAAACATTCTTGCTTGTTAATACACCGTTTGCATATGAAAATTTATTTGTTTTTAAATGTTAATCATAATACACTGAATATGTTTGACTTGAAGTAATCAATTTTTTATTCACTCATAAGATGTTTTTCTGCATTGTGATACTAACCTTTTACTTACGCAAAGATTGGAGGGAGGATGATGATAGTAAAATGCAAAATTTATAGTTGTATGCTTTTGGATAAAACCCTGTTGACGATGTACAGGAATTGTTTCAAATTCCCAAACACCGAAGATATAAGGGAGTGAAACCCTCGTCAACCCCTTTGAGCCTTGAAGTAGGAGTTTCTTTTTTCTATTCTGAAAAAACCCTCATTCTTTAACCCAGGGCAGGGTAGTGCTCAGTTAATTTGATTGAGCATTCAGAACTCATCAGGAGTGCGCATACAAGGATACAATAATGGTTATCCTTCAAAAGGTTAAGGAAAGTCAAAACCACAATGGATAACTTTCACTTATCAAGAATGTGTGTCAAATAAATATATCCTAATGGTTATCTCTCGCACATCAGGAAGTCAGCAGATGATGATACAACAATGGCTATCCCTCATCTACCAAGCTCAGGCAGTCACAATTCTTCCAACAAGTCGAAAATGAATCAAGGTCACACGACGTGTTCAAAAGGAAAGAAAAGGTAATATGAAAAAAAGGATGATGAAAAAGAAAGAGACAAAAAGCCCTGCTAAGTTGAAACTTGAAAAACAAGTCGTTTAGGCAAATGTCAGGGCATCCCGCTGGACTTCAGAGTCAAATTCAAAAAGAATTGGTCCAGGAAAAAGTTGGGAAAGGTAAAGAAAAGCCTGAAAGGTGATAAAGGATTAGAGCGTAAAATCCTCAGCAAAGGACAGAGTCGTGTGATAAGAAACCCAAAAGAAGCAAAAATGAGTGACTTTCATGTCCAAAGAAAAATTCGGTTGGTTCCTCAACCATCTCGAAATTTCTTTTGAGAGATGAAAGTTCGTATCAAGTTAACTGAATATAGGACTGGATAGCATCATGAAGGGGGTGGGCACCAAATAATTTTGAGCCTTAAAATCCATTTTTCTAAAAACCGTGAACCAGGCCACGTTACAACCCTCAAAATTCCTAATTGAAGCATGGTTTATTTTGAGAGCATACTTCGATGAGATAGCGTTCCTGACTCCCAAAAAGTTATGCTAAAAATATCTGTGTTAGTATCATTTGCTTGCATTGTTTGGTCACATCTTAACTAAGTGATTTCTTTCACAAAATTTTGTGGTATATTTTCAAATAAAAAAAACTTCAAGATTAACATGTTTTATGCATTAGAATTATCATTCTCAAAATAAACATTTTTTTCTACTTGCATAAATGTGTATTTAACATCAAGGACGTATACATCTAATTATCAGTGAGAAAGCTAAAACGCTGTCAGGGGCATTCTGCCTAAAAGACTCTTTTTGTCAGGGGCAAGTTGTTTTTTTCCCAGTATGATGCTTTTTTAGTTGATCATTCTTAAAAGGAAAGGCTTGAATATTTCGTCAAACCAAGAAGGTGTCAGGTTTCAGCCAATCTAGGGAAATTACATTGAGATTCGACATATCTCTCCACAAATTAGTCGACTAAGTAGACTATCTCGTGATAATTCCCTTAAAGATCATGTTGTCTGGGGCACAAATTATGCGCCAAAGTTATTGAATCCAGGCGCAATCCAGATTTAACAAGATTTGTTGCTATGGATTTTCTCAAGCACGAGGTTTCCTGGACTCCCTTTTCCTAGTAAAGAAACCAGAAGGTTCAAACGTTGGTTCCCAATAATATTATTTTTGACTTCTCTATGATGTGGAATTTAGATTGAGAGTTTGCATTTATTTTTCACGTGAAGACTTTATCTCATCAGCAGGAATATGTTGGTATTTCCCCAGGAAAGTTCACTAAGATCATTCTTGTTGATATGTGCATGATCTTCTGGTGTTTCATAAGTAGTTGGAGATGATACCAATTGATGTATGGTGCGGTGTTGGTTTTGTGATCCCATTTTCCCCAGCCAAGTCTTGGTTCATTGTAATTTCGGGTTTGCACGGTATGAGGCCTCTATCCCAGATTCCCCAGCGAAGTATTCCCTCATATAACAAAATATCTTGTTCCCTTGGTGTGCTGAGATGGAACTATTTGCAAAATGTCGCTCTTTTTGGCAGTGTTGGCATTATTGTTGGTATTTATTCCCCAAGAATGCTATCCCAGGGCATTATTATTTGGATAAGTTTGCATGATATGAAGACTCAATCCAAGATTCCCTAGTGAAGGTTTCACTTATTTGATAAAAGTTTTTTATCCCCGTGGATGCTGAGTTGGACTCATTTGCGAAGCATCTCCCTTTCGGCAGTACTTGCATTTTGTTTTATTGACTGATAGTTAGGCAAGGGCAATGTTTCACTTAAGAAGTGTTGAGACATTTGTCAATTTTTTGGGTTTTCACCCGCCAAGTGTTGGGTTTGATTTAAAATCCCCATAATTTTATTTCTTGCTGTAATGTTTCACTTCTTAACTCCCCAAGTTTTTATCCCCGTGAGGTTTCATACTTTTTTCCCATAGAAGTTGGTGTAATACTTACTCTCAATATTGAAGAACGTATATTGGTTTCCTCTCTTTGATGTGGTGTTGACCTCCCCAATGAAGTCAACACGAGGTCTCCTGTTGATATCTCGACGATGAGGCACTATCTCCCCTAGTGGGGTCTGTATGATATTTCCCCAATGAAGTCAGTGTGAGATCCTCAGTTGGTATGTTGACGATATGGTTTCCACTGACTTATTTGAAATCAGTATTGCAATCCCCAGTAGAAATACGGGATGTGAAACATGTGTTTTCCCCATTGAAGTTTGTGCGTTATTCCTCGGTGAAGCCTGGAGGAGGATGTTATATCCCTGTATCTGTACTGATTTGTTGCTATGATTTGATTATTTACGGATTGTGGTCTTTCCAAGTGAAGTTAAGCCATGCAATAAGATTTTGTTCCTCATTTAGTGCTTACTTTTTATGGAATTTTCATCTTGAATGTGATTTAGCTGAGTATTGACTGTACCCGAGTTGGTTTTGTCTGGTTATTCCCTGTATTATATGTATGTTTTATCAGCATATACATAAAAACACTCACACATTCATACATTCATACATACATCATACATAGTTGAATTTAGAAATCATTGCTCATTTGCACTCATTAATTTTTTGTTAGCATATTACCCTGTTTTATAGAGTTGCGTTGTTCTCTCTCCAATATAGTGTCAACCTTAAGCATAAAGTGTATATTCTTTCAATTTCCCCACTGAGTTGTCCCTCGTGGAAGATTTTTTCTTTAGCCTTCCTGTACAGCTCTTTGTTTGGATGATTTGGATTTCCCTCTTGAGTTTATTTCTCAAAGGATGTATTTTGGTCGACTATTTTACTCCAGTTTATTTCTAGTTTGAATCTTTGTTTCCCAACAATATTATTACTTTGGATTTCTGCAAGCTTCGAGCCTTGGTTTGAGAATATGCATTTATTTTGCATGAGAAGACTTTATATCCTCAATAGAAATATGTCGGCATTCCCTAGGAAGTCATATTTCTTTCCCCAGGAAGCCATATTTCATTCCCCAAGAAGCCATATTTCATTCCCCAGGAAGTCATATTTCATTCCCCAGGAAGTCATTTTTACAATCGTTCCTATAACAGCAAGTAACAGGTCTCTTTATTTGAGCAACTTGTACCTCCCCGTAAAAGTCGACGTTAATTTTTTTGCTATCTTCTCTATGAGTGGATAGTTTGCAGTTTGTTGTCAAATTACTCCAGTTGATGGCAAGTCTTTCAATATTGCAAAGACAGTTTGTTGTGAAATCTTTGCAAGTGGTAGTCTCTTTATTTAAGACAACTTATATACTACCCTTTCCAGGCAGAATGCCTTGGTTAAAGAAGAAGTTGAGACCCATTCTAGGTGAAACGCCATGATTTTGGGGAAACTTATTATCTTTTTGCTACCTTCAGCGAACGTTGGTAGTTCACCATCAGTGAACGTCGGTGTTATGTTATTTTCTATCTACCTTCAGTGAAAGTTGGTAGTTCATCGTCAATGTACGTCGATGTTATTCTCTTACTACCTTCAGTAAACGTTGGTAGTTCACCATCAGTAAACATTGGTGATTCTTATCTTTTTGCTACCTTCAGTGAACGTTGGTAGTTCACCATCAGTGAACATTGATGCTATGATATTTTCTCTTACTACCTTCAGTAAACGTTGGTAGTTCACAACCAGTGAACGTTGGTGATTTTTATCTTTTTGCTACCTTCAGTGAATGTTGGTAGTTCACCGTCGGTGAACGTCGGTGCTTTGATATTTTCTCTTACTACCTTTAGTAAACGTTGGTAGTTCACCATCAGTGAACATTGGTGATTGTTATCTTTTTGCTACCTCTAGTGAACGTTGGTAGTTCACTGTCAGTGAACGTCGGTGCTATGATATTTTCTCTCTACCTTCAGTGAAAGTTGGTAGTTCATCGTCAGTGAACGTCAATGTTATTCTCTTACTACATTCAGTGAATGTTGGTAGTTCATCTTCAGTGAACGTCGATGTTATTCTCTTACTACCTTCAATGAACATTGGTAGTTCACCATCAGTGAATGTTGGTGATTATTATCTTTTTGCTACCTTCAGTGAATGTTGGTGATTGTTATCTTTTTGCTACCTTCAGTGAATATTGGTATTTCACCGTCAGTGAACGTCGGTGCTATGTTCTTTTCTCTCTACCTTCAGTTGACGTTGGTAGTTCACCATCAGTGAACGTTGGTGTTATACTTCTCTTTCTACCTCCAATGAACAATGGTAGTGAAGAAGTGAAAAACACAAGAAGAGGGGGTTGAATTGAAACTTAAAAATAAAAAACAATAGACTCAAGATTTTTATCCTGGTTCTCTTGATCTCAAACTACTCCAGTCCACCCGCCAAGGTGGTTTTGCCTCTCTCCAACGAGGACTTAATTCACTAATAAAACAGATTACAAATCTACTTTGACAACTGCCAAAGTCTTCTTAGGTATAACCATAACCCGATTTATCTCAAGGAAAATATCTTAATCAAAGAAAAATTTATTGTGTACTATTTTTTTTCGTTACAAAAATTGTATCACTACTGTGATGTATTACACAATTTGAGTATAGAATGAATATGAATATTTGCAACCTTTTGAGATTGTATGAAGCGGTTGTTGGCAAAATCGTAAATGATTTAATCTTTGAGCTTGTTTATATAGGCGTGGAAATCTGTCCAAATCGAAACGTGATAATGGACACTTAATGCACTTTCCATCCTTATAAGATTCTTGTCTGAATGAAGCCGTTGCATATGATACTGTCTTAATTGAAAAGTAACGCTTCAGAACTTGGGAATCTTGCATGCTGCTTTACCTCAGAACTTTGATAACTCAAAGACATGAGGATTTGTTGGCGCGTTATATGTCTGTTCAGAATCAGAATATCTTTTACTTTAGAGCAGATTCTGATCATCCTTCTTCAGAACATTCTGATTATTTAGCTTGAAAGCTTATGTGGCTTAACTTCCGATGTCATTTCAGTCAGAACTTCTGTACAACATACAACACAAATTTAGAGTGCATATTTGTTCTTTGTGTTTGTTATCATCAAAACTCTTATAAGGGTTGTAGAATCAAACTATGTTCTAACAATCTCCCCCTTTTTAATGATGACAAAAACTAGTATTTTCAATAAAAAATTTACAGAACAAAGAGCTTAAGAGAGTCTCCCCCTGAGTTGAGTACTTAGATAGAGATGAATTACTTCCCTGAAGTTCCTTCTCATTAGAGCTTTTGATGCATCTCCTTCTGTCTTTATCAGAATATATTCCTGTTCATGCTTTCAGAAAAAATAGAGGTTAAGATATTCAGAATGTTTGAGACTTTCTCTCGGTATACTGTTATTGAAAATATCTTACGTTCTCCCCCTTTTTGTTAGGTATTAAAAAGCAATATAATCAGAGTCAAAAAGATGATGATTTGTATTGAAAATAGACTACAATGACATTTTCCAGAAACAAAGAGGATAAGATGAAGAATATAGAATATAAGTTAAAGAAAAACTAAGATGGAGGGGGAAGTCGTGTGAACAATGCTTTCAGCAAGCTCTTAATCTGAGTGCTTGATTCTTCATGCTTTCCCAGAATATCCTTGATTTCTTTTGTAGTATCTTATTTCTTGTCCAATATATCTGTTATCTCTTTGTTTGTGTCTTCTTGCTTATCCAACCTTGCGTGGATTAAAGCATTCTCCTTCTTCAACTCTTCCAGAGTTTGCATGACTAGAGACGTAGCTGGTGTATCCTCAGGGGTTGCATGTCGTTCAGAGAACTCTACCGCCTCTTCTGATTCAACTACTTCTTCTGTTGCAATTTCCTTTTCTGGAGCAGTAGTTAGAGGGTGACTATCAGAACCTGGTTTAGTGGGTTCTGAAGGTTGGTGCTCTTTCCAGGGAGCATTTTCCAGCAGAAGAATTTCTTTCTTATCCCAGTGACTTAGAACTTGGTCTTTGAAGGCATTCAGCTGATCACTAATTCAGCTGAGCCATCTTATATCTCAATTCTTTCAGCCTCTGGGATTCAGAGTTGAACCATTTTCGTAATCTATCCTAAAGAGAGTCAGAAGCAGTAGGATTAGAAATCTCTTAAATTTATTTCTTTAAAGAAGTAACCCATTCCTGTATTTCTGAGCAAGCACGTATCAGATGTTACAGCTCAGTATATTTCAAATTGCCCTAACAAGCTTCATAACAAAATTTGAGATGAGAAATGAGATTCAATCTCAATCATTCATTTGTTATAACAGATTTTTAAAATCAAAGGAGGAGATGTTTTTACCTTTAGCAAACTTCTCAGACAAGCTAGGCCAAGTGATATATAACATATTTCACCTTCAGATCCAAGGGGAGGAGAGGAAGAAAAACACGATTGATTTCTGTAAAAAAAAAACTTTTGTGAAGCAGCAAAAGTCCTATGTAATTTCTTGCCCAATCTTGATCTCAGAAAGCTTCCTCTGCGGAATTCCTTAGCAGTTTCTCAGCGTCTCTAATCTTCATCTTACAACAGCATCAATATTCATCAATCATCATCATTACTTCAATATCATCTTCATCTTCCTCGCATACTCATTCATACAACAACACCTCTGCTTCAGCATATTCATCACAGTTTCCCAAGTATAACAACAAAGAATGCGTGAGAAGTAATCGAAACGGAATCAGAAAAGAAAAGAAAATGAATTCAAAATACACATACCTGAGTCACTGTTCTCCAGTTTATTGTTTGTTTTCATCAAGCTTGAAGAGCCACCTGAGTTCTTCGATAGGTAAGCCTTACATTACTTATTGTTTCTGCATCCTTGTATGCTAAGATCAGTAGCATATAGTGTTATTGTTTCCTTCCATTTCGGATTTCATCATGAACGAACCGAGAACGTGTTGGTTGTTGAATGCGATGGTTGGAAGTAGCATGTGAACGAGAGAAGGAGGTGAAGCTGATAAAGTAGAAAATGAACTGTGATGCTGAGCGAAGGCGAGGTCGAAGAGCTTTGAGCGAGCATGATTTGAGTTGAGCAAATCAGAGATGAGCATTGGAAGAAGAGAAACGACACGAAGATGCTGTGAATGGCGAGCAGACAAAGAGGCAATGGTGATTTTTGAGATTGCGTCAAATCGGTTGGTCGAAGCAAGCGATGAAGTTTGGTTTGAATCAGTGGATGAAAGCATGAGACGGTGGATGAACAAAGTTCGTTGATGCATCCTGGGATGTTGTTCATAGCACAGTGTTGTTGCAGTGAGTTCGTCGGAATTCGAAGCGAGAACGAATATGAAGAAGTCGCGAAGGCAGCCACGGCGCTGCAATTTTGAGTAAAGGGAAGAAGTTGATTCGACACAAATTCCCAACCCTAGCCCTCTTCTCTTAAACGACATTTTTTTAAAATTTGTTTTACTAAAAATAACTTTGAAATAAAAAATAATACTGAATTTTGGAAAATTGATTTGGTGTAAGTTTATGATTGTCTTTGGGCCGAAATGAAGAATTCGTTGGTCCTGCCTCATACCTTTTATTTTCTTCTGCCCATTACCATTGCTTTTGGAGCCTAAAGATATTGGGGAAAAATAACCATCCTGGATCCAGACTTGGGCCTAGCGCCTGAGATTCTACACCATACCCCAAGGTTCCAATTTCGCACCTTCCTCTATTTTTCTTTATTCTAATCTCTCTCTTCCATTTTAATTGTCTTAGTTTTAATTTCTTTTATCGATTCTAGGTATTAAAATAATAATAGTAAATAATAAAAAGATATATAAGAAAATGTTTTAGGTTTTTTTAGAGGTATTTTAGGATTTAATTATGTGCTATTATTTCTTCATGTTCTTAATTTCTTTCTTTAAATCAAGTTTAAACATCATGTTTTATATGTTTTCTTTGTGTGAAATTTATAAGATGCTTAGGTATTGAGAATAATTTTGTCTTAATTCCACGATCCTTTAGGATTCCATGAGACGTTTAATCTCCCTTTTGATCGTTTTATGTTGATTAGACCTTAGGATTTCGATACAAGCATGATAACATCAGGATAGTCCCTTCATCTCTTCTCATCTTCTTTAAAAATATCCTCCCTCCTTTTGAAAACTCTTCTTGTTTTTTTTAAACTTGAAACTCTTTCATAATAAACTTGGGCTTAGGTCCATGCATTTTCAAAACATTTTCATGAATAAATTTCAATCAACTTAATAATACCTTGACATTTTTTGTGAGAAGACTAAAAGTCGATCAATCACATTTCAAACCATTTTTCCACTTTGGCTTTCACTTTAAAAAAAAATTCTCAAAAGATTAGACTCTTGTCAATCCTTGTAGTGATGCAACCAACTATACTTCTACAATATGTAGTGAGGAGAGATATTTTCCATTTGTGTGTTGAGTGAGGCATTGTTGATTTTAAAATCCAAGCCATATCCTCCACTTTGAGATGATGCAAATACTCATTTCTCATGATTGTGGGTAGTAAGTATGTTTTCCAAACGGACAATGACGATGATGTCTTATCTCATAAATCTAACCAACACACTTGTGTTTTAAATTTTTTAAAAGAAGAACTAAGAGTGTTCTGATTCCTCCTGGGATACGTAGGCACTGGATTGAAGATTCGGGCGAATTCAATAATAAAAAACTTTCTTTTTTCCAAAATTGATTCATTCATGCAAATAACTCTTTTTAATAGCCAACATACACAAATTTACAAAGAGGTTCCTGCGGAGTACCATAGATGTTTAGGGTGCTAATATCCTCCCTTTGGATAACCAACCCCCCTTACCTTGAATCTTTCCCCCTCTTTTGGGTTACTCGCTCTTTTCCCATTCCTTTGGAAACAATAAAGCACGGTGGCGATTTTTATTTTGATTTGTATAAGTCTAGTCAATCCAATGGCTTAGTCTTAAACATTTCTACCGCTACACTAACAATATGAACTACACGTCAATCGGATACCCAAAACTCAAGTTATCAATTTTTGAAGTTTTACAAGATTTACCAACACCAACAAACTAAAACAACAGACACTGACACCACAAAACATCTTTATACATCAATAAATTTAGTTCCAAAACTTGAAACCATTTTTACAAGAAAGTATATTGTATTAGATTTCCAACGGCACCCAAAACGGACTCATAGTTTGAAAGTTATGAACTTTTGAAAATTTCATTTTTTTCAATTTACTCTCGGGGTAAGCGATTACCCAATATGTGGTACTCGGGTACACCCAGTCAAAATGCTCAGAAATGCTATTTTTCCACACGGTAACCGGTTAACCATATAGTGTAACTGATTCCCACTCTACTAGATTAAAAAAAACATATTTTTGTTTTACAAAAATCATCCTTTTCCTACCCAAAACTCCAATTTATCTACATCAAAATACATAATCTAATTTATCACATTGTCATACTACATCTACTACATTCTAACTCAATTCGCATCATCAATTTCATCAATTATGCACAATTTTAAGGTATAAATCAAAAGCAATCTACACCAAAACCTTACATTCAATATAATCATCTACCCACAATTATACCACTTATTAGAGAGTTGGAACCCCACCCTTACCTTAGGTTATAGATTCCTCAAGCTTCAACAATGGTTCCTCTCTTCTTAGCTCTTCCTCATTCTCGCTTCTGCTTTTCTCTCGTTTCTACGATCAATAAAAATAAGAATGCTCTTCTATTCCTCTTGTTTTTACATATCTAGCCTTTGGACCCCTAAATCACAAATCCAAACCTTATCCTCACTTGTTCAACACCATGTTAACATCTTGTCCTTCTTGTCTTACACTATTATTCTCCTCATACTATTATATATAATAATTCTAAATATTATTATTAAATCAAATTTAACCTCAAATAATTATTTAAGCTCTAAATAATTATAAACTAATTAAATCCTCATATTACTCTCATTCCCACACTACTCATAACACTTCATTCACCAACGCATCACCATGCATCACATAACTCACCATAATTCATATATTCACCAATAATCACCAATATTCAAACTAAATTAATTAAATAATTTATCTAGATTTTTGGGGTCTACAAAGAGAACACCATCCTCAACAACAAACTATCTCCCATAACTAAGAGACCACAATCCTTCAGAGTGAAACACATCTCAACAATGAACCATCTCCCATAACAAAGAGACTACCATCCATCAAAGTAAATTAAATCTCAACAACAAACTATCTCCCATAAAGAAGAGACTATCATCCATCAGAGTATATTAAATCTCAACATCGAACTATCTCCCATAAAAAATAGACCACCATCCATCAAAGCACATCAAAATAATCTTCTTTGGGAACTAACATACTTACTGAGGAAGTACAGGTTGCTCAAATAAAGAGATTGTTACTTTCTTCTTTGGCAATAATGTTGTTGGGAAATGAATTTTGACTTCCTAGGGAAATACCATTACATTCTTGCAGAGGAGATAAAGTCCTTATGTGAAAAAAACACATTCTCAATCTAAATTTCACAGTCTAGAGAGATCAATAACATTGCTTTCATGGACCAAAGTTCAAGCCAGGAATAAACCGGAGTGAAACAGTCAACCAAGACACCACCCAGTGAGGAATAAACTCAGACGGGGATTAATTCCATCCAGGTAATGAGTTGGGTAGAAAGGCTAAAGAAAAATTCTCCCGGGAGTGATAACTTAGTGAGGAACGTGAAAGGATACACACTTTATGCTTAAGGTTAACATTCTATTGGAGAGAGGATACACACTCGACAAAGAGGATAAAATATTAACATAAACATGAATGAATGCAAATAAGCAATGAATTTTAATTCAGCTATGCATGATGTATGTATGAATGGATAAATGTTGTTATGTATATGCTGACAAAACAAACATACTACACTGGGAATCAACAGACACAATAAATTTTGGTGAAGACAACACTTGGCTAAATTGCATTCAAGATGGAAATCCATAGGAGAGTAAACAGCCAACTGTGGAAACAACGTCCTATTCCAAGGTTTTACTTCTTTGGGAAGAAAATAAGTCTTGAAACAAACAAAGCACATTCTAATAGCAATAAACCACTAAGCTACTGGGACATAATAAACTTCTCCAGGCTTCACCAGGGAACCACATATAGACTTTGTTAGAGAAGATGATACCACATCTATTTGGACGAGCATAAACAGTCTTCAATACTTAAGACTAATGACTGCACAAACCTTTGTGAAAGATCATAGAAAATTATAGAGACATTCAAATTTAAATAGGAAACATCATCCTTGATTTATATGGGGAAATAAAGAAGTTATTATCACAGCAAAAGGTCATAATTATGGGGATTTTAAATCAAAATCAACACATGGTGAGCGCAAGAACACAAAATATTAACAGTTGTCTCAATATTACTCAGGGAATATACTGCCCTTGTTTGGCTACTTGGAGAGAACACTGTAGCGGTAGAAATGTTGAGACTAAGTCATTGGATTGACTTAACTCGTACAGATCAAATAAAAATCTGCACCACGCTTTATTGTTTCCAAAGGAAATGGGAAAAGAGCGAATCAATCCAAAAAAGAGGGGAGAATCTAGGTACGGGGGTTGTTTATGTAAAGGAAATGTATTAGCACCCTAAACATCTACCGTACTCCACAGGAACCTCTTTGAAAATCTGTGTATTTTGGCTAAAAATTGTTTATACAAAATAAGATGGTGGAGATGAGGAATGAAGTCGATTTTACCATTTTTCCCCTGCCGCGGTTGTGAATCTTTAATGCATACGTACCACCTTCTGTGCAATAGGGGATCAGGGTACTCGTAGTTCACCTGAAAATTTTTAAAATACATGTGTGTTGGTTAATTTTAAAAGAAGAGACATCATCATATCCGAGTGGAAAACATACTTACTACCCACAATTATAAGAAAGGAGAATTTGCATCATCTCAAAGTGGAGGATATAACTTGGAGATTAAAATCAACAAAGCCTCACTAAACACCCAAGTGTAAAATATCCCACTTCACTATATATCGTAGAAGTATAGTAGCTTGCGTCACTACAAGAATTTTCAAGAGTCTAATCTTTTGAGAAAACTTTTAAAGCAAAAAGCCAAAGTGGAAAAATGGTTTGAATGAGGTTAATGACTTTTGATCTTGAGAAAAAATTCTAAAGGATGATAAAATTGATTAATGTTTGATTAAGAAAATATTTTTGAAAATGCATGGACCTAAGTTCAAGTTTACTATGAAAGCGATTCAAGTTAGAAACCAAGAAGAGTTTTGAAAAGGAGGGAGAAGATTTTTGAAATTAAAGAAGATAGGAGGAGATGAAGGGACTATCCTAAAGCATAATGTAATAGGTAAGGAAAAGAACGACCTAACCAACAAGAAGCCAACACTTGACATAAGAAGTAAATGTAGAATTCCCATCCCTTGGATTGAAACTAAGCAAGCGAAAATACTAAACCTATGACAAAAAGAAATTGGCCAGAGTAACAATTGTATACAGAGGAATTCTCAATCACAGATAAAGCATGAAAATCAAAATAACCTGCACATAAAAAATTCCAACCAATGCCTTGGAGTAAACCCCAAGGATTTCAAACAGAATAACAACAGAACGAACAAGGTCCCCGAGTATCAAGGCTTCTAATCCTAAGTCCGAGAGATCCACAACTCCATAATGCCAAGGATAGTAACTAGATAGTCCAAGTAACCTTAAAGCTTTTAATGTTCAAGTTGATTATTAAGTGTATTTTAAAGAAAATAAAGCTCAAGTGAGCATAGAAAAAATGACATAAAAATAAATTCTCAATTCAACAAAAGGAAAATCACATGGAATGTAAATGCTAAAATAAATGGTACATAAAAATAAAGGCACAAAATAAAGGCATAAAGTAAAGTTAATTTTAGTTAATTTTGAAAACTCATTAGAAGATTGATAAAATCAAAGCTCCTCAACAACAAGTTTCATTTGCTCTTTGTCAAGTATATCATTCATTTCAAGTGCTCAAGGTAACCACATATGATCAAAGCTTCTTATTTTTACTTGTGCTACATGTTTTTTGGAGAATGATCTACATATCATTTCTCTAACATGTATGGTACATAGATTTCTATTGACCGGCCTCAAAATAGGTGTGGCTTCTACATAAGCCCACTTACAATTGTTTAACACGGTGCTAAGTTTCTCCCGATTTAAAAAATGATCATTTGTGCACAAACCAATGTTTGCAATCCCAAGTATGTTTTGTCAAGTATATCTTTCATTTAAAGTACTCAAAGCTAACACATATGATCAACAATATTCAAATGAGTCATTTAGACCAAAATTCATGAAGTTCATTAGAGGTATGATAGAGTCAAAGCCTCATAACAATAAACCTTAAAGTTATTGGATCCAAGGTTTCAAATAAAACATACTTGGACTTGCAAACATTGGTTTGGGCCACAAATGATCATTTTTTAAATCGGGAGAAACTTAGTGTCGTGTTAAACAATCGTAATTGGACTTATGTAGAAGCCACACCTATTTTAAGGTCGGTCAATAGCAATCTATGTACCATACATGTTAGAGAAATGATATGTAGATCATTCTTCAAAAAAACATGTAGCACAAGTAAAAATAAGAAAGAGATAAGATGAAGAGGGAGGGGAATGATAGTGTAACCAATGCATCATATGAAATTAGCGTTTCAAATATCATCAATATCATTCATCCATTTTTGTGAATTTGGTTTTTCAACCTATCAATACTCAAGGTCCAATGATGTTGTGGAACTTGTCCTAAAATAACACTCAAGTGTCTCCAAATCAGAACCAATCAAAAAATAATAAAATATATTTAATAAAAAACAAATTTTAAATGATTTAAAAAGGAAATAATTGGTAAATTACACAAATGTATTAAAACACCAAATAAAAATCCTAAAAAAATATCAGAGGTCAAACATGAGTCAAAAAGTGTTGACAATATTATTTAGAATTTTTGTAAAGTCAGAAACTATTTTTAAAATATAAAGAAATAAAAAAATAAACCAAATTTTTTGAAAAATAGTAAAATCAAAAATAAAAATAAAATGAGGTTACCAATATTTAAAAGAATGTCATTGGATCCTTCCATATATTTTTTCTGAATTTTAAAATCAAGAAAAGTATTTTTAAACAATTAAAACAAGTCAAATAAAGTGAAAAATCATAAAAAATACCAAATCACAAAATAAAATTGTGAAAAAATAAGAATCAGAAAGATAATATTTGAAAATATTTTGGTGAATTTTTTCATAATTTTCAAGTCCGAAATGATTTTTTATGAATTTTTGAAGTTTAATACAATTAAAACAAAAATCAGAAAATAAAAATAAAACTCAAAATAATGTGGACCACTAGATCATTGTCAAAACGTGTTAGTAAACAGATCCAAGCGATCTGATCCATTGTGCATGATATGATCATCAATGAATATCACACTGGATCATTTATTTAAAACATATTTTTTTAAATGAGTGTCAATTTCTCATTGGTTGAAGACGCAAGCGTGGTCGTCTTCAACCTCTAGCCAACCTCAAAACCAGGTTTCTCAATGGCATTTGTGCACAACTTCAAGATGATTCCAATGGCACCCTAGCAAAAAATTTATATTAACCACAACTTAGTCGATTTGGAAAAAACTAGAAGAAAAAATTGAAAAGGGATTTGAAAATTAATGAGCAAAACTCACTTCCAGTTAAAAACCAATGATGCTATGAGTATCAGAGTGATAAGAGCTACAATTTAGTACCAAGTTTGAAAAGAATTGATGGAGGAATTTACCTGTTGAAACTCAACTTCAGAGCTCTGAAACTGGACTTGGTGAGCTTGATTCAGTGCTTGATTCTTGGTTGTAAGAGTAAGGTTAGCTTCATAGAATTTCAATGAAGCTAACTGAATCAAAGGAAGGGATGAAAGAGCCTCTAAAGGTGAAAATGAATTCAAAAATTTCAGAGGTTTAGTGAGGTTCAGGCATAGTTTCTTGGGCTTTCCAAGCTCGAGGAAATGAGTGGAATGTGTCCCTCATTTATACATGAGCATGATGGAAACAAAAAGTGAGATAAATAATCAAGTATGAGTGGAATTTGTGTGGCCCTGCATCATGAGCAAAGTGTGACTTGTAATCCATCAAAACTCACACAATTCCTTCATTTTGATGCTTAAACAAGTCTAAGCAAGTTTATTAAACATGTTTAACTAAAAAAACATGCACAAAATTGGGGATTAGAAGCCACATTATGGAAATCAAGTCTTGACTTCTAGAGAAAACTTCAGTTTCAGGGTACTATATTGTCCGCCATGGTGCAAGCAACTCAGAGACCTTTATGGTGCAATCTTGGATTCTTTGGAAAGTTGAATGATCAATCTTGAAAGTTTACTTTGATAGTTTTCATTTATATGTTTGATTAAAAAAGTTATTCAACTTTGAACTCTAGAAAAACACGCAAATGTTTGTACTTAGAAATATTTCTAAGTGTTGAGCTTCAAAATGAACTATAATGTTCTTCAAAATTACATGTCCTTTCATTCAAAATTAGCTTCTGATCCTTGAAGAAGAAATTAAGTAGACCTCTTGAATTGAAATTTGGAATTTAGGTCACTCAAAAATCATAAAAATTGAAAAAGTTGTAGTCTTTGGAAGATGATGAACAAATTTTGGGAAATTCACAAAAGACCTATAATCTTTTCATTTCTTAATCAACTTTCCAAGTATTTTAAAGTCTTGCATATTGAACCAAAGTTGTAGTAGACATACCAAAGATTATTGTAGAAAATAATAAGCTCAAGGAGATAAAAGATGATTAAGTTATGATCCTTTGAAGTCACACAAGCGAATTTGATAGCCTTTTCAAAGGACTTGTAATCTTCTTCAACCATTAGTGATCTTCCACTCAAAATTAGCCTTAAACCCTTGAGGAGAACTTGTTAAGTAACCTTTAAAGAGAATCATGGATTTCGAATCAATAAAAAATCTCAAAAAAATGAGTAAGATATGGTCCTTAGAAGTCATCAAACCCTAGCTCAGAGAGTGTCAAAATGACTTGGAACCCCTTTCAACTTTTGATGATTTTTCTTGCAAATTGGATCTTGTTATGTGAGGAAATGTTTTTGTAGATGATGATAAGAGTGCATATAAAAAATAACCAACTTAAAATGTTAAAAATTGAGAGAGTTATGCACTTGTGATCACTGAGTTAAGCACTTTCTCAATTAGGTCAAACTTGTTGAACCAACCTTGAATATTTTGAACTTTCTTTGCAAAATAGAGCATGATAAATCACATTAGACCTTAAAATGATGTTATCTTGAAGCACACTCAAAGTTGGAGCTTGAATCTCAATGAAACTTGTTTAAGAATGCATGGAAATAAACACATGAACCTATGAATCTTCTTGATGAATACCACCACCAAACTTGAGGAAAACTTGACCTAAATAAGGTAAGAGAGCTCTTTGAACCAAAATTTGATATCATAGACATAGCCTTGAAGCTTAAGCTCTTGCAATCTATTGAAGAACCATTTGACTAAGGATCATCCCTCAAAACCCTACGTTAGATGGTGATATGGATGACGTTGTGTTATCACCTATAATATGAACATTAAAAGAAACATATATACATATCTCGATGTTAATTAAAAGAACACATGTTCAAGATACACAATTTATGGTGCTTGCTGATCCCTCAAGAACAAACATAAAGATAGGATGAAATAGAAATGGAAACTAACCCTAATGTGTGATCTTGATGTATTGATAATATGAGATGATGAGAGATCTTAGGGGGGGAAATTGGGGTATAACAGCTTTCCTTATTTAAGTGTCTTCTATCCGGAGATATGAAGTTTAAAATCTTCGTCTCGACGCGATTGACGATACTTAAATACAAAAAACCCCTATTTGGGTCCCTAAGATGTCATGCAATGCTTATGATTATAAATGAAAATGACTAACTCCAAAGGTAACACAAAACCCCACTAGGGAAGCAGAAAATGAAACTAACGAACCAAAATCAATAGCTAGGGAAATAAATAGCTAGGGAACAACACGGCTCTGGGGATGGCTATAAACAGGTAAATCCAAAATCATAATCAAATGCATAGTAATATATCAACAACAGAAACTCTTAACAATGCAAGCAATAAACTATCAAGGAAGTAACCATTAAGAAAGTATTACCGGCTTGACTGGAGGAAAGAAACTCAACTCCAATGGAGGAAAATAAACTCCGCTGGGGAAAAAAGACTCAACTCTACTAGGGTAAAGCCCAAAGAGGACATAATGTATTATCAACTCAACAAATGAGGAAAAATAAATTGGTAACAACGACTGATAGATAACTATGAACTACCCACTCATAGAGGAGATAGCAAAAAGAAAGTAATATTGAATCACACGGGATCGGAAACTACCAACTCAAAGATGCGAATAGAAATGGTAAGATGATATTGGCTCAGAGATGATGGTAAACATCAACCTCAAGACTAGTAAACAAATGACTGACATCAAAACTCATGACTCGAAACAAATGATGACATCATCAATTATGGTTGGGAACAAATGATGACATCAGCACTTATGGCTAGGAACAAATGGTTGACATCAGCACTTATGACTGGGAACAGAGGTTTGACATTAACACTTATGGATGGGAATAAATGGTTGACATCAACACTTATGGATGAGAACAAAGTGTTGACATTAGAACTTATGGCTTGGAACAAATGGTTTGACATCAACACTTATGGTTGAGAACAAAGGTTAACATTAACACTTATGGCTGGGATCAAATAGTTTGACATCAACACTTATGGCTGCTAATAACGGTTGACATCAACACTTATGGATGGGAACAAAGGGTTGACATCAGCACTCATGGCTTGGAACAAAGGTTGACATAAGCACTTATGGCTGGGATCAAAGAGTTGACATCAATGCTTATGACTGTGAAAAAATAATTGACATTAATACTTATGACTTGAAGTAAAGGGTTGACATTAATGCTTATGACTGGGAACAAATGATTGACATTAGTACTTATGACTGGGAACAAAGGGTTGACATCAACACTTATGGTTGGGAACAACTCAACTCTATTGGGGTAAAGTCTAATAAGGAGAAAGAGATAAATGTCGACTAACGAATGATGGTGAACTACCAACTCAAGGATTAAGGTAGAAAAACATAGAATAATAAAAAGTTTCCCAAAATTCTAGTATTCCACCTAGAACGGGTCTCAACTTCTTCTTTAACCGAGGCATTCCGCCTGGAAAGGGTAATAAACTTTACCAACATTTGGATTTCGCGAGAATGGTAACAATTTCTTCTTTGATCAAAATATCACTTGAAAAGGGTAATAACTGGTGTAAGCATCTTTCAATAATTTGTCTTTATCATCGAAGTACAACCAAACTCAACAACAAACTATCTCCCATAACATAGAGATTACCATTCATCGGAGTAAAAACATATTCTCTGGCATTAACAGACTTACTGGGGAAGTACAGGTTGCTCAAATAAAGAGACTGCCACTTTTTCTTATGAAAAGGATTGCGATAACACTGTTGGGAAATGAATCTTGATTTCGTAGGGAAATGCCAACACATTCCTGTTGAGGGGATAAAGTCTTCACGTGAAAAATAAATACACATTCTCAATCCAGGGCTAAAAACCTATAGGGATAAAAATAACATTGCTGTCGGGGACCAAGAATTCAAACCAGGAACAAGCCAGAGTGAAATAGTCAACCAAGACACCACCCATTGAGGAGTAAACTCAAATCGGGATCAAATTCTATCCAGATAATGAGCTGTTTAGGAAGGCTAAAGAAAAATTATTCCACGAGGGATAACTCAGTGGGGAAATTGAAAGGATATACACTTTCTACTTAAGGTTGACACTCTATTAGAGAGAGGATAACATACCTATGCAAAGACGATAATATGCCAACAAAAACATCCATGAATGCAAATGAGCAATAAATTTTAATTCAGTTGTGCATTATGTATGTATGAATGTATGAATTCTATCATGTATAAGTTGATAAAACAAACATATTGCACTGGGGATAACCAGATAAAACCAATTTGGGTAAGGATAACACTCGGCTAAATCACATCCAGGATGAAGATTCCATAAGAGATTAAGCACCAACTGAGGAAACAATGTTTTACTTCACGGCTTAACTTCACTGGAAAGAAACATGGTTTGAAAAATAATTGAAGCAAAATATGATAGCAATAAACCAATACAATTTTAAGGATATAGCACCCTCCTCTGGGCTTCACCGAGGAATATCATACAAATTTTGCTAGGGAAGACAATGCCACATCATCTAGACTTCAACTGGGGATTCTGTAATGACTCCACTAGGGAAGATGAAACCACGCACGCCGAGGGGAGCCAAAATAAATTCTTCAATATCAAGAGTAGTGGTTGTGTAAACTTCTCTAGGAAAAATATATTAAACTTCACGGGGATAATAACTTTAGAGGTAAGCATCATCTTTGATTCATCTGGGGAATTAAGAAGTTAACATCACAACAAGAAGTCAAAAATATGGGGATTTTAAATCAAACTCAACACTTGGAGAGAGAAAACCCAAAAAGTTGAAGGTTGTCTCAACACTTCTCAGAAAAGATATTTCCCTTATCTGGCTACTTGGGGAGCATACAAAAACAACAACAACAATGTCATAACTTGAGAGAGAAATGCCCTGCAAGATATTCTACATTAATTCTCAACACAAATAGAGAATGACTCCAACAAATTAGAAAAGGCTTCATAACTTTACAATCTCTACTTGATCACAAACCTTTTGGGGAAAGAATCACACTTAGCTAGAGAAATCTGCATCAAGACCTGACTGGGGAATATAGGATACAGGTATTAAACCACCCAAACTCAAAACCAAATAAAAACTTGGAGAAAATATGAACCAAGACTTAACTGGGGAAAATGGGATCACAAACCCAACACCATACCACATCTCAATTTGTATGAAATCCAACAAACACAAGTGGGATTATGCGCATAACAGCAAGAGTAACCTAGGATACTTCTTAGGGAATCTTTTCAAAACTTTGGAGTTCGTCCATCCTTGGAATCACTACTTTTGCCCCACTTGAATCACAAAATTGAAGTAAAAAGTAATTTGAAAATTCTTTTCAAAAACATGTTTGTATTATTAAGTCTTTTTGTTTTAAAAATTACTATCAATAATAAATGAAATTTTTATAAACGGAATAAAATAAGAACTACAAAGAATTGGATAAATGCTCAAACTTTATTAATAGAATGGTTGTCCGCAAATGGCGTGACTCCATGGATGATTACAAAGTTTTGGAAAATGGTAAATACATGGAAAAGATACATTGAAACATAATGACCTCTATTCTCCCTAACAACTTTGAACTCCTGAGCATAGGCTTCAGTTAAAGTGTGATGAAAATTCAAGAATATTGTTGCTTCAATGATCAAGTGTTGTCTGACGCAATTACTTTCCAGGAAATCCCTACCTTTTTTCCTAGATTTCCCTTGCAGGTTTTCAACCTACCGGGAAAATTTATTATGTTTATGTCTCTAACTTTTTACTAGACCGCCCTTTTGGGTTTTCAGCCTATTGAGACTCTCTTTTTTTGCCTAAGCTTCCCTTTCAGGTTTTCAACTTAGCGAGCTATTCTTTTATTTCTTTAGGCGAAGTATTTCTTGACTGCATCAACATTTATGGGACGTTGCAACTCCTCACCATCCATAGTTTCAAGAATCAATGCACTGCCAGAGAAGGCTTTCTTGACAACATATGGGCCTTCATAATTAGTAGTCCACTTGCCCTTAGAATCAGCATTAAAAGACATGATCATTTTGAGCATGAGGTCGCCTTCTCTGAATTCATGAGGCTTGACATTCTTATCAAAAGCTTTCTTCATTCTTCTATGATATAAATGACCATGACACAAGGATGTCATTCTCTTTTCTTCAATTAAATTCAACCGGTCAAACTTGTTCTGGACCCATTCAGCCTCTCACAACTTGGTTTCCATTATTACACACAAAGAGGGAATCTCAACCTCTATAGAGAGCAGAGAGAACAGGGTTTCCCCTGTTGAAGTGCAGATGAATGTATCATACCCATGCAAAGCAAAAGGGATCATTTCATGCCAATCCTTATAGGTAACAAACATTTCATACCACACAGAGGTTGTTTAATAACCTTCAACAAAAAGGAAAGTCTAGCAGCCTATTGGAGCTTCCTTAAGGTTCATACAACATCTTGAAAGGCATTTGGACTCAAAACTTAAAGCGCAGTTACAAGGTAAGTCATCTTTACCTTGCCTTTCCATACATCAACTTTTCTGTTTATAGGATGTAGTAATCATTATTCTTGAAGTTAATGATTTATTTGTTGTTCCTGTTATTCATTCATATGTTAAAAAACTAACTGATGTATGCAAAGAATAGTGTTTAAGGCAGAAAAATGCAGTATGTATCGACACATATCCACATGTGTCGACCCATCTTAGTGAAAATACAGGGTATGAGTCGACACATGACCCTCATGCATCGACCCATACTGATTTCAGGTCACAAAATAGAAACTAGAAAGGACTATGAGTCGACCCATACGCATTTCGCGTCGATGCAAAAAGGTGTATAAGTCGATACATCCCATTATGTGTCGACTAATACTGAACAGATTTCACTTTACAGGGGCAGGGAGAAGCTATGTGTCGATGCATAGCAGTATGGATCGACACATAGCAGTTCAAAAGTGCATTTTTTCTTTATTTTGCACTGTTTTCACATTCTTTTTATTATCTTTTGATATGGTTGTAATATATTAGTTTCTACTTCACCACCACTGATTTGCTATTACACCCCCTACTAACTCTTTCATATTTTATTTTATTTTCATTTTTATATTTAAAACTTTTAATTATTTTTTAATGATAAAAAATCCTAAAAAATAATTTATTTATTTTTACATCTTTATTTTATTTTTTTATTACTTCTCACATAAAAAATTAATTAATTTTGATAGAATATAATTTATTTTCTTAATAAACTTATAAAAATAATTAAATAAACTTAATATTTTTATTTTACATGTCCTATTTACAAATACTTATTTTTTTGCACATATTTAATTTTTTAATATTTATACACAATATTATTTATTTTTATACAAAAAATGCACAAAATAATATATAAACATTATTTTCTTTTAAATTGAGATTAGGGTTTAATCCCTTTCAAAAGAATTAATTATTTTTCCTTATGTTTTTTTAGGTTTAAATTAAATATTCTTTTATACAAAAGCAAGACATAAAACATATTTTCTTTACATATACATTGCATTACATTTTAAATATTGTATTATATTTATTTTGATTCGCGTAAATTCGATTTGGTTGTAATAATATATTTAGCTTTATATTTGTGCAAATCCCCATTCAAACTTGTATTCCCCCTCCCGTAAAATTGTTGTAATAGCTTAGTATATTTATATTACGCAATTTATTGCTTTCATATACCATGATTAGTAATTAGGGTTTGTATGACAAGAACTAAACAAAACAAATAGAAGACCCTAAATACAAGACAAAATCAAAAGCATGAAAAGTGATACACTTTGCACACAAGCACCCTTAGGGTTTCTCCCACTTGGTTTCCTTAAATAAAATGGCTATGTTACGCATGCAAAGTATCTTGGCAAAACAAAACAAATGTAAGATCATAGTCCCTCGATGACGCTATTCAAAAAGTTGCCTAAGCAAAATGATCTTGGTCCCTCAAAGATGCTAAGATGCTTTGCAACATTGCTATCATGGCTATACGATGACCCATGCCCATTCCGTTTACATCCAAAGATAGGTTGCTTACCAAATCAGTGGTGAGTCAACAATATCAAAGGAATAGAAAATGCATAAGAAAGACATTTGAGTAGGTAGATAGCTTCTAAGTTACTTGCTCCATTTCAAACAACAATCCTTGCTATTTTCAAAACAAACACTCACACATTTCAAAAAAACATCTTACAAACAATTGAAAACATTTTCAAAAGACAAACATCTTTGTATACATTCTTACGAACGAGAATCATTACAAAGATTGCCTAAACGAATGGCCTCTTTTACAAAATACTTTCAAAACCACATCAAGCACCATTTCAAACAAACCAAAGCAATTGATCTAAGAAAGTAACTAAGAGCCCATGGAAAACCATGGATGAAAAGGGTTCTAATACCTTCCCTTTTCATAATCTACCCCCTGAACTCAAGAAAACATCTCAAAGGTCTTTCCTGTTCTTTTTTACCTTTCCTTTTGGATAAAAGAAAAGTCGGTGGCGACTCTTGCTAACCGCGACATTTGCGATAAAACGCAAAACCTCAAGTCAGTTCTCCCACCGTATCACAGAAGGTCGTGTTTGGATGCAAAACATTATAGGTCACTTTTGAAGGAAAAGTTGAAATATTTCTAAGTATGGAAAGTCAACTTCTTTTTTCCCAACTTTGACTCAATGCAAATTTTAGCTCAAGCATCCATTTGATTCCACTCTTTTTCCATTACAAAGCTTGTAACCTCATCTTTCTAAAGCATCAAGAATCATGCCTTTAGACCCCTTGAGCTGAGAATGCCATTTGATCGAACTTAGTAACTTGGAACTGAAGTTTCTCCATAAGTCAGAATTTTAAATCTTTGTTTTGGCTTCTAATCATAAGTTTTCCACGTGTTTTTGCTTCTAAACATTTTTAGTGAAGTTCCAGAATTGATTAGCACAACAAAACGCGCGTTTTGGATGAGTTTTGATCAAATTAGAAGTCACACTTTTCTTGTTTGCAACTTCACACGATTTCCCTCCAAACTTCATCATTTCACACGCTTAGACATTCCATTTGATTCCATATAAATAGAGGGTCATTCCCCATTCATTTCCCCAAGCTTGGATAGCCAGAATCACCCTGTCAAACTTGCTCCATAACTCAAAATTCTGCTAATTCGAAATCTATTCTCAAGCCTTTATTTAATCCATTTTTCCATCAATTCACCTTCCTTGATCTTCCCTGAAGCTAAACATATAATTACATTCAAGAATCGTGCCCTATATTGCTCCATAGAAGTCCAGTTTCAGAGCTCTGCAACTCAACTTCAATAGGTAGATTCCTTCATCAATTCTTCAAAACTTTGATATCATTGTAATGCTCTCATTTCCCTGGTTCTAGTCGCAACACTTAATTTTATCTGGAAACATGTTTTGACCATGAATTTTCAAATCCTTTTTCAAAACTTTCCTTCCAAATTGCTTGAGCTACAGTTTATATAAATTTGCGCGAAGGTGTGGTTGTCTTTGTCTTGAAGAGACGAAGCGAATGGCATAGGTCTGAGCTTCTGATTTTACAGTTTGACAGACCTACAATTCACGTTGCCTGGAGGTTGAAGATGAACAACATGTCATCTTCCAAACAACGAAGGCGCGCCACTTTTTTTTTTTGAAAATCTGATTTAATTAATGATTCAGTGCTTTATTCACTAATGCCATGATATGCACAGCGCGCCAGATCCCTTGGATTTGATTACTAACGCGTTTTGACTCTCATCCAATGGTCCACATATTTTTTACTTTATTTTTCTTTTCTGATTTTTATACTTAATTGTTTTAAATTTCAAAAAAATCATAGAAAATTCATTTTTAGTCCAAAAAATCTGAAACAATTATGAAAAATATTTTTGACTTTTCTCTTTCTGATTTTTATGTTTTTACAATTTTATTTTATGTTTTGATATTTTTTATAAATTTTCACTTTATTTGAATTGTTTTAAATGTTTAAAAATACTTTATGCATTTTATAATTCTTAAAAAATTATGGAATGATTCAATGACATTGTAACAAATATTGGTGACCTCATTTATTTTTATTTCTGACTTTGTTATTTTTTATCATTTTTGGTTTATTTTACTCATTTATTTTAATTTTAAAAAATAGTTCCTGACTTTTAAAAATTACCAAAAATTTTATAAAATCCTTTTAGTTCATTTCTGATTTTTCTATGGTCTTACTTTTATTTCCTTGATTAATTTGCATATAGTTTATATTTTTCTCTTTTATTTATATTTAAAAACATTTTTAAAACCCTTTTTATGTATATATTAAATGAAATATTATTTTGTGATTATTTTCTGGATGATCTTGGATTAAATTTTTGGTCATGAACTTTGTTAACATCATTGGATCCATGGTGTTGAGTCTAACTCCACAAAAATGGATGAATGATTTTAATAATAGTTTGATTTAAATTTAATTCAAATGTGGTTTGTATATTCTCTCATCCCTCTTCATCTCATCCATTTCTTATTGCACTAAGTGTTATTGAAACATGATCTTTATATTATGTCTCTAAACAAATGGTGCATAGATTGCTATTGACCGGCCTCAAAATAGGTGCGACTTGTATATAAGTCCACTTACGATTGCTTAACATAGCGCTAAATTTTGTCCTGATTCAAATAAATGATCATTCGTGGTCCAAACCTATGTTTGCAAGCCCAAGTATGTTAATTTTATCTCTTTGATCCAATAACCTTGAGATTCATTGTGTGGAGGCTTTGGTTCTACCAATCTTCTAATGGATCTACAACACTTTTGGTCAACGCGGATCACTTAAATATCGTTGATCATTAAATTATACTTTTGAGAATTCCAAACGGATTATATACTTGACAAAAAGCAAATGCAACTTGTTGTGTGGAGGCTTTGGTTCTACCAATCCTCTAATGAGTTCTAAATGCAAGTTTCAAGATGGTCATCCAACTAACCACTAATTATGAATTTGTTTTTACTTTATTTATTTATTTTATGCTTTATGCACCATTTACTTTAAGCATTATATTTCATGTCATTTTTACTTTGCTCACTTGAGCTTTTCTTTTCTCTTCTAAGACACCTAATAATCAACACGAACCATAAAAGTCCTTAATGATACTTGGACTATTTGGTTACTATCCTTGGTATTATGGAGTATTGGACTTCTTGGACTTAGGATTAGAGACCTTGGCCTATGTTGGAGACTTTGACCTTAATTGATATTTTGTCTAGAGCTCTTGAGGTTTACCTCAAGGTATTGGGTTGTTTGTTAGTTTTGTGTGCAGGTTATTGTGATTACATACTTTGCTTGTAATCTAGAATTCACCCGTATACAGTCGTTACTCTGCCCAATTTTTGTGAATACTTAATGCATTTGAAGTTTGGTTCCCTCAAGAGGTCTAGTATCTTTGTTTGCTTGGTTTTAATCCAAAGAATGGGAACTTTATCTCGACTCATAATGTCAAGTTTTGTCTTCTTGTTGGTTAGATGGTTTTTATCCCTAGCTTTTACCTTATGCTTTAGGATAGTCTCTTCTTCTCCTCCCATCTTCTTTAATTTCAAAAATCTTCTCTCTCCTTTTGAAAACTCTTCTTGTTTTTTTTAAACTTGAACCACTTTCATAATAAACTTGGACTTAGGTCCATGCATTTTCAAAACCTTTTCATAAATAAACTTCAATCAGCTTAATAATACCTTAACATTTTTTGTAAGAAGACTAAAAGTCAATCAATCTCATTTAAAACCATTTTTCCACTTTGGCTTTTACTTTAAACTTTTCTCAAAAGATTAGACTCTTGTTAATCCTTGTAGTGATGCAAACAACTATACTTCTACAATATATAGTGAAGTGAGATATTTTCCACTTGGGTGTTGAGTGAGGCATTGTTGATTTTAAAATCCAAGCCATATCCTCCACTTTGAGATGATGCAAATTCTCCTTCCTCATGATTATGGGTAGTAAGTATATTTTCCACACGGACAATGACGATGATATTTTATCTCATAAAATCAACCAACGCATTTGTGTTTTTTTTTTAAATGAGGAACTACGTGTACCCTGATCCCCTATTGCACGAAAGGTGGTACGTAGGCACTAAAGGTTCACAATTGCGGCGGATGCAAAAAAAATCATAAAAAATGTATTTCTTTTCTCACCTCCACCATCTATTTTTATACAACATTTTATAGCCAAAATATACAGATTTTACAAAGAGGTTCCTGCGGAGTACTGTAGATGTTTATGGTGCTAATACCTTCCCTTTGCATAACCAACCCCCTTACCTTGAATCTTTCCCCCTCTTTTTTGGGTTACTCGCTCTTTTCCCATTCCTTTGGAAATAATAAAGCGCGGTGGCGATTTTTATTTTGATTTGTACAAGTCTTGTCAATCCAATGGCTTAGTCTTAAACATTTCTACCACTACAATATGCGATTAAGGACATCTCTCAATCTTAATTATACTACCATATTTCGTATAATTCAACACATTTGAATTATCTTTACCAAATTGCACAATATACATATTTCATGTTATAATTCATACACAATGCGTTCTCATAGCATAAATCACCTCAACACATCATTATAACATGTAGCAAACAAGTCCAAACCATGTTATCTTCAATCAACATCAATTTCTAAAAATTACATACACAAAATCAAATAGCATATTCATCATCAAAAGTCATCCAAAATCAATCTAAAACACATCAAATAAATTATTAAAATTAATGTAAATCAATAATGAATCATATACATCCATGATCCATAAAAGTTTTAGAAAATAATAATTTTTTAAATTCTAGACCGCGCTAAGCAGCCTTGATCGCGCTAAGCAGAAAATTTGTTGCGAAACAGCTTTTTCCACACGTGGATTATATCCCAAAAAACCATTCCAAACAGCCCTAATTCATAAGTTACATACATATTAACTTACATCTAACATGTATCATCAATTAGAACCATTAAAACATGATTCCTAACATTCAATTTATGAACCTCAAATCTAACCCTAACATGTTAAAACTAGAAATTTGAGGAACAAATATCTAATTTCATGTTACTATCCATCGCATACTATTACATACACCCATAAATCAAGGAATGGCCATCCTTACCTTAGATGTAAACACTTTCTATGCTCTTTCTTCTTCTCTTCTCTTTTCTCCCTTTTCTCCTATTTTCCTATTCTCTTCTCTTCTCTTGTTTTGATAATTATCTTTCTAATTATATTTCTCTTCATACTAACTATATTTCACTAATGGGCTTAACTCATTTTTCTCACTAATTCATTCACCAAGGCCCAACGTACATTTTTGTATTCTAACACCCAATATACCCAATATAGCACATTACACAATATTCCAATTAAGTAATTATTCACATAATATACCAAAATCAAATAATTAAATAATTATCAAACTAAATAATAATTATCATATCAAATAATTAATAAAATAACTAATAAAGAAAATTTGGGTGTTACAATGGTGCATTGTTATTTGGTGATCTCCCTCAAATAACATTCTCATTGACCAAGACCGTTAATTCCTAAGAGAATTGCTTGGCTATTTAAAGAGGTTATTTCTGTAACTCTTTCATCTTTTAGGGGTTACTCCTTCTATATTCTAATGGCCTATGTCCAGAAGTGAGGGCTTTGTGTGTCACATTTTGGAAAAAATAGGGGAGAGATGCATTGTTCAGATGTTGATTAGTCTGAGGATGTCCTTGTATGGTTTGCAAAGATGTTGAATAGAATGTCCTATTCTGAGTTTGTGTCTGGGTGTTTTTGTGACTTGTGATCTGGGCTATGAACACTGAAATTCTGGTTGTCAGATCCTATATGTCCTAAAAGATGTTGAGACACTGGATCTGACTTCACAAACAACAACAAGAAGTATAAATAGATAAAACAGTGCTGAAAGTAAATAACACCAGATATGCTTACCTAGTTCGGAGATAATAACTCCTACTCTGGGGGCTACCAAGCTAGGGACGAAATTAACTAGATAGTATCAATTTGTAGACCTTACAACAAACCTCCAGTTTATAGCCTACGCACTTAATCACTACCCTTTGTCTAACTTCTACCTAAGACACACCTAGGTATGAGGCCCTCCATAAATCCCTCTTCAATTACACTCATTAATTGGAGACACTCTAACAGAAGTAGAGAACAAAAATGGAAGTCACTCTTCCAAGACACACAAAACTCAACGCTTAAAAGATTATGAGAATTGACACACAAGTACTCGCGCTTCACAGCTTGTGAGTACCTGATACACAAATGTTCTATGCTTAAAAGCTTAAGAACATCTGACAAGGAACTTAAAACCCAACAATAAGGATTTCTAAAACCCTAACAAAATACACACATTAGTTCCGCCTAAAACTAGGTATACACCAGCCTATTTATAACATTATTATAGACTGGGTTTGGCTTCTAAACCGCAACAATGAGGCTGCACAAAGTCTCTAAAAACTTCTCCAAAATAATTGGACTTCAATCAATAGTTTCCTAAAATGTCTCCATATTTAGAAACTATAAAAATATTCAAAAAAAATAAGATAAAATAATATGATTTGTCAATCTTGGATTCCACATCAGCTAACTGAATATTCCCCAAATATTGAGTAACTGATAAATCAGCTGAGGCGTTACTAACGGCTGATGCAGACACGATGTCCTATTTCCAGGTTGGGACATCTTCTTAGACATGTTGAAAATAGAAAGTTGAGACTTCTTTATTCAACATGTTACTGCCAAGTTGCTTTTACCAAAATGATTTTCCAATCATAAATTCAGAGAAATAACAATCTCCACTTTTGGCACATTTTAGCTAAAACAACCAAATAACCCTTGCATACAAAACGCCATAATATATTTGAAAAATCAAACATACATATCAAAGGCACAACAGCAAAAAAGAAACAAGCAAGGTTAGAAGCACACAACCAAAACACAGTTAGTAGTTAGAGGATCTACTAACACGGCTATAACACACATAAAGAATTTAATTTCTCCATGTCATGATGTCGAGACATCATGTTTGACATCCTTCAGTCTAGAACAACATGAACTCCCCCTCAATATCTGCTATCACAAAAATGGAGGAACATAATTTCTCCCCCTTAGAAGTACCATCAGTAGTACCTGTTCCAGCACCCTCGATATCATACTACTCCCCTTTTTAGCCATAATATGACAACGGTAAACAGACAATATTAGCACCTAAAAGTTATAAAGTAGTAGGGTGAAGAAAATTAAAAATACCATGGGTATTTAACGCTTACATAATCATAAATCAAGATAAACAGGATCACAAGGAAGATCCAAACAAAACTGCATGACCAGCTTTCATGCATCCTCTCCAGCTCGTGTATCAAGTTCAACACCATCCTTAGCATCTTCAACAGCAGATGTAACACCAACAATAATTGTTATAATTCTTCATAGATACAGATTCCAAGTATCTTTCTCAGGTTCTCAAACTGTGCAGTATCAAGATCTTTTGTGAAGATATCAGGAAGTTGATTTTTAGTACTAACATGCTCAAGTTTTATGACTCTGTCCTCCACAAGTTCCCTGATGAAATGATAGCTGATATCAATGTGCTTGATACTACTGTGTTGAATAGGATTTTTGGAAATGTTGATCGCACTTAAATTGTCACAGAATAATGTCATAACACCTTGTGGGACATTATACTCAAACAACATTTGTTTCATTCATACCAGTTGAGAGCAGCTGATTCTTGCTTCTTTGTATTCAACTTCAGCAGTAGAGAGAGAAACACAATTTTTATTCTTACTAAACTTGGAGATCAAGTTGATTCCCATAAAGAAACATCCCCAAGAGGTACTCTTCCTATCATCTTCACTTCCAGCCCAATCCGTATCACAAGAATCCCACCAGAATGGAACTTGAGTCATGAGAATACAATATTCCATAATCACTAGTGCCATTGGCATACTTCAGGATCCTTTTCTCTTGATTAATATGACTCACCTTGGGTTCTGCTTGGTACCTTGCACAAATTCCAACTGCAAAGGTTATGTCGGGTCTGTTAGCAGTGAGATATATAAGACTTCCAATCATGCTTCTATATAAACTCTGATCAACATTTACCCCATTTTCATCTTTAGATAGCTTCACGTGAGTAGGAGCAGGATTTCTCTTATGTTTGGCATTTTCCCTCCCAAACTTCTTCACAATATTCCTTGCATACTTACTTTGACATAGGAAAAAGGAATCTTCCATCTGCTAAACTTGTAAACCAAGAAAGTGAGTCAGTTCACCAACCAAACTCATTTCAAATTCAAATTATATATGCTCAACAAAATACTGAACCATTTCATATGACTTTCCCCCAGAGACAATATCATCCACGTAAATATGGGCTATCATAAGATCTTGATCTTTATCTTTGACAAAGAGGGTCTTGTCAATTCCACCCTTTCTATATCCATGATTGACACGAAATTCAGTCAACCTTTTTCATACCAAACCTTGGAGCTTGCTTTAGACCATACAAAGCCTTCTTTAGTTTGAACACATGGTTTGGGAAAGATGGATCAACAAATCCTTTTGGTTGTTCAACATAAACCTCTTCATTCAGGTACCCATTCAGAAAATCACACTTGACATCCATCTGATATAGTTTGAACTTTAAGTGACAAGCCACTCCAAGCAACAATTTGATAGACTCCATGCAAGCCATAAGAGAAAATGTTTCATCAAAGTATACTCCTTCAATTTGAGTGCACCCTTGAGCAACCAGTCTGGCCTTATTCCTGATGACACCTCCTTGTTCATATGTCTTGTTCTCATACACCCACTATTTACCAATGACATTTATTCCTCCAGGCCTTGGTACCAAATCTCAGACTTCATTTCTCTTGAACTGACCAAGCTCATCTTTCATAGCATTAATCCAGAACTCATCAGTCAAAGCTTCATTCACATTCTTTGGCTTAACCTTTGACACAAAGCAAGCATTTGATATAACTTCCCTTGATCTAGTAACTACCCTTTGTCTAGGATTCCAGATTATAAGATCTTTAGGATGATCCTTTTGGATCCTGAGAGAAGGTCCTTTGTCAGCTACCTAAGGTTCTTAAACTTCTGAGTCAACACTTGAGCTTGCAACATCTGTGGTAGGTGTTATAACATTTTCTTTAGGAACCACATCTTCAGCTGGAATGATTGTCTCAACTTCTTCTGGGACATTATCTTCTATGTCATCAATGATCACATTTGAAGATTCCATCATTATTTTGGTTCTGGATTTTAATACTCTATATGATTTGATGTTAGTAGAGTGTCCCAGAAAAATTTCTTCATCACTTTTAGCATCCAACTTCCTTCTTGGATCTCAGTCAGCCAGAATGTAACACTTACTCCCAAAGACATGGAAGTATTTGACAGTTGGCTTTCTTCCTCTCCATAATTCATAAAGAGTAACTGAAGTTCCAATTCTAATTGTCACCCTATTGTGAATATAGCAAGCAGTGTTCATGGCTTCAACCCAAAAGTAAAGAGGTAATTTCTTGGCATGAAGCATAACTCTCGCACACTCTTTAATGGTTATGTTCTTTTGTTCAACCACACCATTTTGTTGAGGAGTGATGGGTGAAGAAAACTCATGACTAATTCCTTCAAAAGCACAAAATTCTTCGAACTTGTTGTTCTCAAATTCTTTCCCATGATCACTCCTGATTCTGACAACACCACAATTCTTCTCTCTTTGAATCTTGTGAAATAATTCCTTGAAGACTTCAAACACCTCATACTTTTCTTTGATGAACTTTACCCAAGTGAATCTTGAATAATCATCAACAATAACATACTGCATACCTTTTCCCTCCAAGACTTTCAACCTGCATAGGTCCCATCAAGTCCATGTGAAGCAGCTCTAGAACTCTAGTGGTAGTAATATGTTGGATCTTCTTATAGGATTTCTTTGTCTATTTTCCAATCAGACATTCACCACAAATTCTCCCATCATCAATCTTTAGCTTAGGAATATCTCTAATAACTTCTTTTAACAAGATGTTCTTCATACCTTTCAGATGAAGATGACCAAGATTTTGATGCCATATGCTGACTTCATCATCTTTTAACATTAAACATGTTGAGAGACATTATGTTTCTGGAGAATTCCATAAGTAGCAGTTATCTTTTGATCTGGTTCCTTTCATAACAACTTCCTTCTTATCATTTGTAATCAGACATTCAGATTTAGTAAATTTAACTTTGACACCTTGATCGCATAGTTGATCGATGCTTATCAGGTTTACAGCTAGTCCTTTTACAAACAATACATTGTCAAGACTGAGTTGTCATGCATACTCCATCTTTCCAACACCTTTGATTTCACTTTTTGACCCATACCCAAAAGTGACATAGCTCGAGTCACGTGGTTTGATGTTTACTAGGAATTTCTTGACACCAATCATGTGTCTTAAACAACCACTATCAAAGTAAAAATATTTCCTAGTTGAGGCTTTTAGAGACATGTAGGCTATAAGCCCACATGCATCAAGATGAAAAGCTTCTTTTGACCTTGCCTTGCAATGACTGGGTTTTCTTATGAGAGTAGTCACTTAGTTGGGGTATCCATACAGTTTGTAACAGGAAGACTTCGGGTGACCAAGCAATCCACAGTAATCACATCTCCATGGCTGATATATGGGATTATACTGTTAGAACATAATTTAGTTCTACATCCCAGCAAGAGTTTTGATGATAACAAACACATGATATAAAGAACAAATATGCTTGCTAATAATAAGTATCTTTACATGCAGAAGTTCTGATGTGAAAAAGATGTTTTAATGCAACTGGAAGATCTGCCAGAACATCATCAGAAGTTCTGATTATGCAAGCACAGAAGTTGAGTAGACTATGAAAGATTCAGCAGCATCAAATATGCATAACACGTTTATATGAAGAAGTTCTGTTTGGACTTCTGAATGCACCAGCGCAGCAAAATAGAATATCTGATACTGTCTCTCAAGCGTTACAACTCCATCAATGCAAGACCATATGCAACAGTTACAAACAGACAAGAATTTCCTGTTTTGGAAAGCTCATTAAACGCGTGTTATGGACATACCAAAAGTATCTTCTTATGTCTCTATTGCAAAGCCTATATAAAGAAGACTAGAAGAAGATTTCAGAAGAGATGAACAACGACACAAAATGTGAAAAGTCAGTAAAGCTACAAACAGTCTTCATCTTCATCAATTTATTATTAAGCTGTGTAATACATCACAAGTTTGTGATACTGTTTATTTAGAAACACCTCTGTACACTTTTATATACAATTATCTGTTTAGTGAATTTCCTTGAGGAAACCGGGTTGTGGTTTCGGACTCAAGAAGGCTTTAGCAGTTGCTAAAGCATTTGTAATATTCAGTTGAATATAGTGAATTAAGTCCTCGTTGGAGAGAGGCGAAATCACCTTGGCGGGTGGACTGAAGTAGTTTGAGGTCAAACGAACCAGGATAAAAATACAGTGTTGTCTGCATTTGATTTCAAGTTTTACAATTCAACCCCCCTTCTTGTGTTTTTCACTTCTTCAATTGGCATCAGAGCGCCTGGTTCTGAACTTTTAACACTTAACCGTGTCAGTACAAGATCCAGCATAAGAAAAATATTATGGTGGGAACGAGTCAGAACATCAGCATTAGTCCTCCAATATTTGACGGTGAAAATTTTGACTACTGGAAGGATATGATCAGAAGTTTCTTCCTAGCCTATGATGCTGACCTATGGGATGTGGTAACTGATGGATACATACATCCTGTTGCTGAAAGCGGTCAGAAGATTGACAGGAAAGCTATGTCTGGTCAGCAAAAGCGTGATTTCAGAAATCATCACAAGGCCAGAACAATTCTGCTGAGTGCCATCTCATTCAGAGTATGAGAAGATCACAAACAGAGAAACATCTAAGAACATGTTTGATTCTCTAAGAATGACGCATGAAGGCGACTTGCAAGTAAAAGAAACCAAAGCCCTTGCGCTCATTCATAAGTACGAAGCCTTCAGAATGGAAGAAGACGAAAACATTGAAACAATGTTCTCTAGATTCCAAACTCTGGCGGCAGGGCTAGAGCTGCTGGACAAAGGGTACTCAACTGTTGATCATGTAAAGAAGATCATCAGAAGTTTACCAAAACAGTGGAGGCCAATGGTCACAACGCTGAAGCTAGCTAAGGATCTCACCAAAATCTCTCTGGAGGAACTTGTCAGCTCCCTCAGAAGTCACGAGATAGAGCTCGAAGATGATGAGCCTCAGAAGCAATGTAAGTCTCTCGCTCTGAAATCTAACAAATATAAAACCAAAATTTTGCAGGCAGAAGCAGAAGCAGAAAACTTAAGAGAATCCTCATCAGAAGAAGAAGAACTGTCTTCTCTATCTAGAAGAGTCAATCATCTATGGAAGCACAGGCAGAAGAAGAAAAGCCTCATGGCAACATGGGACGATTCGGACACCTCTGAAGCTGACTCAGAGTCAGATAATGAAAGAGAAAACATAGCTCTCATGGAAAACATATCAGAAGACAGTGAAGCCTCTGGTTCAGACTCAGAATCACACACTAAAGAGGTATTCCCTAACTTTGCAATTAATCTGTCTAAAACTGATCTTGCAGAAAGTCTGAGCGAGATTCTGGAATGATATCAGCAGCTCAGAGTCAAATGAAAGAACCTGAAAAAGGATATTGCCTCTGAATCTGAAGAAACTGAGAGTCTGAGATTAGAAAACTCTTAGTTAAAAGAAAAAATTTCAAAACTAGAAAATAATTTACCAAAGGAAATAATCTCAGAGGATCCCACTAATGCTGATAAGATCATAAAGGAATATGATTAAAGCTTTCAAAAGTTTATGACTAACAACATAAATAGAAGCAAAATGGCTTCAATGATATATGGAGTCAGCAAGAATTGCAGAATAGGTATAGGATACAAAGGAAAAGAATCCCAACCTAAGAAAGTTAAGGATTTGGTTAGCAATCACACTTCTCTCTATTCGCACTTCACCACTGGGCAAACACATGATATAAAACATGTTGGTAAGGCGTTTTATACTAAACCAAAATTCAAACAGAATTTTGGAAACTCTAACAGTCATGGACCCAGAAAGATATGGGTACCAAAAGACAAAATCATCTATGTTGCAGGTATCTTTAACAGCAAGGTTGAAACTCCAGTATTAACACCTGGACTCTGGATGCTTTCTACACATGGAGGAAAGGAAGCATATGTTCCAAGGCCTAGAATTTAAAAGATTTGCAGGTTTCAGAGGCAATCAGAAACAGAAGATTATTGGCTCTGAAACTATTTTGAACAGGAATGGAAATACAGCATCAGAAGCTCTCTAAAGTACACCAGAAGTATCCAGAAGAGGATGTCACACTGTTTTAAGCACTTTTGTCAGAGCAAGCCAATAAGAGTCTCTACCACTTTTTGATTCCTGACAAAAAGGGGGAGAATGGAGAATATTTTGTGTTGACTCATAATCAGAAGATCGTCAGGGAAGTATTTTATTTTCTTCATAGCTGAGTACTCTACTCAAGGGGAGCCTTCCTGTTAATTTTTGTTCTTTATTTTCCATCAAAATATACTAGTTTTTGTAATCATCAAAAAGGGGGAGATTGTTAGAACATAATTTAGTTCTACATCCCAGCAAGAGTTTTGATGATAACAAACACATGATATAAAGAACAAATATGCTTGCTAATAATAAGTATCTTTACATGCAGAAGTTCTGATGTGAAAAAGATGTTCTAATGCAACTGGAAGATCTGCCAGAACATCATCAGAAGTTCTGATTATGCAAGCACAGAAGTTGAGTGGACTATCAAAGATTCAGCAGCATCAAATATGCATAACACGTTTATATGAAGAAGTTCTGTTTGGACTTCTGAATGCACCAGCGCAGCAAAATAGAATATCTGATACTGTCTCTCAAGCGTTACAACTCCATCAATGCAAGATCATATGCAACGGCTACAAACAGACAAGAATTTTCTGTTTTGGAAAGCTCATTAAACGCGTGTTATGGACATACCAAAAGTATCTTCTTATGTCTCTATTGCAAAGCCTATATAAAGAAGACTAGAAGAAGATTTCAGAAGAGATGAACAACGACACAAAACGTGAAAAGTCAGTAAAGCTACAAACAGTCTTCATCTTCATCAATTTATTATTAAGTTGTATAATAGATCACAAGTTTGTGATACTATTTATTTAGAAACACCTTTGTACACTTTTATATACAATTATCTGTTTAGTGAATTTCCTTGAGGAAACCGGGTTGTGGTTTCGGACTCAAGAAGGCTTTAGCAGTTGCTAAAGCATTTGTAATATTCAGTTGAATATAGTGAATTAAGTCCTTGTTGGAGAGAGGCGAAATCACCTTGGCGGGTGGACTGGAGTAGTTTGAGGTCAAACGAACCAGAATAAAAATACAGTGTTGTCTGCATTTGATTTCAAGTTTTACAATTCAACCCCCCTTCTTGTGTTTTTCACTTCTTCAATTGGCATCAGAGCGCCTGGTTCTGAGCTTTTAACACCCTCACCGTGTCAGTACAAGATCCAGCGTAAGAAAAACACTATGGTGGGAACGAGTCAGAACATCAGCATTAGTCCTCCAATATTGGACGGTGAAAATTTTGACTACTGGAAGGATATGATCAGAAGTTTCTTCCTAGCCTATGATGGTGACCTCTGGGATGTGGTAACTGATGGATACATACATCCTGTTGCTGAAAGCGGTCAGAAGATTGACAAGAAAGCTATGTCTGGTCCGCAAAAGCGTGATTTCAGAAATCATCACAAGGCCAGAACAATTCTGCTGAGTGCCATCTCATATTCAGAGTATGAGAAGATCACAAACAGAGAAACAGCTAAGAACATGTTTGATTCTCTAAGAATGACGCATGAAGGCGACTTGCAAGTAAAAGAAACCAAAGCCCTTGCGCTCATTCAGAAGTACGAAGCCTTCAGAATGGAAGAAGACGAAAACATTGAAACAATGTTCTCTAGATTCCAAACTCTGGCGGCAGGGCTAGAGCTGCTGGATAAAGGGTACTCAACTGCTGATCATGTAAAGAAGATCATCAGAAGTTTACCAAAACAGTGGAGGCCAATGGTCACAACGCTGAAGCTAGCTAAGGATCTCAACAAAATCTCTCTGGAGGAACTTGTCAGCTTCCTCAGAAGTCACGAGATAGAGTTCGAAGATGATGAGCCTCAGAAGCAATGTAAGTCTCTCGCTCTGAAATCTAACAAATATAAAACCAAAATTTTGCAGGCAGAAGCAGAAGCAGAAAACTTAAGAGAATCCTCATCAGAAGAAGAAGAACTGTCTTCTCTATCTAGAAGAGTCAATCATCTATGGAAGCACAGGCAGAAGAAGAAAAGCCTCATGGCAACATGGGACGATTCGGACACCTCTGAAGCTGACTCAGCGTTAGATAATGAAAGAGAAAACATAGCTCTCATGGCAAACATATCAGAAGACAGTGAAGCCTCTGGTTCAGACTCAGAATCACACACTAAAGAGGTATTCCCTAACTTTGCAATTAATCTGTCTAAAACTGATCTTGCAGAAAGTCTGAGCGAGATTCTGGAACGATATCAGCAGCTCAGAGTCAAATGAAAGAACCTGAAAAAGGATATTGCCTCTGACTCTGAAGAAACTGAGAGTCTGAGATTAGAAAACTCTGAGTTAAAAGAAAAAATTTCAAAACTAGAAAATAATTTACCAAAGGAAATAATCTCAGAAGATCCCACTAATGCTGATAAGATCATAAAGGAATATGATCAAAGCTTTCAAAAGTTTATGACTAACAACATAGATAGAAGCAAAATGGCTTCAATGATATATGGAGTCAGCAAGAATTGCAGAATAGGTATAGGATACAAAGGAAAAGAATCCCAACCTAAGAAAGTTAAGGATTCGGTTAGCAATCACACTTCTCTTTATTCGCACTTCACCACTGGGCAAACACATGATATAAAACATGTTGGTAAGGCGTTTTATACTAAACCAAAATTCAAACAGAATTTTGGAAACTCTAATAGTCATGGACCCAGAAAGATATGGGTACCAAAAGACAAAATCATATATGTTGCAGGTATCTTTAACAGCAAGGTTGAAACTCCAGTATTAACACCTGGACTCTGGATGCTCTCTACACATGGAGGAAAGAAAGCATATGTTCCAAGGCCTGGAATTTAAAAGATTTGCAGGTTTCAGAGGCAATCAGAAACAGAAGATTACTGGCTCTGAAACTATTTTGAACAGGAATGGAAATACAGCATCAGAAGCTCTCTAAAGTACACCAGAAGTATCCAGAAGAGGATGTCACACTGTTTTAAGCACTTTTGTCAGAGCAAGCCAATAAGAGTCTCTACCACTTTTTGATTCCTGACAAAAAGGGGGAGAATGGAGAATATTTTGTGTTGACTCATAATCAGAAGATCGTCAGGGAAGTATTTTATTTTCTTCATAGCTGAGTACTCTACTCAGGGGGAGCCTTCCTGTTAATTTTTGTTCTTTATTTTCCATCAAAATATACTAGTTTTTGTCATCATCAAAAAGGGGGAGATTGTTAGAACATAATTTAGTTCTACATCCCAGCAAGAGTTTTGATGATAACAAACACATAATATAAAGAACAAATATGCTTGCTAATAATAAGTATCTTTACATGCAGAAGTTCTGATTTGAAAAAGATGTTCTAATGCAACTGGAAGATCTGCCAGAACATCATCAGAAGTTCTGATTATGCAAGCACATAAGCTGAGTGGACTATGAAAGATTCAGCAACATCAAATATGCATAACACGTTTATATGAAGAAGTTCTGTTTGGACTTCTGAATGCACCAGTGCAGCAAAACAGAATATTTGATACTGTCTCTCAAGCGTTACAACTCCATCAATGCAAGATCATATGCAACGGCTACAAACAGACAAGAATCTCCTGTTTTGGAAAGCTCATTAAACGCGTGTTATGGACATACCAAAAGTATCTTCTTATGTCTCTATTGCAAAGCCTATATAAAGAAGACTAGAAGAAGATTTCAGAAGAGATGAACAACGACACAAAACGTGAAAAGTCAGTAAAGCTACAAACAGTCTTCATCTTCATCAATTTATTATTAAGTTGTGTAATACATCACAAGTTTGTGATACTGTTTATTTAGAAACACCTTTGTACACTTTTATATACAATTATCTGTTTAGTGAATTTCCTTGAGGAAACCGGGTTGTGGTTTCGGACTCAAGAAGGCTTTAGCAGTTGCTAAAGCATTTGTAATATTCAGTTGAATATAGTGAATTAAGTCCTCGTTGGAGAGAGGCTAAATCACCTTGGCGGGTGGACTGGAGTAGTTTGAGGTCAAACGAACCAGGATAAAAATACAGTGTTGTTTGCATTTGATTTCAAGTTTTACAATTCAACCCCCCTTCTTGTGTTTTTCACTTCTTCAATTGGCATCAGAGCGCCTGGTTCTGAGCTTTTAACACTTAACCGTGTCAGTACAAGATCCAGTGTAAGAAAAACACTATGGTGGGAATGAGTCAGAACATCAGCATTAGTCCTCCAATATTTGACGGTGAAAATTTTGACTACTGGAAGGATATGATCAGAAGTTTCTTCCTAGCCTATGATGCTGACCTCTGGGATGTGGTAACTGATGGATACATACATCTTGTTGCTGAAAGCGGTCAGAAGATTGACAGGAAAGCTATGTCTGGTCAGCAAAAGCGTGATTTCAGAAATCATCACAAGGCCAGAACAATTCTGCTGAGTGCCATCTCATATTCAGAGTATGAGAAGATCACATACAGAGAAACATCTAAGAACATGTTTGATTCTCTAAGAATGACGCATGAAGGCGACTTGCAAGTAAAAGAAACCAAAGCCCTTGCGCTCATTCAGAAGTACGAAGCCTTCAGAATGGAAGTAGACGAAAACATTGAAACAATGTTCTCTAGATTCCAAACTCTGGCGGCAGGGCTAGAGGTGCTGGACAAAGGGTACTCAACTGCTGATCATGTAAAAAAGATCATCAGAAGTTTACCAAAAGAGTGGAGGCCAATGGTCACAGGGCTGAAGCTAGCTAAGGATCTCAACAAAATCTCTCTGGAGGAACTTGTCAGCTCCCTCAGAAGTCACGAGATAGAGCTCGAAGATGATGAGCCTCAGAAGTAATGTAAGTCTCTCGCTCTGAAATCTAACAAATATAAAACCAAAATTTTGCAGGCAGAAGCAGAAAACTTAAGAGAATCCTCATCAGAAGAAGAAGAACTGTCTTCTCTATCTAGAAGAGTCAATCATCTATGGAAGCACAGGCAGAAGAAGAAAAGCCTCATGGCAACATGGGACGATTCGGACCCTTCTGAAGCTGACTCAGAGTCAGATAATGAAAGAGAAAACATAGCTCTCATGGCAAACATATCAGAAGACAGTGAAGCCTCTGGTTCAGACTCAGAATCACACACTAAAGAGGTATTCCCTAACTTTGCAATTAATCTGTCTAAAACTGATCTTGCAGAAAGTCTGAGCGAGATTCCGGAACGATATCAGCAGCTCAGAGTCAAATGAAAGAACCTGAAAAAGGATATTGCCTCTGACTCTGAAGAAACTGAGAGTCTGAGATTAGAAAAATCTGAGTTAAAAGAAAAAATTTCAAAACTAGAAAATAATTTACCAAAGGAAATAATCTCAGAGGATCCCACTAATGCTGATAAGATCATAAAGGAATATGATCAAAGCTTTCAAAAGTTTATGACTAACAACATAGATAGAAGCAAAATGGCTTCAATGATCTATGGAGTCAGCAAGAATTGCAGAATAGGTATAGGATACAAAGGAAAAGAATCCAAACCTAAGAAAGTTAAGGATTTGGTTAGCAATCACACTTCTCTCTATTCGCACTTCACCACTGGGCAAACACATGATATAAAACATGTTGGTAAGGCGTTTTATACTAAACCAAAATTCAAACAAAATTTTGGAAACTCTAACAGTCATGGACCTAGAAAGATATGGGTACCAAAAGACAAAATCATCTATGTTGCAGGTATCTTTAACAGCAAGGTTGAAACTCCAGTATTAACACCTGGACTCTGGATGCTCTCTACACATGGAGGAAAGAAAGCATATGTTCCAAGGCCTGGAATTTAAAAGATTTGCAGGTTTCAGAGGCAATCAGAAACAGAAGATTACTGGCTCTGAAACTATTTTGAACAGGAATGGAAATACAGCATCAGAAGCTCTCTAAAGTACACCAGAAGTATCCAGAAGAGGATGTCACACTGTTTTAAGCACTTTTGTCAGAGCAAGCCAATAAGAGTCTCTACCACTTTTTGATTCCTGACAAAAAGGGGGAGAATGGAGAATATTTTGTGTTGACTCATAATCAGAAGATCGTCAGGGAAGTATTTTATTTTCTTCATAACTGAGTACTCTACTCAGGGGGAGCCTTCCTTTTAATTTTTGTTCTTTATTTTCCATCAAAATATACTAGTTTTTGTCATCATCAAAAAGGGGGAGATTGTTAGAACATAATTTAGTTCTACATCCCAGCAAGAGTTTTGATGATAACAAACACATGATATAAAGAACAAATATGCTTGCTAATAATAAGTATCTTTACATGCAGAAGTTCTGATGTGAAAAAGATGTTCTAATGCAACTGGAAGATCTGCCAGAACATCATCAGAAGTTCTGATTATGCAAGCACAGAAGTTGAGTGGACTATGAAAGATTCAGCAGCATCAAATATGCATAACACGTTTATATGAAGAAGTTCTGTTTGGATTTCTAAATGCACCAGTGCAGCAAAACAGAATATCGGATACTGTCTCTCAAGCGTTAAAACTCCATCAATGCAAGATCATATGCAACGGCTACAAACAGACAAGAATCTCCTGTTTTGGAAAGCTCATTAAACGCGTGTTATGGACATACCAAAAGTATCTTCTTATGTCTCTATTGCAAAGCCTATATAAAGAAGACTAGAAGAAGATTTCAGAAGAGATGAACAACGACACAAAACGTGAAAAGTCAGTAAAGCTACAAACAACCTTCATCTTCATCAATTTATTATTAAGTTGTGTAATACATCACAAGTTTGTGATACTATTTATTTAGAAACACCTCTGTACACTTTTATATACAATTATCTGTTTAGTGAATTTCCTTGAGGAAACCGGGTTGTGGTTTCGGACTCAAGAAGGCTTTAGCAGTTGCTAAAGCATTTGTAATATTCAGTTGAATATAGTGAATTAAGTCCTCGTTGGAGAGAGGCGAAATCACCTTGGCGGGTGGACTGGAGTAGTTTGAGGTCAAACGAACCAGGATAAAAATATAGTGTTGTCTGCATTTGATTTCAAGTTTTACAATTCAACCCCCCTTCTTGTGTTTTTCACTTTTTCATATACTTCCTTCTGAGATGTCTAGGTTGATGTTGAGACATGTGACTGGACATCTTCTGATCTTATTTCAGCTTTTGAAGAATAAATTGCACCAGTTTCCTGTTGTTGTTCACAACTTGGTTAGATACCCAAGATCCTTTACATTCTCCATACTCTCATCAGATTGAAACATCTTCTTTCTAAGATTAACAATGATATACAAGTTCTCATATTTCTCAGCCTCTAGTGTAGTAATGAGAATCCTTTGCTCTTGGATTTTCTGACATATTCTTTCATTCTCGAGGCACATTTCTGTGAATCCAGCAGTTAGTTGACCAACAGTAAGTTCTCCCACATATGATTCTTTATCAGAGTCACATGACCCTTCTTCAGATTCACAGATTCTAGTCAAGGCAAACACTTGCTTGGCTGATTCTTCTTCATGGTCACTATCAGATTCACCTTCTGACCATGATACATACATGTTCTTCCATTGCTTCTTGAGATAGAAGGCACATTCAGTTATTATGTGTCTATATCCATCACAATCATGACACTAGACACCTTTCCCTTGATTTTGCTTTTCTTCAAATATAGACTTCCTTCCCAGGTCCTGGTTTTTGTTGATCTCATATGACATGTTCTTAGCTTTTAACCTAGACTTCCTTAATACTTTGATAAACTGTCTTCACAACATCACAAGGTCATCAGACACTCCTTCTGAGTGATGTTTTCTCTATTCTCTGAGTCATCACGGCTTGACACAAAATCTATACTTTTCTTCTTTTCAGACCTTTCATTTATGGCAGATTCAAAGGTCTTAAGAGAGCTTACCTATTCATCAACAGTCATCGTGCTTATATCTTGGTATTCTTCGATGGCTATCACCTTCATGTCAAACCTCTTTGGAAGAGATCTGAGCATCTTCCTGATCAGCTTATTCTCTGAAATCTTTTCTCCCAAATCTTCTGAGTCATTAGCAATGTCTAGCACAATCACGTGGAAGTCTGGAATACTTTCGTCCTTCTTCATCTTCAAGTTTTCAAATTTTGTAGCAAGAAGTTGAAGTTTTTCCATCTTCACTTTGGAATTTCCTTCATGCACCTTCTTTAGAGTTTCCCAAGCAACCTTAGCATGCTTGCAATTCTTGATCAATTTGAACATGTTCTTATCAACCCCATTGAATATTGCATTCAGTGCTTTAGAATTCCCTTGGGATGAAGCCTCATCATCATCATCCCAATCTTCTTCAGGCTTCAGCACATCAGTTACTACACCATCCGCCCCCTTAACTTTAGGAGGATCCAATCCTTTGACAACATTCTTCCAGGCCTTGTTGTCCAAAGACTTAATGTATGTTTCTATATGCGTTTTCCAACTGTCATAGTTGGTACCATCCAGAATCGGTATTTTCACCGTGATTGCACCATCTTTGTCCATTGCGCCAGAAAGTAAGTTCCCTGAATATCACCTAGAGTTAGAGCAGGATGTTTATCTAATACCAATTGAAATTCTGGTTGTCTGATCCTGGATGTCCTACAAGATGTCGAGACACCGGATCTGAATTCACACACAATAACAATAAGTATAAATAGATAAAACAATGTTGAAAGTAAATAACACCAGATATGTTTACCCAGTTCGGAGACAATAACTCTTACTCTAAGGGCTACCAAGCCAGGGACGAAATTAACTAGGTAGTATCAATTTGTAGACCTCACAACAAACCTCCAGTTTAGAGCCTACGCACTTAATCACCACCCTTTTCTAACTTCTAACTAGACACACCTAGGTATGAGACCCTCCTCGAATCCCTCTTCAATTACACTCAACAATTAGAGACACACTAACATAAGTAGAGAACAAAAACGAAAGTCACTCTTTCAAGATACATAAAACTTAATGCTTAAAAGCTTATGAGAATTGACACACAAGTACTCAACGCTTCACAACTTGTGAGCACCTGACACACAAATGTTCTATGCTTAAAAGCTTAAGAACATCTTACAAGGGACTTAAAACCCAACAATAAGGATTTCTAAAACCCTAACAAAATACACACATTAGTTCCACCTAAAATTAGATATACACCAGTCTATTTATAAAATTATTATAGACTGGGTTGAGCTTCAAAACCGCAACAATGAAGTTGCACAAAGTCTGCAAAAACTTCTCCAAGATAATTGTTCTTCAATCAATAGTTTCCTAAAATGTCTTCATATTTAGAAATTATGCAAATCTTCAAAAACTAACGTAGAATAATTTGAGTTGTTAATCTTGGACGGCACATCAGCTAACTGGATATTCCTTAAATATTTAGTAACTGATAAATCAGTTGAGACGTTACTAGCGGCTGATGCAGACACGATGTCATATCTACAGGTTGGAACATCTTCTTCGACATGTTGAAAACAACAAGTTGAGACTTCTTTATTCAACATATTGCTGCCAAGTTTCTTTTACCAAAATGATTTGTCAATCACACATTCAGAGAAATAACAAACACAATTGTAACATGTGTTCTGAGTTACCCGGAGTAACAGTGAGATCCCCTGAATTGGTGTTAGGTCACCTCTTAAGTTCCCTCATATGCGCCCTGTGAGGAATGTTTATTGATTGAAACCTTTGTCATATTATAGCTAAAAAGGGGGGAGAGAATATGTGATCTATATGTTGTTCTCTAAAAGAGAGAGAGAACATTTGTGTTGGACTGTCATAAAGAAGTCATATTGATAATGTTGTGACATCATGACTGAAGACAGTGAAAACTGGAGACTTTTAAGTGCGAAGACTAAAGATTATGATTAATTGCTCTGATGTTTTGTATTGTTTAGCCTTTGTTTTTTTTCGCATTTGTGTATGCAAAGGTTTATGTAAATTAGTTTTAGCTAAAGTAAGCCAAAAGGAAAGATTGTTAGTTCTCTGTTTTTATGGTTGACAATATGTTTAGTAAAACTAATATAGCAACAATATGTTAAATAAGATTTTTTAACATGTAGGAGAAAGCAGGTTGAAGTTCTATTTTATGTTTAGCCATGTTGAGATGAGATGTTCTCATCATCTGGAGCAACAAGTCGGATAAGATGTCCTATGCACGGTCATTCGACATCGTGCTTGTGTTGGACTGGACAGATGGATCAGCTTAAGATTTAACAGATAAAGAATATTCTGGGAATATTATGTTATTCTATGTGGCGGTATTTTATAGGTCTGGAAGATTTAAGCTGAATCAAGAGGAATATTCACTTTCTAATTATGGAGATAAATTAGGAAGAATATGATTAAAGACCTATTTTGTAGAAGAAGATTCTGCTGATTTGTAGCAGCTGATATATTGTGATTTGAAGGCCAAATCCAGTTGGAAAAAAGGTTATAAATAGAAGCATTATAACCTAGAAGAAGTACTAGTCGTGAATGTAAAGATGTAGTCATTAGGGTTGAGTTTGTACCACTCTCTAGGAGAGCTGGCGGTTTGATCCACTTGGGTTATGAGTTGGACTGTGTTATAGAGTTGTAATGTCTCTATTATTGTTCTCACTCAGAAACCTTTAGGTAATGAGTTGAGTATTGTTCTTGGAGGAAGCTTGTAAGCAACTCCAAATTGTGTTCTTAGTCAAGAGTCTTGGCTAGTTATTGTCATGGAAGTGAGTCCTCTAGTTGTTATGTCATGGAAGTGTGTCTTCCTGTTTTGTCCAATTGTTGTCTGCAATTGATGGGGGATTGAGGAGGACCTCATATATAGGCGAGTCTTAGATAAAAAGTTAGCACGGGTAGTGATTAAGTGAGAAGTTGTAAACAGAGGAGTTTAGTTTCGAATTGATACTATTATAGTGGACTTTATCCCTAGTTTGGTATGTCTTCAGAATAGGAGATTTGCTCCTAACTAAGTTAACAATTCTTGTGTGTTGTTTATGCTTTTCAATACTGATTTTGATTGTTTAGACCTTACCATATTATTTTATTTATATCAGATATTTTAACATGTCATAAGACATCTTAAATCTGATATATCCGAATTTCAAATATAAATTCAAATCAATACCATACAAGTTTATTAATAACTTTTTTTTTTTTTTACATTAATATCATTAAATAATTTTATATTGTCAAACTTGAATTAAAATTTAATACAAATTGATTCCAACCAAAACGTACGACATTCACGTATTATCCTAGAATAATATATCAATCCGATTAATTCATAGCATATTGATTTTATTAACAAAATAGTGCATAGTTTTTTCAGTCATTATTTATGCATCACAATAGTATTTCAACAAATTGAAATTAGTACAAACATTTTGGAATTCTTGGCCGTTAATAAAATGTAAAGTTGTGCCACTCAGATGCACTATTCCGAGAAAAAATCTAATCTTAAAAAGTGCATATGATTATGATTTTTTTAACATAAAAGATCATTATGTATCAAACATATTGCAATTAATAATTAAATCATTCACAACGATAAATATATTACAACAATAAACATATTACGGCAATTAAAGGCCAAAATTTTCTTTTGGTAAATGAATTAACAATGAATCAACCAAATTAAATCAAAATTTAAATTGAATCAACTTCAATTATATGAGATTAGACATATTTTAATCAAATGAAAAAACATTTTACTATGATTATAATTATATCAATATATATAAACATCGTTATTATGTATGAATTTCTTTTATAGTTTTTAGAACTCAATCACAATTTTTTTTTAATAGTTATTCAAGAATTTAATCACAAATATTTTATTAATAAAATAATAATATTTTAAATGTTTCAGGGATGTTTGATAAATTTTTTAGAAATTATATAACAAATTCAATATTATCCTTTAGAGATATTTAATAAGTTGTTGATGAACTATATATCAAATTCAATATTATCTTTCGGAGATATTTGATAAATTCGTCAGAAATTATATAATAAATTCATTATTATCCCCCAAAGATATTTGATAAGTTCTTTAAAAAATTATATAATAAACTCATTATTATTTCTTAAGATATTTAATACGTTCTTTCAAAAATTATATAATAAATTTATTATTATCCTTCAAGGATATTTGATCACTTCTTCAAGAACTATATAATAAACTCATTATTATTCGTCAGATATATTTGTTAAGTTTTTCATAAACTATATATCAAATATATTATTTTATGATCTTTTAAAGGTTATTAATTATTTAATAAATTATAGTATCAAAATTGTATACGGATAATAAAAGATAAAAAGAATAAAATAATGAACTTATATTGCTTTTGATAATTGGTTTTTAAATTTTTGCATTTTTAAAGAAGAAAAAATAAGAGAGAAATAATATTATATTATTTTTATTATTAATATAGATTTTAAAAATAATATAATTTTTATTTATAAAATAAATATAATAAATAAAAAATCAATATGAAATTAACTTATTGATAAGCATCTATAGTGATACCATTTATAACATGGTCTACTTATTAAGCACAAGAAAAACTAAGGTCAACTCATAAATTCATAGACAAATATGCAAAACTGCATAACTGATACACCAAAATAAATAATTAATAATGACCTACACACTTATTACATTATATTTTTGATGAACTGATACATCAAAAAAAAAAAGATTAATAATACCTAGACACTTATTACATTATATTGTTATATTTTTTTTGTAGTGGTATTTTAGTTTTCTATATCTTTTAAAATAGAATAAATTATTTGTGAAAAAAATTAAAAGGTGTAAATAAGTATAAAAACGAAATATGAGAAACTACAAAAGTGTAAAAATACTATCCAAAATTATAAAATGATAGATTTAAAAGTAACATAAAACTACTTTCAACTTTTAAATTAAATACTACATTTTAATAAGTTGTTCGATTGGAAGAAAAAATTTAATGCATAAATGGAATTCACGGTGCTATCTTCAAAAGTTGAAATCTATTATTAATATACAAATATAAAAGTATCCGGTAATTCCAAGTTAATCTCTCTAATCAGTTGTTTAATCTAATCTGATTTCAAGGTTATAAACGAAACGACTAATTGCACTGTCCTATAATTACATGCATTTGATCATAAATGTAGCTGATGTGTCATTCAAATATTTTTTGTTACATTTTATAATTTTTTTAATTTCATATTATTATTAACTATCACTACTAATTTCATTTCATATTCCTTAAATATATTCATTCACATTGTTACATATGATGGTACGGTGCACATTAACTATTTTTGAACAATGAAAAGTTACATTAGAAACTTCACAACTACTCATTCAAACCATCATTTTCCAAGTAATTTTTTCCTTCTCTGCCATGAAACTTTTCATCTTCCCCCGTTCAAAGCTTCCAACTTCCCATATAACTCAGTGATTGAAACATGTTACAACTTCCCATATAACTCAGTCATTTTTGAATAATGACTGGTTTTGTTACACAAATTCAAGCTATATTTCCAAATGTTCCAAAATGATAACGTATGTCTTATTTATTGATGCTACGAAGAATTATTGGTAATCATATATATCTATTTTTTTGGTATACCATAGTAGCAGTATTGACACAAATATACCTATAACCATATTGAGTTCAAATTGTGGTTGTGAGATTATTTATTAACACGGTAGCAGTATATATTGAACTTAAGAACAAAAGAAATGTGAGAAAGGAATTGATACCTTCCACTTTTGCCTTCTTTTCATGCAATATTTGAAAAAATAAATATTATAAATAAATTGTCTGCAACGTATCTGCATGAAGTTTAATCTGCATGCAACAAAAGGTTTATTCAATTCAAGTTTATAACTATTTTTTCTCTACTTTTTCTCACTCACTCAATTTGTTTTCTACGTATAAATATAGTTTGAAGATTCATCATTATAAATATATGAAAATGATGTTTTAGAAGGCATGTTACACGAGTTACTGATGCCAAAGACGATGCTATGAAGAAATCGTATGAGCAATATATGCAAAAAGCTCAACTTACTCAAAAAGTTCAGCTTAAATTTTGTTCTTTGAAAGTCATATAATTTTTGAAATAAGGTATATAATTTTTGTTCTTTGAAAGACATGTTTCACAGGTTACTGATGCCAAAGACGATGTTTTGGAGAAACCGTATGAGCAACATATGCAAAAAAACTCAACTTACTCAAAAAGTTCAACTTAATCTAAATAGATGTCAAGTTAGCTACACAACAATTTATTTAGTTTTTTTGTATATTTTCTTTCTTAATTTATTATCTATCTTTGAATATGTGTTATTAGATTGAGAATGAAATGATTCAGTTCTGTTTGTTCTTTTTAAGATTGTGTTTGGTAAGTAAAGACGCCGTGTTGTTTACTGTGTACTACTCAACATGATATTACATAACAACTCCATTTTTGACTTGAAATAATGCAGTATGTGGGAGATCATGTACAAGTCATGTTATTTATTTAACCTCTTCAAGATGAGTTATAACTTATATGAAACTAATTAGTCATTATTATAATATTTTGTTAGAGACATAAATTATTTTATTATTTATTATAACATATAAAAACTAAAAATTATTTATTTTATTTAAAATTTGAATGAAAGTTGTTTGATAGGTTAAATCATTCAAAGTGCATTAATATGTTCTTTTATATTTTATCATTATTAATCATATATTTGTCTTATATTTAATTATTATAAATATCACTACAAAATTCATTTTTTATATTAAATTTTAGAATTTTTTAATAAAATTTGATTAATATTAAAGACTTAATACTTTTTTTGGACAAGTATATTAATCTAAGAGTTCTTTTTATTTTTCAATTTAACTGCAGTATATTTCTCATCCTAATGAAGATCTTTTCAAATATAGATTCACGGGTAGATGTGAACGTATCTATGAGATACCGACTATGGACGGTTAATTTTAATGTTCATTTTTGAAAATTTTCTTTTGTTGCTATTTATATAATTGAATTTATAGAATCAATTATACCGTTTATTATAAATACGAATCAATCAATGCTTAAAAGTTGATGTATATTATTAACTTATATTTAAAACTATATAAATATTAACTAACTGAAAACAAAGATAAATTTTATAAATAATAGTCTGATAAACATATAATATGAACGTGGACGGAACTCGTGCGATAACACGAATTTCTTACTAGTTCATAACTAATAAAAAATCTAATTATTAGGTCAACATCATAACAAGACAACTCGTACAACATTTCTCTCGGATTGTATTTATAGCGGAAAATTTATTTATTAAATAAACAATGCATCTTATCTATTATACAATTCAGATATATTAATTATTTAATAAATTTTAAAAATAAATTTTCTTTTATAAATAAAACTCCATCACTTAAATACATACACATACACTGTATACACACATAACTATTTTGGGAGGGTAGCAATAATTTTCTGGACAATCAGACGACTTATGATGATGACATTCATGACGCACCGCTGTTACAGAAAAATAACATAAATGAATCTTATTAAAATTAGATAAAATATTTTGTACTGAGTAAAATGGAAATTTGAAAAGGAAAAAAAATATACTTACCGTTACCGCTCGTTGTATAAAGAAATATGAAGAAAAATATAGTCATGACCTGAACAAACTTGACAATCTTAGCCATATTTTCTACCTTATGCATGCATGAAGTAGGATATTTTCCACCTCAAGATTTATAAACTCGATGCTCTACTTATATTATTTTTATATTTTTTAATACTTATAAATTTCTTTTGCACGTAGCACTTGTAAATATAAAATCCTAATATTTAAATAATTATTATATACCTCTTAAGTACATCAACGAAACGTTTTACCTTTTCAATAAAAAATATTCTTTATTTATTTATAACTATTTTTTAATTATTTAATAACCTTTCATAAAAATAAAATATCACAACATAATAAGAACTAGACGTTTTACCGTGCAATATACATATAAGTATTATTGATAAATATTAAACTTTAAAAAAATATTTGATATAATTTTGTTTTAGATTGATTACATTTTTATGAAAAAAATTAACAATAATTTAATAGTTTACATTTTTAATATAATTAAAAAATAGAAAAAATATTCAAGTGTGAAACATAGTAAAAGTTAAAGAAAGTAAAAAAAAATACTAAAAACTGTTATTGGTATAAACATTTTACATATTGATCTATGCTTGACAAATAAGTTGATTTTATACTTCTAAGAAATATAATACAAAATACTATTGAGTAAATATCATTCAAATGTAGAGTAAACAATATTAACTATTAACAGGAGCAGGTCGGCGGGCGTTTGACGCCACCCGCCTTTGAAGTTTGTACTGGCACACTCCGCTAAGATGCGCTCGCGGGAAGCTGTGAGCGGAGTGTATTCTGTGAAGCGTCCGGCAGGGTCCTCTCTGCTCACCGAATTCTCGGGGTCTGTCCTCTTTTCTTTTCTCTCCGGTTCGTCGAGGAGGAGCGGCTTCTTGGCGCGGGTTGCTGTTGGATCCGCGAGTTCTGGGATCCCGGGCTCTGTTGGCCGCCTCCCTTTCCTCGTAATCCATATACGCCCGAGCCTTCTCGAGGAGGGCATCGAATGTTCGGGGTGGTTCGATGCCCACCGCCTTTCTAAATTCTGTGCCGGGGAGGAGCCCCCTCTCCAGCAAGTACCTTTTCATGTGGTCCGCGCAGGGGACCTGTATGGCTTCGCGATTGAAGCGATTAATAAATTCTCTCAAGGTTTCATCCTGTCTCTGGATGATGGCCTCGAGTGCTGCCTCGGTCTTTGGGTGTCGCCTAGACGCAGTGAACGAACTTATGAATTGGTTCTTCAGGTTTCTCCACGAGGTGATTGATCCCGGAGCGAGGCCTTTATACCAATCCATTGCTGCCTTTCTGAGGGTCGTGGGGAACAACCGGCATTTGATGGGTCCCCCGACGTTGTGGTAGTGCAGCATAGCCTCGAACTCGTCTATGTGGTCGACCGGGTCCGCGACTCCGTCGTATTCCTTCAGATGTGGAGACTTCTCCATGCCGGGGGAATGGGCGCCTCCATGATGGCTTGTGACAGGGGACCGCGGGGGTTGTCCTCGTCACTTTGCTCCGGGGACAGGGATGGGGACCTGAAATATTATCGTGCCCGACGGTCCTGGTCGTGTTGGGCATCCCTTGAGCGTGGTGCTCGTTGGTCAATTCTTTTGTGCCTGTCTCCGGAGTGTCTTCTCTCTTGCTGTATGGGGCCGTGGTTGCGCCCTCCGGCCTCAATGACGGGTTGCCTCTCCAACGAGGGTCGTCTCCCCGAGGGTTAGGGCGACGGGCTTCGGGAGGTGTCTCTGAATTGTGTCCGCGGGGAGACGGGAGATGTACCTCTGTTACTCGAGGAGGTGGAGTCTGGGGCCTCCTGTGTCTCCTCACGAGTCTTTTATCGTCTTCTAGCGCCCTCAATCTTTCCCCCTAGGCAAAGATGAGGTAATTCGTCTGATTGATTGTCGTGAATAGTGCGCGGGTTGTGGCATCTGCCCCGGCGGGGACAGGGACTTCCTGAAATTGGGCAGCTCGATAGTTTGTGGGAGCTGCGTTGTCTTCTTCAAGCGGCGGAGGGACTGAAGAAGATGAGGCAGTAGCTCTGTCGCGGTGGACTAAGGGCCCGGGGATAGTGCCCCCGGGAGTGTGTTATGGCCGAGGTTACCGGTGTTGTCGGGGACTCCATTTTTATCTGCGAGGTCGTTGTTGGTGTCGACGACGCGAATGTTCTGGTCATCTCGAACTTGGTCAGCCATGACGGTAGAAGGTGATTTTGAGCTTTGGTCTTTGAGGTTTTGCAAGACGGGGAAGCTAGTTTCCCACAGACGGCGCCACTGGTCTTACCGGATCAGACTTGGACCGTCACGACTGGCTCAGACAGAATCTGAGTGAGATGGGGGGGGGGGGGTACCTGCAAGGCACTCCGATGCTAAAGTGAGAGACGGAATGAGCAGGTAAAATGTGTATAGGTGCGTAAGAGATGAATACCTGACCCTCTAAGAGCAGAGGGTATTTATAGCCCCAACGCTGGGCCAAGGTCCCCTCACTGGGCCGGCCAGAACTGGCCCAATAAAGGAACTGCCAGGTTCTACGTGTGTAGTGGGAATCCGCACGTGGTCCCCTTCCTGGTGATGCTCTGCGAGAAGTGAGGAGGGACAAAGACGCGATCTTTCCAGAATTTAGATGATTTGGTAACGGTCAGAAGCTGCCCTACGAGGAGGGTGCTCGAGCTGGAGTTCCCGTGGTCGGGGACACCATGTATCGCGGACAACGGCGGACACGGCTGTAGTCTGTGGTCGGGCGCGCTGGCGGAAATCCGCAGGCGCGCGTTCCTCGAGGAGCTGCTTGAATTGAGCCTTTGTTCTTGCTTTTGGGTCAGGACGGGCCAGTCCAGAACACTAAATATACTAAATATTTAAATTATATATAAACTAAATAGACTTTTATTTAGATTAACTAAATATTTGATATTGTTTATATAATAATTTTTTATATAATTAAATAAATTAAATATACTTTTTTATATAAACTGTGTTATGATATATAATATATAAACTATTTAATATAATTAAATATAAAACTATTTTATATAATAAAAGAAATAATATATTAATATATAAATAATATATATATATATATATATATAGTTATATAAATAATATATATATATATATATATATATATATATATATATATATATAAATAATATATATAATATATATATATATATATATATAATATATATATATATATATATATATATATATATATATATATATATATATATATAATATATATATAAATATATATATATAAA